>JAGFNQ010007726.1:0-101547 GCA_024364735.1 Boesenbergia rotunda | reverse complement strand
TTATCATTTAACTTTTAGTAACAATTACTGTTGCATAACTTTAAATGATGTTCTTTATGGGACCGAAACTTTATGCAATGGTATCTACACGTTAGATTTATCCGGTGGCATTTTCAATATCGAAGTTAGCAACAAACGTGCTCGAATAGATAAACAAATAGACTCCTATATGTGACATTGTCATCTTGGCCATATAAGCAAGAAACACATGACCAAATTACACCGATGTGGAATTCTGGAATCATTTGAACTCGGTTCATTTGATACATGCAAATCATGATTAAAAGGCAAGATGACCAAATTACCCTTTTCCGGAAAAGGTAAACCAGTGGGAGAATTGCTTGGTCTAATACATACTGATGTATGTGGACCAATGTCAACTCTTGCACAAGGAGGCTATAGCTAGTTCATTACCTTTATCGATGATCACTCACGATTCGGGTATGTGTTCTTAATGAAACACAAATCTGAAGCTTTTAAGAAATTCAAAGAGTTCAGAAGTGAAGTAGAGAAATAGCTTGGCAAAAGTATTAAGATACTTCGATCCGATCGGGGTGGTGAATACTTAAGTCAAGAGTTTCAAGATTATCTTAGGGACAATGGGATATTGTCTCAATGGACTCCGCCATATACACCACAGCATAATGGTGTATCTGAGAGGCGTAACCGAACCTTGATGGACATGGTTAGATCTATGATGAATCATGCAACTCTTCTAAAATCCTTTTGGGGCTATGTGCTTAAGACAGCTGTTTACTTGCTAAACAGAGTCCCGACCAAGGTAGTCTCTACTACTCCATATGAGACGTAGAATAGTAAGAAACCTCACTTAACTCACCTAAAGATATGGGGTTGTCCTGCTTATGTAAAGTGGGCTATATCAGACAAATTGGATGCTAAGTCTGATAAATGTCTATTTATTGGATTCCCTAAGGAAACGAAGGGTTACCAATTCTATCATCCCTTGTAACAAAAGGTGTTTGTTTCAAGGCATGCTGTATTTCTAGAAAAGAATTTCTTTTACAAGAAAACAGTGGGAGTAGCATTGAACTTGAAGAAGTTTAAGAAACTCCAATAGACATTACAGAGACACCTAGTCTAGACCCACAACCAATAACTCATAATGATAAGCTATCAGTTGAAACTAAAACAACACCACTTCTTCGTAGGTCTGATAGGACACGCAATATTCCAGAGAGATACGAATTTCTCATAAGTGAATCGAACGACGTGTTACTCATTAACGATGACAAACCTATCAGTTATGAAGATGTTCTGAAAAATTCAGAAAGTGATAAATGGCTTGAAGACATGAAGTCGGAAATGGATTCCATGTACAAAAATCAAGTATGGGACTTGGTTAACCCACCTGAAGGGATTAAGCCCATAGGGTGCAAGTGGGTTTTCAAGAAGAAAACCGACATGGAAGGTAATGTTGTTACCTTTAAGGCTAGATTAGTGGCAAAAGGATATCGTCAGAAACAAGGAATTGATTATGACGAAACCTATTCACCAGTAGCTATGCTTAAATCCATTCGGATGCTCCTGGCCATAGCAGCTCATTATGATTATGAGATATGGCAAATGGATGTGAAAATAGCTTTCCTTAATGGACACCTGCTTGAGGATGTATACATGATACAACCTGAAGGTTTCACATCGGTTAATAAAACCAAAGTATGCAAGCTTCGACGATCCATATATGGACTGAAGCAAGCATCCAGGAGCTGGAACATCCGTTTGATGAAACAATCAAAGAGTTTGATTTCTCACAAAATCCTGACGAACCTTGTGTGTACAAGAAGGTTAGTGGGAGTGCAGTTGTATTCCTAGTGTTATATGTCGATGACATATTACTTATAGGAAACGATATATCAGTCTTACAGTCAGTTAAAATTTGGTTGTCCAAAAACTTTCTCCATGAAAGACCTCGGAGAAGCAACCTATATCCTTGGGATTAGAATCTATAGAGATAGATCAAAACGGTTGCTTGGTCTTTCGCAGTCTACATATATAGACCGAGTGCTAAAAGGTTTAGCATGTCAGAATCCAAGAAAGGTTACCTTCCCATCAGGCATGGGATCAACCTTTCGAAGTCTATGTGTCCGCGCACAGAAGACGAGAGGATTTGCATGAATAAGATTCCTTATGCATCCGCGATAAGATCTATCATGTATGCTATGTTATGTACTAGGCCCGATGTATCATATGCTCTGAGCGACACAAGCAGATACCAGTCTGATCGAGGAATGGATCATTGGGCGGATGTTAAGATAATCCTCAAGTACTTAAGAAGAACTAAGGATGTGTTCCTAATATATGGAGAAGGTGATATGGTAATACGTAGGTATACAGATGCCAGTTTCCAGATAGATAAGGATGACTCCAAATCATAATCCGGATACGTATTTATTTTGAATGGAGGCGTAATAAGTTGGAAGATTTCCACGCAAGACACCGTAGCGGATTCAACCACGGAAGCATAATATATTGCAGCTTCGGAAGCAGCAAAGGAAGCAGTCTAGATCAAGAAGTTTGTCTCAGAACTTGGTGTGGTTCCAACCATTGATGAAGCAATACCGGTTTATTGCGACAACAATGGAGCTATTGCACAAGCGAAGGAACCAAGGTCTCATCAGCGATCCAAACATGAGCTTCGCCGCTATCATCTGATCAGAGAGATTATAAGTAGGAATGATATACAAATTGAGAAAATTCCCACTGAAAGGAATTTAGCGGATCCTTTAACTAAGGCCTTGCCTCAAAGCAAGTTTGAGGGTCATGTTAGAGCCTGTGGTATTGGATACCGTAGCGATTGGCATTAGGCCAAGTGAGAGTTTGTTAGTGATATGAGAAAAGTGTCCTAAGACAATCGCCTTATGATTGTAATCATTTATTTTAATAAATGAATATTCACTATTTGAGTATACATATTTATGTATTTGATTGAGATCGTAAACTCATTTACTGAATGTTCGCAATACAATTCACAGCATGAGAGAATTTGTGATGAATTCACAACTAGTGATTATCTCTACATGAGCAATTGTGAAGTATTGAAATTGTCCCTAGTTGATGAATTGATAAATACGGACACTATCAATTCTGTTGAGACTAGCATGGGTTATTCTCTAATCAGCTGATTCTCACTGGCTGGTGACATTGGAATGTCCGGAGATAAACATGAATGCTAGTTAAGGTAACTAGTTCATTGGAGTGACTGGCTGTAAAACTTCATATGGTAGTCTACATATAGATATGTCAATGAAATTCTTACTGCAGCTTAAGTGCGATGTTCCTTTGACTTGTGGTGTTCAAGTCATCTTGGTCTTGGAGACTTATACTTTGACATCTTAAGCGAGCATCTCCAAGGAGGTGTGGACCCAGGATGATTGGGTATAAGCCGAAGTGCCCGAAGATGTTTGAACAGCCTACAAAGGATTCACCACTCCTTGCGAGGAGATGTATACCCGAGGCCTATCATCGGATTGTTACATGAAGCCTCTGGCCAGAGCATGACATGTTCAGAGTATGAATCTCTTAAATACATGAAAGTAATTAGAATCCGTAGGACGAGAAAATGTTACTTGGGCTAGGTGTGACGTAGTCAGCCTAGTGGGGACTGACACACATAGACCATGTCCTGAACCAAGTGGGTATAAGATGGTGAAGGGAATGGGGCACGATTCATTATAGCTGCTGAAGGGTTTTAGAATAGTTTCTGAGGTTAACTGTTGATCTTTCGATTAATTGGCGATCATGATGTACTACTAAGAGCCATTCATGATCGTTCTATAATTGGTTAATTATAGACGGCCAACATAAATCGAAAGTCTATTTAGTCACACGCACTACGAGTAATCCGAGGGATTTAAAACGAGTTGAAAATTAGATTTTCCAATCAAGAGAGATTAGGTTTGGTTAAGCCAAACAATAAGTCGAATCTGAATTTATCAGACACGCATCAGAAGCGTAAAATGGCTAAGTCTTTTGAAGACTTAATAGATGAATTAAATAAGTTTAATTCATTGGGGCGTGGCTTGGTTGGGCCGGCCAAAGAGGGTCTCCATCCTCTTTGTTTGGCCGGCCACAACAAAGGGAGAGAACCAAGTTTTTAGCTCAATTTATAAAATAAACCAAGTGTGGTTTGTTTTATAAAATTATGGATGATATAAATTTTTATATAATAAACCAAGGTTTGGTTTATTTTTCATGGAAATTAAAATGAACCATGGATTGGTTTATTTTATTTTATAAAATCAATCATGGATTGATTTACCATGATAAGAAAATTTATTCCATAAGAAAAAAAAGACTTGGTTGATTTTTATCATGAATTAAAAAATGATAAAACTTGGCATGATGGAATAAGTCATAGAAAATTTATTCCATAAGAAAAAAGAGACTTGGCGGTTGAGAGGCCACTATATAAAGGACCCAAGGCAAGGCTTGAAAATCAATCGAAGTATTCTTGCCTGGGCTCTCTCCCTCTCCTCCCTTCTTCCTCTTGGCAAAGGGTTTTGATAATGGCAAAGGGTTCAAGAGTTAAGAGGTTATTGTTGTCTAATGGATTCACTAAGTGTGCAGGAAAGAAGCCCTAGGCACACTAGGCAAAGAAGACCTGCTCGGAAGGTGGGCAAGAAGTTCTGGTCGAGGATTGGGCACGAAGCCCTGGCAAGGAGCTGGGCACCGAAGACCTACTCGGAAGGTGGGCACGAAGTCCTGGTCGAGGATTGGGCACGAAGCCCTGGCAAGGAGCTCGGCACCGAAGACCTGCTCGGAAGGTGGGCACGAAGACCTGGTCAGGTGGATCGGGCAAAAGTCCAACCGGAGGAGCCGGTTGACAAAAGGTAAATTCTCTTGAGAGGAGTAGGTGAGGACGCGTTCCCCGTCAAGGGAACAGTAGGCATCGGTTCGACCTAGGGTTCCATTTTGGAGACCCAAAGTCAGAACCAAGACAGCTACGGCTGTAAACATATCTAACACTCTTTCCTTGTTGTTTTGGAACTAACCCTGGATGCAGGACCGAAGGAACGAGTTTCTGCAGCTCAGAACACCCCAAAGGAGAGGGGGCAGCTGCTGGGCAGGGCGCCCTAGAGGTCCCGGGCACCCCCAAGGTCAAAGAAAAACAACCAAGCAATGAGTTGCTTCGAAACTGCTCTAAGCAGGGCGCCCTGGAGGTCCCGGGCGCCCTGAGTCAAAGCCAAAAATAAATCGATGCAAAAAGCAACCGTGATGCCTGTTGACCAAGTCAAGCAGGGCGCCCCCAGTGTCCTGGGCGCCCCGTTAGCTCCGAGCCCTATTTTGAAGGGATAAGGGCTGACCGAGTGTCGGATAGGGGTTTGCAGATCCAGAGGCACGTGGAGGGCGCCCCCAATGTCTAGGGCGCCCCCAGGTGCACTATAAAAGGGGCTCGACCCCCAGGGCTTCAGTACACACTTTTCCCAATGCCTCAACACTCTTCGCTCAAGCGCTCTGCTCTGGAAACTTCTGATCTCGAGGTTCTAGCACCGACGATGACCCTCCGCACCAAAGTACAATCCACACCAGGCGTCGGTAACGAAGAGTTAAATTATTTTTTTTTCACTACAACTATTACATTTTCTGTAAACATTTGTGCACATATAGAATTGCCCGCAGTAAACGGTCAAGGACCGTGGGCCTTGGAGTAAGAGTCGACAGCGACTCCGAACTAAGTAAAAACGCTTGTGTTTCTTGCTGTGTTTATTTAAATTTCCACTGCGCGTTCTCTTTTCGAATCCGAAACATTTTCATGATATTCACCCCCCCCCCTCTATCGTGTTTTCTCGATCCAACAATATGTTGGATTGAGAAATGCGAGAGAGGGGGGGGTGAATGTCGCAAATCGTTCGGATTAAAAAAAAGAGTAAGTGCGCGGCGGAAATAGAGACAAAGCAACACAACGCTAACAAGGTCGTTTTACTTGGTTCGGAGCCTGGGTCGACTCCTACTCCAAGGCCCACGGTCGTTGACCGTTTACTTTGGGCAATTCTATAATGCGTAGAATGAATACAGAAGAGAAATACAGTTTGCAATAAGAAAGATTACACTTCTGTATTTACCAACTCCCGGGTTAGGCTCGAGTTTCGGTGCAGCGGGAGGTCGACGGCGCTTCGGACTTGAGTCGGGAAGTTCCTGGAGCAGAGCGCGGTCGTCGGAGCGTTTGGATGCGTTGAATGAAAGCAGTAGAGCGTGGAAGCGTCGTAGTAATTGATGCTCTGAAGAAGGAGGTCGAGGGCCCTTTATATAGGGCCTGGGGGTGCCCTGGTCGACGGGGGCGCCCCCCCACGTGGCAGCAGATCCGGTTGTAGCTCGGTCGCCGTCTGATCCCCTTACCTCGGGATCCGGTTTAACCGGGGCGCCCGGAGGGCTCGGGGCGCCCAGATTGACCGGTCAAAGCCTCATCTCCTCGGCTTCGCAGGGATGCGCTTCGGCAGCTGGCAGTGGGGGCGCCCTCAACACGCGGGGCACCCGCGACAAGCGGGGCGAAGCGCGTTGAGGTTCTTACAGACTTGGGTTGACCTTGGGGGCGGCCGGATCATCCGGGGCGCCCTGCTCAGCTTCTGCCTCACTCCTTTGAGGCTCTCTGAGCTGCAGATACTCAGTCCTTCGATCCTGCATCCAGGGTTAGTCCAAATAACAATCATATTATTTTTTTTATACAGCCTTAGCTGTCTTGGTTCTGACTTTGGTCTCCAAAATGGAGCCCTAGGTCGAACCGACGCCTAATGTTCCCTCAAGGGGAACGCGTCCTCACCTACTCCTCTCGGGAGAGTTTACCTGGTGCCAACCAGATCCTCCAGTTGGACTTTTGCCCGGCAGTCCTTCGCCAGGTCTTGAGTACCACGCAACCCTTCGCTTGGTGCCTAGCAGCCCTTCGCTAGGTCTTTTCTTCTGGCAGCCCTTTGCCAGTGCCTAGCATTCCTTCGCTAGGGTTTGTCCATTCTGGCAGTCCTTCGCCAGAGCCTAGCAGTCCTTCGCTAGGGCTTTTCCTGTACACTCAAGAAACCTGTTAGACAACAACTAACCCTTAACTTTTGAACCCTTTTGCCAATATCAAAACACAGGTTTGACTTGGGTGCATTCTGCACCAACAATCTCCCCCTTTTTGATATATGGCAACCTAGTTCAAAAAGTTAAGGAAAAAAATGCTGAAATTGAAATCCTAAGTTAGATTCCCTCCCCCTGGAAGAAATCTCCCCCTAGGTTTTTCAAAAATAGGTGGTGTGAGTTAAGTACTTAGAAGATTTCATGTTTTGATAATAAGTTGGGAAATCTTCTAAAGTTTTTTGCTAAGTTTTTCGAAAAGATGTTCTAAGTTTGGAAAACTTTGAAAACTTTAGACAAATTTTCAGTTTTAGGAACATTTCACACTTTGGAAAATTTTCAGTTTTGGAAAAATTTCAGACATAGAAAATTTTCAGTTTTGGAAAATTTCAGACACTACGTTAAGCTTAAACATAATTTCAAAACACATAGTCCGGAGTTGGAGATTTTTAAAGAGAATTTTAAAACCTTTAAGCTTAACAATAATTTTAAGCAAAAACATTAAGTTTCAAAATAATTCAGAGTTTAGAAATAAAACTAACTTTGATTCACCAAAATTTTTAAAGAGAATTTTAAAACCTTTAAGCTTAATAATAATTTTAAGCAAAAACATTAAGTTTCAAAATAATTCAGAGTTTAGAAATAAAACTAACTTTGATTCACCAATTTTTATTTCTTCAGTTCAACTTTTTGAAGAAGACGATGGGAAAAAATTAAAAAAAAATTTTGTTCCCTGTTTCCTTTCCAACTCTCCCCCTTTGACATATATCAAAAATGCAGAAAAAATTTTTTGCAATAATTAAAGCATTTGCTGTACTGAATCAACCTGGAACCTAAGTCTGGTTAAATCTTTAGGGACGTGTCTAACCCAATTAGCTACTTACCAACTGTTATAAACAGTAGTTTTTGCTAGGGTTAGTCAAGTTAAGTGCATTGTTCAAGTTAGATTATCTAAACTTGATACTTAACTTGATTGCTGTTCAGTTTGTATTTAGTGCCCCAACTACTGCAGATGCACTGACTTAAAGTATCTTGAGTTAAGACAAAGACCTAAGCATCTCAACCCTTTCTAGGTTATCACTCAAAGTACCCTAAGGTGCTTGTGAGATGCTGGCTTCTAGATCTATAGGTGCATGCAATTCTAGGGTTAGAGCCTAGGCTAAGTCCATTTCGAAGAAAAACCCTAGTTTTGAAGGGGGTAGTTTTTGAAATAAAACTAAGTCAAGAAAAAAATTTTAAAACCAAAGTAAAACATTTTTAACAAAGAAAACACTTTAACATCAATTAAAACATTTTCAATTTAAGCAGAAGCCAACAAATGATTCTACTTTACTAAGCATAATCCTAACTTAATCAAGTCAGAAATAAACAAGCCAAGCTAAGATAAGCATAAGTCAAACAGAAGTCTAGTACAAGTCAACAGAAGTCAACCCTACTCAGTAGGGATAGTCAAATAGGTACACGTCCAAGTCATCTAGGAAGAGGGACCAGGCTGATCAGGAGAGCCTGGATGCCAGGATCTAAACATGGTCATCATCTCCTGATACTGGGCGTTTCTTTCCTCCCTCTCTGCTGCAAACGCGCTCATATACTCGGTATAGTACTCCTGATGAGTTTCCAGCTGCTCAAGGTGGTAAGCCTCCGATTCTTCCCGGAGGGACTGAACCTGTGTCTCGAGGAGGGATACTCGCTCGTAGAGTGTCGGAGGATCGGGCTGAGCTAACTCTGCTGCTAAGTCGGCAACGTCGACCTCAACCTCCTCGTCGGCAATGTCCTGTGCGGCTGGTCGGCGTCTCCAAGTCAGAACCCCGGTGCCCGAGACATCTATACCGGCTAAGGAAAAGTTCCTATATCCTATCTCGTCGAAGTCGGTCATCGTGGTAATCTCGCCGTCAGCGATGTTTCGGCCATGATGGTGGAGGATCGAGGTGATGACGTGGCAGAAGGGGGTGCAGACCCGTCCCTGAGTGGACACACTAGAGGCATGTAGGATACAGTGGAAGAGGTGAAGGCCTATATCTATGTCCAGATGATGGATGAGGGCATAGAGGAGAAAGGTGTGAAAGGGTCTCATGGTGGCTATGTCCCTAGTGGACAGAGGAAAGATGCAACGGACAATCACTCTATAGAGAGCGTAGTCCTGAATCGGGAGTCGGGTGGAGTTGAACTGCCCTCCTACAGGGTCCATGCCCTCCCTAAAGAAATAGTTGTATAAGGTGTTCAGGTCAATATGAGAGTAGGGGGCATCGAAAGGTAGGTTCCTTGGAGGGTAGCAACAGAAGATGGACTGAGATTGTAGGAGTCCAAGAAATCGGTTCAGTAGGGTAGGAGTGATGGTCAAGGGCATTCCTTGAACGGTAGTGACGAAGTTCAATTGGTCTTGCCTAACTATGTTGTTATAGAATTCTGCACATAAGGTGTTGTTGATCGGATGTGTGCAGAATACGAGGTTATCCAGTTGATAGAAGTTAATTGCGGACATTGCAATTGGACAGGATTGGGTGAAGAATTGACGGTTAAGGTAACTCGTCTTAATCGGAACGTAGGTGGTTCGGGCGAATTTATTACAAAGTTCTAGGTTTGGAAACCTAGGGTCGGGACTGGGCTCGTTACCGGGGTTCGACTGAACTGCTCGGCGTTTTCTAAGTGTAGAAAAATAAGTAATTAAGGATAAACCTTGGATTATAAGAAGAAACTTAAAGAATATGAAAAAAAGAAGTATGTAATTTATGAAAAATTAATTGCACAACTAAATTTCATACCTTGGAGGCATGGTTGAGGCAAGGGTGGGCTTAGGTTCACTTGATCCACAAGAATGAGGCAAGGGGAAGAAGAAGTGTGAGATGTGGTGTGGGAGGAGAAGGAGACTCGGGTCCCTTTTATAGGGGTTTTATGGGGGCGCCCGGGAGGTCACGGGCGCCCTGATCAAGGCTGGTCAACTGCAGCTTTTGCTGCTTTGACTGGCGTGGACGACAGTTTGTCGATGGGGGCACCCGACAGGTCATGGGCGCCCTGGTCAAAGGTAGTTGATTGCAGCCTTTTGGCTGCTTTAATCAGCGTGGGGGTCAGAAGCGTATAGGAGCGCCCGACGGGTCACGGGCGCCCTTGTCAAGTCGGTCAAATGCAGCTTTTGCTGCTTTGACTGGAGCTGGTACGTTGTCAGTGTTGTCGGGGGCGCCCGACAGGTTACGGGCGCCCTCATGGACTGCTTTCAGCAGCCTTTGACCTTGTGCAGTTGGGCGCCCAGGACGGTCAGGGCGCCCTAGGTAGCAGCCTTTTTAACTGTTTTGACCAGGTTTGACTGTTTGACTTCGTTTGACTGTGTTTGACCATGTTTGACTATGTTAATCATAGTTTAACTATGTTAACCACAATTTGACCATGATTATGAAAGCACAAGCAAGGTGGTTTAATTTGAGTTTAATTTTCCTGTCTCACTGAATCTAGGGTTTTTAAACACGTTAACCTTAAGGTTTTTGTGAGACAGGTTTGAGGGTAAAAATTAATTTTAAAAAGAAGTTTTAATTTATTTTGAAAAGTTTATTTAGTTTTGAAACAAAATTTAGAGAACAGAAATTTTGAAAACAGATTAAAAGTTTTTCGAAAAAGAGATAGGTTTCAGAAATAGAAATTTTGAAAGCAGATTAAGAGTTTTTCGAAAAAAAGAGCTAGGTTTAAGAAATTCTGAAAACAGGTTAGAGTCTATAATTATTTGAAATTTGAGTTAGATTCGAATTTGACAAAAGATAATTTGAATTTGAATTTCAGAAATTGGCTTTCAGGTTTTGGCGAGGCACTAGGCCTTCTTTGGCCGTAGCCTTATGGGATCATCCACCCTTTCCTTGACAAAGTCTTTTAATGAAATTTCATTTTCAAATTAAATTAGGTCATTTTCTGGTCTAACTAGCTTGGGTCTTGGATCGGTAGCTTCGACTGGTTTCACCAGTCTAAAGAAACCAAGTAGACTTGATCTTATTAGAGTTGGTTTCCCCAACGTACTATCATCTCACCTCCTCCCAATACTATGTTTTCAATTTTCAAGTAATTGAGTCCTTAAATCTAAGTATTCCTACATCTAAGCATGGCAAATTGCAGAAAATTAAATAAACATGCAATCAAGCAATTAAAAAAAATATCTAATTATAAAAATTGTTTTGATTTTGGCTCCCCCTGGACTAAAGCCTCTGTATGGGTTAGGCAAGATGTGAATCTTGTCCTTGGGGATCCAAAATTGATTTGAACCAGTTGGTTTAGTCAGGCACAGTTTTGGCACCCATGCCTGAACCTTAGGTCTTGACTGGTTCAGTACAGCAAAGTAAGATCTTTGCCGAGATTTAGTTCTATAACCAAGTCCGGATCGGTTTAGAACAGACTTCTGTTTTCCAAGAATCATATCAAGATTCTTGGAACCAGAAGTATATCGTTCTAAAGCTGTTCGTAAGTCCTTAACTTGAGTTTTCAGGGAGGAGTTCTCTGATTCAAGTTTTTCAACTTGATCAGGGGTTCCTTCCTGAATTTTCTCAGTTAAGGATTTAGACTCAGCTCCTTCTTTCAGGAGTTTTACTTCCTGTCGGAGGGACTCGATTCGGAGTTTGGCTTTCGCCAAATCTCGGGATAGATATGAAATAAGAGAATTTAATTGCAATTTTGAAAAACCCGTTACCCTTATTTCGCCGTTGTCGGAGAAGGTCAGCTTGCCGTCGTCCTGGTCCGAGTCTGAGTTAGTCTCGATTTGATCCGAAGCGGTCAGGGCTAGAAGATTGGACTGCGGTGCTTCTTCTTCTTCTTCTGAGGAAGACTCGTCCCAGGTTGCTTGGAGTGCCTTTTTCTTTCTTGTCTTTTTGGACTCCTTTAGACTTGGACATTCAGTCTTGTAGTGGCCCTTCTTTTTGCATTCGTAGCAGGTTACGTTGGGCTTGTGTTTGTCAGTTGCTGGTTCAGCTGGTTCATCCTTTCTTCGGCCTGTTCTCCGTGTGTTGGCTTGGTTTTTCAACTTTTTGTAGTAGCTCCGAGCTAGCCGGACCAGTTCAGATTGATCTCCTTCTTGATCTTCTGTTTCTGAATCTGAGGTAGACTCGGGTTCAACTTGAGTTTTCTTCTTAGTCATCCTTCCTGTTTTCCCTGCAAAGAAAGCTATACTTTTCGCGGCCAAATTGCAGTTAGTCTGTTCATGAAGTTCAAGTTCAGAAAATAACTCATCTAACTTAATTTTTGAAAGATCCCTAGAGACCTTGTATGCATCTACCATAGATGCCCACAAGGTGGTCCTAGGGAACGCGTTTAGGGCATACCTTATAAGATCACGATTTTGAACCTGGTGACCTATTGCGTAAAGACCGTTCATTAATTCCTGGATTCTGGCGTGGAGCTGGGCTGCTGTCTCGTTGTCTGCCATCTTGATGGTGAAGAGCTTGTTCAGTAGCAGATCTCGTTTGCTGATCCTCGTATCTGAAGTTCCTTCGTGGAGCTCAATCAGTTTAGCCCATAGCTCCTTGGCACTGTTGAAAGGGCCTACGCGGTTCAGCTCCTCTTTCGTTAGTCCGCATTGGAGGGTCTGAGTTGCTTTGGCGTCAGCTTCGATTTTGCGTTTAAGGGCAGTGTCCCACTCTGAGTAGTTTTGCGGTACGCCTTCAGCATTTGTGGGAATCATCAGTCCAGACTGGATGATTATCCGCATATCCACCTGAGTTTTCAGGTGGACCTTCATTCTGTGACGACCCACCTTTCGTTACTTACTTAAGCTTTACTTTAAGTTACTACTACTTGGCTTCCCTTGACCCGCTAATTTTTTTTTTCTTCCTTCTCTTTTTTTTTCCAAAAAAAAACAAAACAACTTTAATTTTATTAGCTTGGCCAAGATTTGACCCCTAGACCTCTTAGTTGTAACACTAAAGCACTAACCAGCTGCCCTACACAGCTTCTCTTTACTAGTATCAGTCGACTGCTATATGGCAGTCGACTGTCCTTTGGCAGTTACCTGGTGCATCGAACAGAAGCGACTGTTCGATAGGGCAGTCGACTGGTACTGTACCAGTCGACTGGTAAGTCTGAAAACCAGATTTTCAGATTCGAAGCCTTGTTTCAAAACTCCACCAAACCTATACTTTCGAGCCATACAAAATCATGACACCATTTCTATACTCTATACTAGTTTTCTAAACAATTTAGCCAATCAAAACGAATCCATAAACTTGAAATTAGGACTTTTGCGAGATTTAACAAGTTATGAAAAACTATATAACTTTAGGCTAAAGTTTGTATCAACTCTTGACTTCATGCGGAAATAAAATAGATTATTCATACTCAACACGACTAAGACATGAAACTATATGTTTCTAAACATTTAACTTTACTAATAGGAAATAAAATAGGTTATTCATACTCAACACGACTAAGACATGAAACTTTATGTTTCTAAACATTTAACTTTACTAATACTCAATCCAAACACTCTTCCACGGTTCCACCGCCACTGAGCACCAATGCAAGTCCTGTCGCCTCCCAACTTACACCTTTTCTTTTCCTTTGTCTGCAATAGAAGGAAAATGCAACTAGTAAGCACAATGCTTAGTAAGTAAATCCCTACTCACAAAAATCACATATCGATACTAAACATGCTCATTTCAAGGAATGCTTTAAAAACTTTACTTGCTTTAGAAACTTACAACTAACATGCTTACAACTTGAATTACTTTATCATGCTTGTAATGTATCAAAGTACACATGAACTACAACACTTACTAAAAAGGAAAACACTTCATATACTTATATACTAGAAAATATCATAATCAACTTTCTCTTAGGCCTTGACATTGTACCATGGTATCAATGTACCAATGCGCGCTTTTCTAATAAGTTGCGAGGTAGCTAGCCACCGCTCCCTATTAGAACTTTACTTTCTAACTTTCTATGGGCCTTACATTTGCCCGGTACATGTCTCTTTCTCAAAGTAAAATACTTTTCTTACTTACCATACTTAAACTTATCACTTTACTTATTTTTGCATATGTTTGCATGCTAAAAACCTTTACTTTTCTCACTTTAACTTTCCATGGAGCATCTTGTGTGCTTCTTAACTCAAATTCACTTTTAGGTCTTTTCAAAAGTATAAAAACTCATCATGCTTGGCCTACTTACATTCAATACAAACAAATTGAATTTCTAACATGCTAAAACATGCAACTTTGATAGCTAACACATAGAATAGCAAAATTCTCTTAACCATGCTTCTACTTTTCGAAAACTAGGGTTCTACAATGAGAATTTTGAAACGAAACTACTCCTATTGCAGGTGAGCGATCTACTTACCTCGGTCTTGGAGAAAACTCACAAAAATAGGAAGAAAACTCCCTAACGAAATCCTTTTTCTTCCTCCTTGTAAAAAGCTTCCACCTTTGGCCCTAGGAAGGAAACCTAGATGCTTCTACTCAAGGGAAGGAAGAAGAAACGAAGAAAACTCCTTGAATTTGCCTCCTCTCCTCGCCTCTCTTCTCTGTTCACGCGCCGACCACCAACCCTAGCCTTCCCTTTCCAACGCGACTTAAGCGGCTTAATATACCTCTTAATGAAAAAGCCTAACTACACTACAACATTATTTCTCTCCTCCCTTTTCTGTGCTTGATACCCTAGCCCAGCTGGTTTCTGCTTTAGCCCCGAACTGAAGAGGTCGTGGGATCAAATCTCGCCCGACCTCTTATATATTTTTTTTTATTTTGATCCGAAAAATTGCTATAATATTCCGAAAAATGCTACAAAAATTCCTAAAAATCCCTAATAATACCAGGAAATTATTGGGTGTTACACATTCGACTTTTCCAGTAAGGAAAGTCTTCTCCACTGAAAAGTGGAGGTCTGGAGGTGCTAAAGCCTTCTTGGATGGCCATTTGTTCTGAAATAGCAAACAACAAAAAAAAACCAACAAAAAATATTCCAAGACTTGGTCTTAGATTAGTAGTGCGGGAAGAATAAATAAAAACAAATTTCAAGGGGTGTTGTACCAAACTTGAAAGAAAAATTCGAATGAAAAATATTTAACGAAAAAGAATTGAGAGAGAAAAAAAATTCGAAATTTTCAAACTGGTGGTTGCACCAAGTTTGAATTCCCCGCTCTGATACCACTTGTTGGATCGAGAAATGCGAGAGAGGGGGGGTGAATGTCACAAATCGTTCGGATTAAAAAAAAGAGTAAGTGCGCGGCGGAAATAGAGACAAAGCAACACAACGCTAACAAGGTCGTTTTACTTGGTTCGGAGCCTGGGTCGACTCCTACTCCAAGGCCCACGGTCGTTGACCGTTTACTTTGGGCAATTCTATAATGCGTAGAATGAATACAGAAGAGAAAGACAGTTTGCAATAAGAAAGATTACACTTCTATATTTACCAACTCCCGGGTTAGGCTCGAGTTTCGGTGCAGCGGGAGGTCGACGGCGCTTCGGACTTGAGTCGGGAAGTTCCTGGAGCAGAGCGCGGTCGTCGGAGCGTTTGGATGCGTTGAATGAAAGCAGTAGAGCGTGGAAGCGTCGCAGTAATTGATGCTCTGAAGAAGGAGGTCGAGGGCCCTTTATATAGGGCCTGGGGGCGCCCTGGTCGACGGGGGCGCCCCCCCCCCACGTGGCAGCAGATCCGGTTGTAGCTCGGTCGCCGTCTGATCCCCTTATCCTCGGGATCCGGTTTGACCGGGGCGCCCGGAGGGCTCGGGGCGCCCAGATTGACCGGTCAAAGCCTCATCTCCTCGGCTTCGCAGGGATGCGCTTCGGCAGCTGGCAGTGGGGGCGCCCGCGACATGCGGGGCGCCCGCGACAAGCGGGGCGAAGCGCGTTGAGGTTCTTACAGACTTGGGTTGACCTTAGGGGCGCCCGGATCGTCCGGGGCGCCCTGCTCAGCTTCTGCCTCACTCCTTTGAGGCTCTCTGAGCTGCAGATACTCAGTCCTTCGATCCTGCATCCAGGGTTAGTCCAAATAACAATCATATTATTTTTTTTATACAGCCTTAGCTGTCTTGGTTCTGACTTTGGTCTCCAAAATGGAGCCCTAGGTCGAACCGACGCCTAATGTTCCCTCAAGGGGAACGCGTCCTCACCTACTCCTCTCGGGAGAGTTTACCTGGTGCCAACCGGATCCTCCAGTTGGACTTTTGCCCTGCAGTCCTTCGCCTGGTCTTGAGTACCACGCAGCCCTTCGCTTGGTGCCTAGCAGCCCTTCGCTAGGTCTTTTCTTCTGGCAGCCCTTTGCCAGTGCCTAGCATTCCTTCGCTAGGGTTTGTCCATTCTGGCAGTCCTTCGCCAGAGCCTAGTAGTCCTTCGCTAGGGCTTTTCCTGTACACTCAAGAAACCTGTTAGACAACAACTAACCCTTAACTTTTGAACCCTTTTGTCAATATCAAAACACAGGTTTGACTTGGGTGCATTCTGCACCAACACAATATTGTATGTTTTTTTTAAAAAAAATCATCACTCTAGTTAGAAGATATTATTATTTCTAATATGTATATCTTATATTGTGATGTTGCATATATAGTCATGCTATCAAGACATAGAGCACATGATGACTAGATTATTTTGAGCATTGTTGGTGACTGATAAGTATTTATGTATTTAATAATTATTCCAGTACTTAATCTTTTTTTATTTATTACACATATTGTAGGATCAATGCATGTGAGATGGGGGGTGAATCATGTGTCTTTTAAAATCTAACTTTTTTGGTTTTAGAAATTGAGTGTACAGCGAAATAAATGAATGAAAAACACAACCAGAAAAATGCAAGAGTTTCTATCTGGTTCGGAGCCTTCAGTGACCTATACTCCAAGATCCAAGTCGCTTGGACCTTTTTGATGGATAATCACCAAAATACTCTTCCAGGAAACCTCTAGAAGAGTAATCAACTACAAATAAATAAGAAATATAACAACCCTATACTTCCTATAAATAGTAATAAAATATAATAATTAAAAGTTACCAACACAAGTGTAGTAATCTGAATGTGCTTGAATGTTGGTGTCGGTCTTCCGGTAGCAGTTGATCTTAGATAGGTAGTAGAATGACCGTAGTTTGAAGATGAAGTTGTAGAGTGATCACTTGAGCTCGTAGAAAGTTGTATCTTGAAGCTTGCTTAAAGAGTGCTTATAAAGGACATTAAGGGTGCCCTTGTTCCCAATTAGGGCGCCTCATATCCTAAAAAATGATCGGATCCAAAGACTACAGACTTTATTCATATGAGGGAGCCTCCATCAGGTTTAACACGCCTTCCTTCTGCTCTAGGGCGTGTTCATTCCGCTCCGAGGCACCTCCACGTAGCAAAATTCTATCTCCAAATCTTATCCTACCGAGGCCGCATCTGGTCTGTTCAGAATGCCTCCATTCAGCTCAGAGGAGCCTCCAGTCACCTTTGAGGCGCCTTAAGCACTGTTTATCCAAGGCAACTTTTACAATTCAAACCCTGTAAAAAATAACATTCGTTCAAAGATAAAGTATACCTTGCAAAATAGAGTTAGCACACTTAAAATAGGGTAAACAAGATATGAGTATTAATTACATCCTGTCTTCCCAAGATCAAAATTTACTCAAAGTCTCAACTTAGATCTCCGAAATGATTTTAAGCTGAACTGTGACTATGGTCCCACCAGGGACTCATCCTCATTGGATCTTTTCTCTAGTAACTTACCTCACTTACTATTTACAGATCAACTCAGCTTCTTAACCCACCAAGTCTTCTTGCCAGATGCCCTATCTGAACTTCAGCTAGCTGTCAAGTCCTGCAGACTCAGCTAGACTTCATGCCAGGTTTCAACTGACCTGGGCTTCAACCAATTGTCAGTCCCTAACAAAGTAGTGTTTTATTTTAATATGTTTGGTCCTTGAATGATAGACTGAATTTTTGTTTATGTTGATTAAACTAAGGTTATCAATGAATATTTTTACTTTGTTATATTCTAAGTTAAAAATTTTTAAAGTATGAAATATTCATAATAATTGAGCTATATATTCACCTATTGCTATATATTCTACTTCAGTAGTATATAAGACAACACAGTGTTGCTTTCTACTAAACCAGTTGACAAGTGATGGTCTAAGGAGTTGACATCAGTCACTTGTACTTTTTTGTCCAATTTATAGCCAGCATAATCTGAGATAGAAAATTTTAAGAGTATAAAGTTGGTTGTTCTAGGATACCACATTCCTACATTGGTTGTGCCTTTTAGATATCTAAAGATTCTTTTGACTTGGGTTAGGTGGAATTCTTTTGCACAAGTCTGATATCCAACACACATAGTAACTGCAAATAAAATATCAGGTCTACTTGCAGTTAGGTATAATAGACTACCTATGACACTTCTGTAATATTTTAGATCTATTGGTTTTTCATTTGGGTCACTATCTAAGGTTAGATTTGTTGCCATTGATGTCTTTATTTATTTATTATTTTTCATTCCAAATTTTTTAAGTAATTCTTTAGTGTATTTTTGTTGATAGACATAATTTTCTTCATTAGTTTGCTTGATTTGTAAACCTAAGAAGAATGTTAGTTTACCTACAAGTCTCATTTCAAATTCTTGTTCCATTGATGTTATAAATTCTTGTAAAAATTCTGAATTGGTTGGTCCAAAAATTATAACATCTACGTATACTTGAGTTATATATATGTTTGATTTAAGATTTTTTACAAATAAGATTTATTCGACTCGACCTTAGTTGGATCCCTTATAGGTCAGATAACTGGAAAATTTTTCATACCAGATCCTAGGAGCTTGTTTTAGACTATATATGACTTTCTTATGTTTAAATACTGTTGGTGCAATTTGTACTAACGGTCAAACTCAGATTTTGATGTATGACAAAAACGTTAAAGTTAGGTGTGTTATTTTCTAACCTTGTTACCAAGTGGGCAGGATTGAAAGGCTTAAAACCTAACATTGGGCTGAAGTCCAGGGTGGTTGAGTCCTAGAAGGAAGTCTAGTTGGATCCGCGAGGCTTGACAACTGACTAAAGCCTAAGTTAGTGGAGACTTTGCATGAAGTCTAGCTGCGTCCGCGGGGCCTGACAGTTGGCTGAAAGACCTGGTGGATTAAGGTGCTACGTAAATCTGCTCAAGATAAGTGAGCTAAGTCACTAGATGAATGAAGTCCTGTGAGGACAACACTTCTTATAGAATAAGACAACATGAGTGGTTAATAAAACGCTCCATGTACTTACACTAGAAGTGATTCTAAACTACTTCAAAAATAATCATTTGGGTCGGTTTTTATTATTTCACCACAGGTGGGTATTACACTATAGTAAAAAAAATGATTAACGAGATTTTTTCAATCAACCTCGAGCGACCGGCCCGGCCATACGGAAGTTTTCCACTGGCTGCCAGGGTAAATCGGGAAGTGCTCGCAGTGGGCGATCTAGAAGCCCAGCGTCCCAGGGTTCGCGCCCCATTTGGAGGAAAAATTCCTGCAAATGCGTCGTAACTGGGGATCGTACCGCAGATGCCTGGGATAGTGACTAGTCACCCTACCACTACACCATAGCCCCGGTGGCGGTATTACGCTATAGTAGACTCTAGGAGCGGTAGAAATAGGGCCATAAATAAAATTGATTCTAATTTCTTTGAAGCAGTCAGTGTTGGGACCGGGTGCATGTTGACAAGGATACGAGTTCGTAAAATTTTAAATTTTTACGTGCAGCGGAAGAATTTGCATAAAATAATTTCCTAAATTATTTTAACTTCGTATCTAGCATGCAACCTTATAGTGTGTTGACATAATCATAAAATAAAACTTTGTGGAAAAGTAAACTAATTTACATTATACCTCTCGTAACTCGAAGTAAGGGACGAGATCCAACCGTAGCGTCCCTTGGAAGCTCCGCCTCTATTCGCGTCCACGCCGAGTTCTCTTCGGGATGACTTCGCAAAGTCACGAGTTTTGTGCCGACGAGAACTACTAGATTCTCTATAGGCACAACAAGAAAGATCAAGAGAGGAAAGGGAAACTAACCACCAAGAAAACGGAATCGAATTCCGGGAAGAGAGGAGTCGCTATCCGCTTCTTCTTCTTCTTGTTTCGTTTCTCCTTCTTCTTGAAGCTCACGGCAACCTTGCTTGGTGTTGATGGGGTGCGCCGGCCCTAGCAAGGAAGGTGGGAGTCGGCCCTAATTCTCCAAGAAGGGCGCCGGCCCTAAGGGAAAGGAAAGGGAGAAGAGAATAAGAGAGAGGGAGAGAGTAATTAATCTCTTGATTGGAATTAAGGGCTAGCCTTTGGTTCCTTTATATAGTAGCAACTTCTTTGCTAAGTCTCCCTCTAAACCGAATTAACGGAATTAGTTATAAGAAATTTATCTTATAAATTTTCTTATTGCTTATTCCGTTTAAGCCTAGTCTTATTATAACTAATTTATAATAAAACAAATTAATTATCATAAGAAAATTTATCCTATAAATTCTCTTATGAATTTTATTATAACTAACTTTATAATAAAACTAATTAATTATCATAAGAAATTTATCCTATAAATTCTTATGAATTATTCCGTTTAAACCAAGTTTTATTATAACTAATTTATAATAAAACAAATTCTTCTTCTCTTTAAATTATAGAATAAATTTTATAAGAAATTTATAAACTTTCTTATTATGGAAAAATCAATTCATAATTGATTTTATAAAATTAAAATAAACCAATTCATGGATTATTTTAATCTTCCATAAAAGAATAAATTTCTATAAATTTATTTATATAAATTTCTTTATACAAATTTATTTATCCATAATTTATAAAATAAATCGCGCTGGATTTATCTTATTAATTAAACCAAAATTAATTGGTTTTCTCCTCTTATTGTGGCCGGCCACCAAAGGGGGTTTTGGCACCCTCTTTGGCCGGCCAAACCAACCCGAACCGCCGCGAATCAAACTCATTTAATTTGCCCGAAAAGCCTTCAAAAGACTTAGCCATTTTTAGCTTCCATTGCGCCTCTGACTAACTCAGATTCGACTTATTTCTCTTGATCGGAAAATCCAATTTTCAACTCGTTTTAAATCCCTCGGATTACTCGTAGTGCGTGTGACTAAATAGGCTTTCGATTTATGTTGGCCGTCTATAATTAACTAATTATAGAACGATCATGAGTGGCACCTAGTAGTACATCATGATCCCCAATTAATCGAAAGATCAACGGTTTGACCTCAGAAGAAATTATTCTGAAACCCTTCAGCAGCTCTAATGAATCGTGCCCCATTCCCTTCACCACCTTATACCCACTTGGTTCAGGACACGGTCAATGGTGTCAGTCCCCACTAGGCTGACTACGTCACACCTAGCCCAAGTAATGTCTTACTCGTCCTTTGGATTTCTAATTACTCTCATGTATTTTAGAGACTCTCACTCTAAACATGATATGCTCTGGCCAGAGGCTTTGAGTAACAATCCGACGATAGGCCTGGGTATACATCTCCTCGCAAGGAGTGGTGAATCCTTTGTAGGCTGTTCAAACATCTTCGGGCACTTCGGCTTATACCCGATCATCCTGGGTCCACACCTCCTTGGAGATGCTTGCTTAAGATGTCAAAGTATAAGTCTCTATGACCAAGATGACTTGAACACCGCAAGTCAAAGGAACATCACACTTAAGCCGCAGTAAGATCTTCATTGACATATCTACATGTAGATTCCCATATGAAGTCTTACAGCTAGTCACTCCAATGAACTAGTTCCCTTAACTAGCATCCATGTTTATCTCCGGACATCCCAATGTCACCAGCCAGTGAGAATCAGCTGAATAGAGAATAACCCATGCTAGTCTCAACAGAACTGATAATGTCCGTATTTATCAATTCATCGACTAGGGATATTTCCAACACTTCACATTTGCACATTTAGAGATAATCACTAGTTGTGATCCCATCACAAATTCTCTTATGCTGTGAACTGTATGGCGGACATTCAGTAGATGAGTTTAAGATCCCAATCAAATACACAAACATGTATACTCAAATAGTGAATTATCATTTATTGAAATAAATGTTTACAATCATAAAGCGATTGCCTTAGGACACTTCTCTCATATCACTAACAGTCAGAACCTACTCCTAAATATTAAAAAAAACCAATTCCAAAACACCATTTTTTAGTGGTAGGGACTTTAGGCGTGGTCCAACTTAAAACTATTTTAGAGCTCTAAGATGAGACCTTGGCTAGATCTTGGTCTTGGAAAGATAGGATTTAACTAATATACATCTATAAACTATTTATGCATATGATTTTCTAACTTTCACTACCAAAAAAAATGTATTTTACGGCGGTTTTTGTTGAGATTTACGGCGGTTTGGAAACGACGGTAAATATTTTACCGGCGGTTTACAAAACCGCCGTCGATAACGGCGTCCTTAAACAATTTAGCGGCGGTTTGATTGAACCGCTGGAATAACCGCCGCCATAATACGTTTCTCGACGGTTCTCTTGGCGGTTATTTTGTGGCGGTTCCATAGCGGCAGTTTTAACCGCCGATAAAACTATCACTCGATTTAGGTTGATGAATTTTTTGTGGCAGTTTTTGTAATATTAAAACCGCCGCAAAATTAATGGTTATTTCCAAATTACCTGATTTAGTGGCAGTTTGAACCGCCACAGAAAAACCACTAGAAAAGGTTCAAAGCCGCCAGTAAATGATTTATCGGCGGTTTTGAAACCGCTACAAATCAAATTACCGACTGTTTTGAAACTGCTGCAACATCACCGTAAATAATTACTGGCGATTTTGAAACCGCCACAAATGGCAAATTCAACCGAAAATATTTATTTGGTTTTTCTTTTCAATATTTTATTTGTAGGACAAACAAGTTAAACACTTGTGTAATCTTAAAGGAAAATTTTCATAGCTAGTAGTTAAATACATTCAAATGAATGTCTACAAAAGTAAATGCTCAAACAACAAAGTACTAACAACAAAAAATGTTTGAAGTGAAATCTAAACCAAAATGGGGGTACACCACTCAACAAAAATATATAACATAGCAGCAGCAGTTCAAACTTCAGCTTCTAGTCTGTAATGCTTGCAAAGTACTTGAGGAGTAGCATAGTATTGGCTTCCAACCACATCAGTAAAAATTTGAGCTGAATGAATAATGAAAACCAAGTTATATCTCTTCAAAATTAATCAGCAAGGAAATGATAATGCATAAAAACTGGTTCGTGGGAGAGGTATGGAAACTGATCGGTTGTATGGAAACAAATTAGAAGCATAAAAAACTAAACTGGAAGGATTTATATTAACATATAACATTTATATTAACTATTTGTGTTCATAAAAAGTTACCTTACGAATAGAGCTCACATCGGCAACTTTTCTCTGAATTCCTGTAGCCTTAGTCCTGCATAAGTAATTAAATGTTAAAAAGAGATATTACAAACTTAAAAGTTCAACACGGACTATTTTTTAGTCAATGGAATATAGCAATGATGAAATAACTTACCATTCTCTCTTAAAAGCAATTGCATGTTTAAATTACTATTCAAAACAAAATGATAATCAACAAGTAACTGTCAATGCATTGACTAACTCTTCCACCAACTTTCATATATCTGCTCTACAAGATCCTTGTTTGGCCGTTGTCACGCTTTAGAGAAATTGAGGTATAGTGGAATTTCCCCGAACACAAACACATCATCTTTCATCACTAAGCCAAAACAAAAGGACACTGAAATTGGTTGAAACACCAAATAACCCTTGTCCTGATAAAAGTAGCTCTTAAAAAAAGAACTTTCAGAATTATAATGCTGATCTCATAAAGCAAGCCTGTGCTTAATGGATCCCATATGATATGTACTAAGCCATTCAGATTAGGATGCTCCAGAGATGGCACCGAATATTTCAACCTAGAACACCATTTACACTTACTGCACAAAGCTCGGATACAGCAGAAAGCCTGGCTTCAGCATAGTTGTTACTGAATCAAATATCAACAAATATCATGTCTACCATATAGATGGGAAGAGCCCAGAATCGAGTACAAGGAAGATGACTCACAACAATATGTGCCTACAGAGTATAGAGAGATGATGCCAATCAAATCACTCCATCATTTTAGGAGCTTTAGGAGTTTGGAGTCTGAGTGAACTCCAATATATGCAAAGAAAAATCAATTGGTCTGTACTGTCTCCTTAATATACATCTTGAATGCTCTGTATTTTTGTGAACCAAAACTGTGAACAAGCATTTTATGGCAGATTAATCCACTGAGGAAGAAACTAAATAAATCAATACCATCTAACTGATTGCATCTAAAGCGGAAGACCTTTTCAAATTAATATGATAACTAAAATTTCTCTTAATTCATGAAATAGAATTTATTTTGATTGCTAATACCATGAAACCTAGGACCAAAATGTCATAATGATAAGCAGAAGACCTTTTCAAATTAAACTCCTTCGGTTGTGCCAACTGTGAAGCTACACTATGGTCAAAGAAGTAGAATCCGGCAACCATAATAGCAGGTATGATAGCAACAAATATATACAATGGGGGAACAGAAAACAAGTCCTGCAAAATTATTCAACAAACCAATCAGAAAGGAAATAAGTTGAGATACTAAATTAAGTCACAAGGATGTAATTTAGAAGTTATAATGAGCTTTTCTCATGAAGTTATAAGAAAATAAATCAACAGAACATGACAAAAGAACTAATCAATGTTTTCCAATAATGAAATCATGCATCATCAAACTGCATTAGCCCCAACTATCTAAACTCTGTAACACCCAATAATTTTTTGGTATTATTAGGGATTTTTCGGAATTTTATGGCATTTTTTCGGATTAAAAATAAAAAGAAAAAAATAAGGGGTCAGGTGGGATTTGATCCCGCAACCACAAGGGAAGCAAAGCCTTAAGGGCATCCAAGTGACCGGCTGGGCTAGGGTATCAAGCACAAAAAAAGGTGGAGAGAAATAATGTTATAGGGTAGTTAGGCCTTTTCATTAAGAGATATATTAACCCCGCTTAAGTCATGTAAGGGAGATTAGGGATTGTTGGCGGCTGCGTGCGAGAAGAGGGCGAGGGAGGGGCTGCGAAAACAGGGGAAGCCAAGGAATTCTTCTTCTTCTTCTCCTTCCCCTTTAGTAGAGAGAATCTAGGGTTTCTCCCTAGGGCCAAAGAGTGGAGGTTTCTCACAAGGAAGAAGAGAGGAGTTCTACGCTAGGTTTATACCTCGATTTAGTGAGTTTTCTTCAAGATAAGGGTAAGTAGATCACTCACCTGCAATAGGAGTAGTTTTCGTATGTAAGATCTTGTTGTAGAACCATATTTTATGATGCATGCGTTAAGATTATGGTTAGCGTGTGTTTTAAGTTCTTAAATATGCATGTTTTTCATGATAGAAATTTAATTGGTTTAGATTTGGTGTATGTAAGCTAAGCATGATAAGATTTAATTTGTGAAGAGTCCCAAAAATGAGGTTGGGATTAAGGGCACACAAGGTGCTCGATGAAAGTCCCAAGTAAGAATGGTAAAGGGTTTTAAGTGCCAAGTTTATGCAAAAGTAAGATAGTTGATAAGTATAAGTACTGTAAGTGAGAAAATATTTTATTTTCAGAAAGTGACATGTACCGGGCAAATGGAAGGCCCACCGAAAGATAGAAAGAAGCTCTAATAGGGTGTGGTGGCTAGCTACCCCACAACTTATTAGAGAAGCGCGCAATTGGTACATTGATACCATGGTACAATGTCAAGGCCTAAAGAAAGTTGAATATTATTTTCAAGTATATAAGTATTTACAAGTGTTTTAGCTTTGAGTACATGTCTTTATTTCAATAAGTTCACATTGATACTTTGCAAGCATGATAAAGGGTAAGAGTAAAGAGGTTAGTGTTTTTAATGTATGAGCATGTTAAGTTTGCAAATGTTTTATGCAAGTAATGTTTTCATCATGATTGAGCATGATAAGTATATGTAAGTTTTCCCATGTGCATGTATTTTGGAAGTAAGCATTCTTTGAAAATAGCATGTTTATCCCTTATCGTTTGGATTTGTGAGTTAGAATTTACTTACTAAGCAATTTGCTTATTAGTTGCATTTTCCTTCTATTGCAGATAAGGGTAAAGAAAAAGCATAAGTTAAGGAGGCGAAGGGACTTGCTTTGATGTTCAGTGGTGCCGGAACCGTGGAAGAGATCCTTGGGCTAAGTCTTGTAGAACATGTGTGTTGGTGTTTTGAAGTGGTAGAATGAATGACCTTGTTTAAACTACACATAGAGGTTAAGTTTGGTACAAACTCTAGAGTGTTTTGCTTATATTTTGATAGTTTTGTTAAATCTCACAAAGATCCTAATTTCAAGTTAATGGATTCGTTTTGAGTTGCTAAAATGTTTATAGAACTAGTATATGTTGGATCGAGAAATGCGAGAGAGGGGGGGTGAATGTCGCAATTCGTTCGGATTTCGTAAAGAGCAATTGCGTAGCGGAATAATTAAAATCAGACAATACGAACACCAAGATTTTTACTTGGTTCGGAGCCTGGGTCGACTCCTACTCCAAGGCCCACGGTCGTTGACCGTTTTCTGCGGGCAATTCTATAAGTTCGTAAACCAGTTTACAATTATTGAATACAGAATAAGTGCAGTAAACTTATACAATAAGAAGTATGCTCTTCTTTTACCGACGTCCGGAGTAGATCGAAGATTTCGGGGCAGCGGGACGTCGTCGGCTCGAGTTGGGCAGTATCTGGAGCAATGTACGAGAGCAGAAGAGCGTGGAAGAGTCTGAAGAATTGATGATACTTTGAAGAGGGTCGAGGCCCTCTTTATATAGGGCAGGGGGCGCCCGACATGCTCGGGGCGCCCCCCACGTGGCTGCAGATCTGGCGATGCTCTAGTCAAAGCTGATCTCGTTATCTTCGGGATTGTATTTGACTGGGGCGCCCGACGCGCACGGGGCGCCCGATTGACCGGTCAAACTTTATCACCGAGGCTTCGCGAGGGTGAGCTGCAGCTGCCTTCAGTGGCGTGGCACAGTGGGCGCCCGAGACACGCGGGGCGCCCGACATGCGGGGCGCCCGACACGCACGGGGCGCCCCCAATTGCGCTGTTGTCGGGGCGTTTACCTCTCTGCTGACTTTGGGTTGACTCTGGGGCGCCCGACACATCCGGGGCGCCCTACTCAGCTACGGCCTCACTCCTTTGAGGCTTTCTGAGCTGCAGAAACACAGTCCTTCGGTCCTGCATCCAGGGTTAGTCCAAAACAGCAAATAATAAGTTAGTTAAAACAGCCTTAGCTGTCTTGGTTCTGACTTTGGATCTCCAAAATGGAGCCCTAGGTCGAACCGACGCCTAATGTTCCCTCGAGGGGAACGCGTCCTCACCTACTCCTCTCGGGAGAGTTTTACCTGGTGCCAACCGGATCCTCCAGTTGGACTTTTGCCCAGCAGTCCTTCGCCAGGTCTTGAGTTACCAAGCTTCCCTTCGCTTGGTGCCTAGCAGCCCTTCGCTAGGTTTTTTCTTCTGGCAGTCCTTCGCCAGTGCCTAGCATTCCTTCGCTAGGGCTTGTCCTGTCTGGCAGTCCTTCGCCAGTGCCTAGCATTCCTTCACTAGGGCTTTTCCTGTATACTCAAGAAACTTGTTAGACAACCATTAACCCTTAACTTTTAAACCTTTTTGCCAATATCAAAACACAGGTTTGACTTGGGTGCATACTGCACCAACAGTATAGAGTATAGAAATGGAGTTATGTCTTTGTATGGCTTGAAAGTATATGTTTTGTGGATCATTGGAGATGGTTTTCAGGTCTGAAATGCAGGTTTTCAGGCGTGCCAGTCGACTGGTTCAGTCGACTGCCCTATCGAACAGTAGCTTCTGTTCGACGCACCAGGTGACTGCCACGAGGCCAGTCGACTGGTGCCGCGCCCAAAAACTTGCTGTGGCCGATACCAGTCGACTGGCTATATAGCAGTCGACTGGTACCATTGAAAAGAAGTGGTATAGAGTAGCTGGTTAGTGCTTTAGTGTTACAATTAAGAGGTCTAGGGGTCAAATCTTTGCAAAGCAAATAAAATGAAAGTTGTTTTGTTTTTTTTTTTTGAAAAAAAAAAGAGAAGGAAGAAAAAAAAATTAGAGCAAGTTAAGGGAAGTCAAGTAGTAGTAACTTAAAGCCTAGTACCAAAAGGTGGGTCGTTACAAACTCAGCTAGCCAATTAATAAAAATGATTAAATTTGTAGCACCTTAGCAACGGTCCAATGGGACAAGGATTTAGGATCCCACGGTAGAGGGGTAAAGAGCCTCCTGGAAAGTCCAGTTTCAACCTCCTTTGGGACAGCATATGACATTGTTGTCCATAGCAATACCATAAAAGGAACCCCATAGTCAGCAATGAAACTTCTAAACCACCCTGTATTCTCTCACAGTAGCATCACTGTTAGATGTTGCATAATATTTTCTTCCATAAACAAACGAAAATGTTAGACATGTCTGTGCCATAACTCCATGACCTTGCACTTCGGCTTCTTAATGCAATAAAAACAAGTCCAAACGTGAATATGATGCCTAGCAATCCATTTATACATAACCACTGGAACTGGCGTAGGCTGGTAGCTTTTAGTCTTCTCCTTTAGGTGGTTGGAACTCACTTATAATTCCCTGCGATCCTCGCTTGTTTAGAAATAGAGTTTTTATAATTCCATGCACAAGGATAAATAGGTTGCAACATATACAGAGAATAAGAAAACCTTAATAGCTTCTTGAAAGAATAGAACTGTTATCAACATCCCAAATAGCTCTCCCGCGATCCTCGCTTGCTTCAGGAAATCTACAAACAGAATTTGACACTTCCGGAAATCTACAAACAGAAATTTAATGACCTTTGAGAATTTATCAAGAAGAAATTTGGTTGCAACCTAGGGCATCAGATCATGAGACGATGGAAGAGGAAATTTCAATTACCTCAGCAGGGTAGACAGTGGGGTAGAGTTCTTTCTGTTATTCATCTTTCTTTAGGAGCTCCACCGTCCTTATAGCTCTTTGGTTGATTCTGTTCCAGTTGCAGGCGCCATATTAGACTCCGCTCCTTTTTAACCAGTGCTGTCTCATGAACTAGTCAGGGGGTTCAATAGAGCCAGGGGTCCTCAGAGAATGTGTCTTCAGGTTGATCTGAGGAAAGCATATGACACATTGGATCATAGCTACCACTTCAACTGCCTCAATCAGATGGGCTTTTGCAAAGACTGCCTCAAATGGATCAAAGAATGTGTAGAAACAGCCTCCTATGGGGCGATCCGGTAGCGGGGGAGTCGAAAACCCCACCGGCGGAACATTTAGATCCATCAGCTCCCCATCTTTTCTTTACCCTTTGAGGCATGGGGGTTCGATGGCAGACTTGACCCGGAGCTGCATACCGAAAAAAGAAAAGCCTTCTCGGCAGGCTACCTGTTCGCTCCGCTCCGTGAATTCCAAGCACCTTGGTATTCTTGCTTCACTTGGTCTGTGAGGGCACGCTGGTGGAGGTGCGTTGGTTGGAGGCAGTCGCGTAGGTGGAGGGGCGATCGAGCAGGGAGCGAGGGAGAAAGAAAGATTAGGGTTCGCGCGTGAGGGTGGAGATGAAAAGGAGGGACGACGCGTTAAGGTTCGCGAGCTGCGATTTGGAGTATTGGCGCTGCGATTTGGAGTATTGGCGCTGCGATTTGGAGTATTGGCGCTGCGATTTAGGGTTCGCGTAGGAAGGAGCAGGTGATTTAATTAGGGTTCGCGGTGTTGTTCGTGCGGTTAAGTTGGAGAAGGAGTAGGTTTAGCGTAGTATCCACGTGGTTAATTAAGTTGAAAAAGGTTTAATTAAACAAATTAAATAATCTGTAAGAAAACTTTTAGATTTATAAAGACATTTATAAAATGTGTCATATTTTATTTATAAAATTAATCTATTTTAATAAGTGTCATTATAATTAGTTTATAATGACATTAACTATTAAGTGTCATAAAATAAATGTCACAATAGGTCTTTTTTCTTGTAGTGGGATCTGAGCCATTCATGGATGTGATTAACAGATGAGAAGATCTGACCGTCCATTTGGTTAAGGGATGGGATTTAAATCTGAACTCTTAATTCAAATTTTTCATTTTTTTCACTTAGCAACGGTTAAGGAAAAATGAAACCGCCGCGATTCAAAAATTAACCGCGGCTAAATAATTTAATTTGCGACGGTTAATGTAAACCGCAGGAAACACACATAATATAGTGGCGGTTTGCTAAACCGCCGCTAAAAATTCGCCGCTAAGCACCACTTTTCTGGTAGTGTTTGTGTTGTAGAGATATACGTAGATCTTTGAATTTTGGATGTGTGGCCACTTATAGAGCCTGATTCTGAGTCCAACATCAAAAGTTGTGGCCTTCGAAAGATTGTTGCGTCAAACAGTGGAACCAAGGTGCCTCAGATTGGAACTGAGCTGCCTCAAATCGACTTAAGGCACCTCAGATGGGTTTGAAGGTGCCTTCAAGAGGATAAGATACGTAGTGTGCATATCTAATCAATTTTGAGGATGGGAGGCGCCTCATGCTAAATGAGGGTGCCTCCAACACTCTTTCAAAGCATTGTTTGGCTAGTTTTAAGGACACGACTTATACACAAGGTAATTCGATCATTCTGCCGCTTCATCCACACGCCACAATCACTCTACTACACCCGACGGCTGCCAGCAGAATGACACCAACACACGAGCCTAATAAAATTCCATTCTTCTAAGTGTTGGTAACAATTTCAATTATTGTATATCTTTTATAATTACAAAAAGAAAATTGTAGGGTGTTACACTTTCCTCATCTCTGTACTCTACTACTCTATCGGGGGGTTTTCGATAGAGAGATTTAGTAGATTGTCCTTTGAAAAGGTTCAAGGGGCCTGGGTCTTAGAGTAGGAGTCATCGAAGGCTCCGAATCAAGGAAAATCTATCTATGTCAAATTTTTGTATTTTCTTACTTAGTCGCTCATTTTATTCCGCTGTGCACTTGATATCAAAAAGTTGATATTTTATTTTAAAACACAGGTGATTCACCCCCTCCTCCCCTCTCATGTGCACCTGTCCTACAAGTGGCTAAAGCACTTGTTTTGTTTTTCGATTTTCGGCTTTTCATATATGTCTGGAATCAATTTAGTCACATTTTTTTAGACAAATCTTTCACTATTAGGTTTTATACTCGAAATTAGTGCAATACCACTCGAGTCATCTTTTTTATTTCTCTTTTCTCCCACACTATTGATTCAAGACCTAATCTTGGGATATTTTTTTCTCTTTCTATTTTTTGTGCAAGTTTTCTTGCTAAATGACCCAAAAGATGGATGAAGCATCCATGAATCTCTGTCATATGATCATGAAGATTTCAACTACTGGAGACGAGCAATGGAAGTGTTCTTGGGAAGTAAATATTTCAACAATGTGTTGATTTTGAGATACCCATCTCAAAACTCAAGATTAAACATTAAGGTAACTAAGTTAATTTGTAATGTTTGATGTAACAATGTTTTACACAGATTGGATAAGTAGAAGAATATATATGAACTTTGGACTCGGCTGATCGAGCTTCACTAGAACCCATGAAGCTAGAAGACCAAGTCAAACTTGAGTTTGAATCCGAGTCTGAATCCACAAAGTCAACCGCAGAGTCAAACTCAAAAGAACCAGACCAGACGAAATTCATGGCACTCATATCTACAGAGGAGGATCAAGTTAGAGTAAAATCCAAACATGAGTCGGAACCAACAGAAAAACCTACAGAATTAAGGATTGCATTTGAGGTTAGTATAATTTACCAAAATACCCCTATTAGTACCCATTTAAATGACATACATGATAATTTAGATATTTTTTAAAATACCCCTAAAATAGTGTTGGAAATTTAGATATTGATCTTGGTCTTGATTAGATCAATATTAACCTTGACTTGGTCAAACAAAATATTGACCAAATTAGTTTAAATGAATTAATTAATAAAGATTTGAATTTTGATATGAACTTAAAATTTAATTAATATAAACTTTAAAAATTCAAATCAAATTAATAAAGAAAATGATCATGTAAATTTAGAACTAGATAATGTTAATCTTTATTATAACCAATTTTTTAATTTATTAAATCAAGATAAATCTAATGATTCAATTCTAATTAATCCTAATAATGTGATGTTAATTAAATCTCAAGATAAAGTTAAATTCACTAATCCAAATTTAATTAATTTAAATCCAAAGTTAGTTAACAACTCAACTATTTTGAAAAAAAAATCTAATTTGATTAATTCAAAATTAAAAATTAATAAAAATTTAAACACTAAAGCTAAGATTTTAAACATAAATAATTTAATTAATCCAGATTAAAAATTAATAAAAATTTAAACACTAAAGCTAACATTTCAAACACAAATAATTTAATTAATTCGGAATTAAAAATTAACAAAAATGTAAACACTAAACATAAAATTTTAAATGCAAATAATTTTATTAATTCAAAAATAAAAATAGACAAAAATTAAACATTAAATATAAAATCTTAAACAAAAATAATTTAATTAATTTAAAATTAAAAAATAACAAAAATTTAAACACTAAAGATAAAATCTTAATCACAAATAATATAATTAATTCTAAATTAAAATTAATAAAAATTTAAACACTAAAGATAAAATCTCAAACACAATCACTTTACCAAATTCAAAATTAAACTTAATTAAAACAAACTTTTAACTTAAACTTAATTAAATATAATTTAAAAGACTTCAACTTAATTAAATTTTAGCTTAATTAAAATTTGAAATTTTAACTTAATTGAACTTTAACTTAATTTTTTTAAAAATGAAAATTTAACTTATTTGAACTTTAACCAATCTAAATCAAATTAATTACAACTTTAGATAAAGCAAAATCAAACTCAATTAAACCTTAACAAAATCAAAATGAAACTTAATTGAAGTTTTACCAAATTTAATTCAAATAAAATCAATGATTCAAAATTAAACAAAATAGAGAATGTATGATTCAAGGGGAGGTACCATATTAGTTGGCACCTCAAAAATGAATCTTATACGTTAGGGTACTTAAGACTAGATGAAAAAATAGTTTGACTCTTGTCCAACATAGTAGTAGGATAGGGCGAGAAGATAGTACGTTAGGAAAACTTAGTCTAGGGAGTTAGGTAGGGTAAAGCGTACCCTATTTAGTCTACATAGCTAAGTGGAACTGACCAAAGCTACCTCGCCACATCCTAAGCTAGTCAAACCAAAGTTTTTCAATAAAACAAATTAAACATAAAATATTTTTAAGTGGCTTTGTCTTGAAGTGGTCGTTGCTCTGATACCAAAGAAGACCCCTGTGCCTCGTCACAACCTAGAGAAGTCAATTTTTGAAATGTGTATTTAATTGACCAATGGTCAAACCTAAATCTAACACAAAGTCAAACGATCTTTGAACAAAAACAACCTAACCCATCTCACAAAATCATAGGACTATCTTGGTTGAAAAATCTAGGCCGGGTGAGATGAACACAGACAACTAAATTCGTATCAATTGTTTGAATTAATAATTAAATCTTACCTTAATTTAACTTTACCTTAATTTAACTAAATCTTAAAGTTTAATTATTTTTAAACTTTAATTAATTTGACTTAACTTTAAACTCTGAACTTTAATTAACTTTTACCTAATCAAAATCTTAAATTATTTTTAAATTTTTAATTAATTTGTCTTAACTTTAAACTCTAATTTCAATTAATTTTACCCTTAAAAACTTTGACTTTAATTAATTTTACCCTAAATTAAAAACTTATATTTTTCAAAACTAATTTTTGTTATAGTTTCAAGAAATATCAAGTTAAAGGTGGAGGATCTACTTTTGAAAAGAAATTAAAAAAAAATTAATCGTCTTTTAAATACTCCTTTACACTTATTATTTTTTTTGTAAAATTGCTTTGAAAAATTATCTTAAAAATATTTTTGAAAATGTCCTATTTTTGACATATCTTCATAATATCTTTGAAACTCCTTTTTTGAAATATACATCAAAAAAAGTTTTTTAAATATGCCTTAAAAATTTTAGCTTATGAAAAATGTTCTTTTAGAAAATGTTCTTAACATGCATTAGAAAATATTTTTTAAAATCTGTTTTTGAGAATTTCTTGAAAAATATTTTGTAAATTCTTAAACATACTTTGGAAAATACTTTGAAAAATAATTTGAAAAATATTTTACTTAGAAATTACTTATTGACTCTTTTAGTTTTGGATCTATCCCTAAGACATAATAGGGAGTCTACCTTATGACTAACAAAGAATTCTAAGGGTGTGTCAGGTTAAGAGGGAGTCTTAATTGAAAAATATTGATTAAGGAATATTAAAAGTTTATTTTTCAAAACGTATAAAGTGTTTCAAACTTTCTATTTTTAAAATGCTTGAATAATTTTTGAAAATATCTTTTTGGCATTTAAAAACTCATTTTTGAAATATCATTTGAATGAATCCTGATTAGATTGAAAATATTTGTTTTTAAATACCAGCTTTAAAAATATTTGAAAAATTATCTTTGAAAAACCATTTCTAAATTGCTTGAAAAACACTTTTTTTTGGAAAATTATGTTTGAGAAATTATCTTTTACAATTCTAGGAAAAGTGAATTGAAAAAACCTATATTTTCTTTAAACTTTATGGTTAGTTAAACGTAATTACCGGCGTTATTATCAAAATGATATATTCTTTCAAAATAAATATTATCACTACTAAAAACCCGTAGGCACTTAGATAGAATCCCTTGTAGCTAATAAGGATAATTAGAAGGTGTCATGTTAGGAGGGAGAGTTCAAATATTTTTGAAAATATCTTTTGAGAAATTACTTTGACAATATTTTGAAAATATTTTTCTGAAAATATCTTAACAGTTGTTAAATTCATTTAATGTTATTGCTGTCCTTCAAAAATACTTTAAAAAATCTAAACTTGATCTCTGAAAATATTTTGACTTAAAAAATACTTATTTTCAAAAGATCTTTGAAAATAAAAAATAGCTCAGCTTGATTTTGAAAGGTCATCTTTGAAAATGCTTAGAAAGATTATAGTTATTTTGATGCCTTACAAATTTTCAAAGTAGGTTTTAACTTAGAAATTTATGTTTTCATTTGAAAAATGATTGATATAGTTTACATATTTTTGGAAAAATCTCTTTAACTATTTGAAAACTTATTCTAAAATATCATTTTCAGTATAAATAATCCTTTGGAAATTTGTTTTATCAACTTATTCCTTTAAAATATTTTTTTTTCTAAAAAAGTCTTAAAATTTATGTTTCCAAAACTTAGTTTCCAAAAAGTGATTGAAAAATCTAAGATTTCATTACATGATACTTTTGGAAGAAGACATTTTTGAAAATAGAATTTTTCTAAAAGTGTCTTAGATGTCTTTGAAGATTTTTTGAAAATATATTTTAAAGCTTATTCTTAGAAATTATTCCTACAAATCTTTGACTTAGAATAAACATAAGAGTTCTTTTTGGACTTAGTTTTTTTCGTTGAAAATTTATTGAATAATTGATCTTGGAAAATTATGTTGATGTATGATTAAGTTACTCCCTAAAAATTGATCCAACTTTTTCTTGTTCACTATGTTACAATATTGGTAATCATGATTGATTGTTACTTATTGTTATTTTTAATGAATGACAAAGGGGGAGGGTAAGGGTTAAAGAGTAGAAAATATAAAACTCAGTAACCTAAACAGTATTTACTTGCATACACAACATTTACTTGCATCATCATGTTTACTTATTATGCTATTATCATGTTTTTTTTCTAACTTTAACCTAGGGTTGTCATTACATGAGAAAGGGAGAGATTGCTAGTATAGTTTGTACTAACGATCAAACTCAGATTTTGATATATGACAAAAGGGTTAAAGTTAGGTGTGTTATTTTTTAATCTTGTTGCCAAGTGTGTAAGATTGAAAGGCTTAGGACTTGACACCAGGTTGAAGTCAAAGGTGGTTGAGTCCTAGAAAGATGTCTAACTGAGTTCGTGGGGCCTAACAACTAGCTAAAGCCCAAGTTGGTGGAGACTTGGCATGAAGTCCAGCTAGGTCCATCGGACCTGATAGTTGGTTGAAAGTCCTAGTGGGTTAAGGAGCTAAGTAAATCTGCATAAGGTAAGTGAGGTAAGTCACTGGAGGAGTGAATTCCGATCAGAATGAGTCCCTGGTAGGGGCTTTAGGTGCGATCCAGCTTAGAACCATTTTGGAGCTCTAAGTTGAGACCTTGACTAAATCTTGATCTTGGGAAGACATGATTTAACTAATAAACGTCTATAAACTATATATGAATATTTTTTCTAACTTTATGTTGTAGAGATATACATAGATCTTTAAATTTTAGATGCGTGGCCATTGACAGAGCCTAATTCCGAGTCTGAAATCAAAAGTTATGGCCTCCGGCATATTGCTGCATCAAACAGTGAAACTAAGGCATCTCGGATTGGAGCTGAGCCACCTCAAATCAACTTGAAGCATGTTAGATGGGTTTAAAGGTGCCTTCAAAAGGATAAGATGCACAGTTTCCATATCTGATCAATTTTGAGGATGGGAGGCACCTCAAGCTAATTGAGGGCGCCTCCAATACTCTTTAAAAGCACTGTTTGGCCAGTTTTGAAGGCACAACTCATACAGAAGTGTAGGGATCTCTAGGCGAAAAATATTTAAAGAGTGTTGGAGGCACCCTCAAAGAATGATCCATGAGAAAGAGGGAAAATCGAGATCCCTTTGAGTGATACATGCGAAAGAAAACTCATACAAAGTTGGATCTATCTAACTAAGGATTATACCTTTGTTATGTGCCCTTCGGTTATCCTGCTCATCCTTGGTTCGCCAGATCTTGGGTATGTTCAAGTATCCATGCCTCTAGTAGTATCCACACGAACATGATCTACGCCTCGGAGAAGAACCACCTTAGTGTTGCTAGCAACTTGGGATGACTCACAAAACACCAAAACCCCCAAGTGAGGGTTTCGGCCAAGAGGGAGAGGAAGGAGGAAGAAGAAGCATAACCATTAGTCTCATCACAAGAGACCCTTTTATAGTCATCCAAGTGAAGATGAACCTAGTGTGAATGCCAATAAAACTCAATGAATATCTTGATATTCAAGTTGGTTTTCGCATCTTCTCTTCATCTAGTGAAGAGAATAACTCAATTTGATTTTTTTCATCTTCTCTTCATCTAATGAAAAGAATAGTTCAATTTGGTTTTTTCATCTTCTCTTCCTCTAATAATAATATTCATTAACCTTTTATTGAATATTATTCATTCTCAAGTGGTTGAATCTAATTTAAAAGGGTCTAACTCAGATTAGACTCAATCCCTCAACTCAATTGGATTCATTAGAGTCTATCTTAATTAATCTAATTTAGGATCACAATTTAGTCAAACTAAATTCAATGTTTCTCTGAGACATCGTGTCCTTTGTGTGTGACCTAATAAGTTCTCGTAGCATTGCAATATATCTAAACCACTTTAGATATATAAATAATGAGCGACATCTAGCAATGTATCATTGCTATCCAAGTGACAAGATTGGGGAGGAATCCAAACCAAGAAATCTAGTATTCTTCTAAAATTCAAACCATATGTTGAAAATCTCTATTTTGATTGAAAACCCCATAGGACACATAGGAATTTTCTTGTGGTCAACAAGATTCCTAAGATTGTGTCAGAGTTAGGGAAGTTCAAATTCTTTTCAAATTTATATATTGTTGGTGCTAATTTTCAAGTACTTAGTGCTTTTTAAAATATATTTAAAAAAAATACTTAGTTTTTCTTTAAAAAAAAGGGAGGATTTTTGAAAATTATATGTTCTTATAGAAACTTAAATATTTTCAAAAATCGTATTATTGGTTTAAATTTCTAACTTAAAATCTTTGTTATTATTCTTTATTTTTTTATGTATGTCAAAGGGGGAGAGAGTACCTTATGTTAGATTTTTTTGATTTCTCCCAGGTTTTAAACCTAGAACTCTTAGACCTAATCTAACTTAAGATTATTGTCAAACATCAAAAAGGGAGAGATTGTTGATGCAAAGAGTATCAGTCATGAATAGTCAACCTCTAGTGTTTCGATGTTTGACAATATACTAAGGTTTAGTCAAAGTGATCAAGGGTTAAGCCTAATAGGACCTGATGTTTGGTAGGGTAAACCTAGGTTTGATCAGTTTGACAAAGGGTTAGCCAAACAAGACCTGATGTTTGGCAGTGACACTATACTATGGTCTAGTCAAAGTGATCAAGGGTTAAACCAAACAGGACCTGATGTTTAGTTGACTAAACCCAGTTTTGATCAATTTGACAAAGGGTTAAGCCAAACAGAATCTGATTTTTGGCAGAGTGAATAGAACCCAGGGATGGTCAGTTTGACCAAGGGATAAACTAAACAGGACTTGATGTTTGGTAGAGAGAAGTCTAATCAGGATTAAGATGACTAGTAAAGAAGTCATTATGAAGGAACTAAATCCTAGTAAGTGAAGCTAGGTAGAAGAAATCCTGGTGAGTGAAGCTAGGTCCTAGTTGTTAGTAAGAGCCCTAGAGCCAATTATGTGATGATTGACATGGGATATTTTTGTATCATATTCTATCATTAATAAAGGCATGTTTGGTTATTATACTAACTTTGTATTTGTGCCAAATAACTAAGTATAATAATGTTCTTGGGTAGTAGGTTCTTATCTTCATTATATCGATTGGTTGAATCGATAGTGAGATAATGTAGATAACACTACTCTAAATCATTCCTAGTCAAGTATTAATATTCAAGGACAATATTAATACATGGAGACTAGCATGTAGGTCAACTGATGACTTGAGCTCACAAGTCATGGATATGTGATATCAAGTTGACACATGGGTATACATTGGAGAATGTGTACTGAATGTCCTATTAGTGATATGAGAGAAGTGTCCTAAGGCAATCGCCTTATGATTGTAAACATTTATTTTAATAAATAAAAATTCACTATTTGAGTATACATATTTGTGTATTTGATTGGGATCTTAAACTCATCTACTGAATGTCCGCAATACAATTCACAGCATAAGAGAATTTGTGATGGGATCACAACTAGTGATTATCTCTACATGTGCAATTGTGAAGTATTGAAAATATCCCTAGTCGATGAATTGATAAAAACGGACACTATCAATTCTGTTGAGACTAGCATGGGTTATTCTCTAATCAGCTGATTCTCACTGGCTGGTGACATTGGGATGTCCGGAGATAAACATGGATGCTAGTTAAGGGAACTAGTTCATTGGAGTGACTGACTGTAAAACTTCACATGGGAGTCTATACATAGACAGGTCAGTGAAGTTCTAACTGCAGCTTAAGTGCGATGTTCCTTTGACTTGCGGTGTTCAAGTCATCTTGGTCATGGAGACTTATACTTTAACATCTTAAGCAAGCATCTCCAAGGAGGTGTGGACCCAGGATGACTGGGTATAAGCCGAAGTGCCCGAAGATGTTTGAACAGCCTACAAAGGATCCACCACTCCTTGCGAGGAGATGTATACCCAGGCCTATCGTCGGATTGTTACTCAAAGCCTCTGCCAGAGCATGTCATGTATAAAGTGCGAGTCTCTTAAATACATGAGAGTAATTAGAAATCCAAAGGACGAGAAAGACACTACTTTGGCTAGGTGTGACGTAGTCAGTCTAGTGGGGACTGACACAAATAGACCATGTCCTGAACCAAGTGGGTATAAGATGGTGAAGGGAATGGGGCACGATTTATTAGAGCTGCTGAAGGGTTTCAGAATTACTTCTGAGGTCAACCGTTGATCTTTCGATTAATTGGGGATCATGATGTACTACTAGGTGCCACTCATGATCGTTCTATAATTGGTTGATTATAGACGGCCAACATAAATCAAAAGCCTATTTAGTCACACGCACTACGAGTAATCTGAGGGATTTAAAACGAGTTGAAAATTGGATTTCCGATCAAGAGAAATAAGTCGAATCTGAATTTATCAGAGGCGCAATGGAAGCTAAAAATGGCTAAGTCTTTTGAAGGCTTATTGGGCGAATTAAATGAGTTTAATTCGCGATGGGTTCAGCTCAGTTTGGCCGGCCAAAGAGGGTGTCCACCCTCTTGGTTTGGCCGACCAATACAAAGGGGAGAAACCAATTTATTTGGTTTAATTAATAAAATAAATCTAGCGCGATTTGTTTTATAAAATTATGGATAAATAAATTGATATATAAAGAAATTTATATAAAGAGATTTATAAAGAAATTTGTAGAAATTTATTCTTTTTATGGAAATTAAAATGAACCATGAATTGGTTTAATTTTAATTTATAAAATCAATTATGAATTGATTTATCCATGATAAGAAAATTTTATACAAATTTTATTCCATAATTAAAAGAGAGAAGGAATTTGTTTTATTATAAAGTTAGTTATAATAAAACTTGGCTTAAACGGAATAATTAATAAGAGAATTTATAGGATAAATTTCTTATGAAAATTCCGTTAAGAGGGAGACTTGGCAAGGGAGAGATTACTATATAAAGGAACCAAGGCTAGGCTTAAGTTCCTTAATCAATAGAGTAATCTAGAGATTAATTCTCTCTCTCTCTCTTTTATTCTCTTCCTCTCCTTCCCTTCCCTCCTAGGGCCGGCGCCCCTTAGTCAAGCTAGGGCCGGCGCACCTTCCACCCTAGGGCCGGCGCACCACCCTCCTTTGAGGATTGCCGTGAGCCATCAACACCAAGGAGAAGCCAACCAAGAAGAAGAAGAAGCGGATCACATCTCCTTCCTTCTCGGAATTAAGATTCCGTCTTTTGGTGGTTAGTTTCCTTTCTTCTCTCTTGATCTTCTTGTTGTGCCTTTAGAGAATCTAGTAGTTCTCATTGGCACAAAACTCGTGACTTTGCGAAGTCATCCCGAAGAGAACTTGGTGTGGACGCGAATAGAGGCGGAGCTTCCAAGGGACGCTACGGTTGGATCTCGTTCCTTACTTCGAGTTACGCGAGGTACTAAGTAAATTAGTTTATTTTTCCGCAAAGTTTTAATTTATGATCATGTCCACACATCATAAGGTTGCATGCTAGATACGAGGTTAAAATAATTTAAGAAATTATTTTATGCTAATTCTTCCGCTGCACATAAAAATTTAAAATTTTACGAACCCGTGTCCTTGTCAACATGCACCCGGTCCCAACATGTCCCGCCATGAGAAAGTTTCATAGATTGTCATATGAGTGTCATAAACTTTCTCATGTGACTATTGGTATAAATAGTCCTTAGACCTGAATTCACTACGGTTCCCTACATAAGGAGTTATGTATTTTGGTATCGTCAAACGTCACCCGTAACAGGATGGACTATAAAGGTGATCACTGGGTATGTAATGAATTATGCGGAGGGATGTGAGTGATGTAGATGGGATCTATCCCTCCCATATGACGGGAGTGATATCTGTGGGCCCCTTGATCGAGTAGGACTGCTAAAATGCATGACCATGCTCAAATGAGTCAATATGAGATATTGAGCTTATTTGTTTGAGTGAGTCTACTCGGGGATCAAGAAATATAAGATTGATTAAGGATGACACGGTCTATGCCTCATTGGTCAATCTAGATATCAAGGATAGAAGGACAAGGTCATACATTGCCATAGTCACGGAGGTTAAGTTGGATCTCGACTTTCTTGTTACTTGGGTAGCATTGATGCATTGCTAGATGTCGCTCATTGCTTTTGTGTCTAAATTGGTTTAGACACATTGACAACGTTACGAGAGCCTATTGGGTCATATACTAAGGACACGATGCTTCGGAGATTAATTGATCTTGATTTGGCTAAGATTTAATTGGAATTGAATTAATTGAGTTAGACTCAAGTGAATCCAATTGGATTATGGATTGAGATCTAATTTGAGTTAAACTCATTTAGATTATGAAATATTAATTCATTAAAATGTTTAATGAATTAATAAGAGAGGAAGATGGAGAGTTTCTCAGCATTAGAGTGTTACATGAAAAGTTAGAGAGTTACATTAAAATGTTTAATGAAGGGAAGTTTAAAAGGCAAAAATTCCTCATGATATGAGTATAAAAGAGTTTTTCCCTTGTCATTTGGATGACAACTTCTCATTTTCTTTCCCCTCTTCCTTCTCTTCTCCATCTTGGCCGAAACCCACATCTTGGGTTCTTGGTGTTTTGTGAACTACCTCAAGTTGCTAGCACAACTAAGGTGCGTAAATTTTGGCTCGTAATTTATTTGAACCAAGATGGGCCGGCCAAGGAGAATATTCTCCTTGGTTTGGCCGGCCCTCTCTCTCCTTCTCTTTTGTTTTTGTTTTAATCAATCATGGATTGATTGGAGATTTATTCCATAAGATGGAAGAGGCTTGATTGATTTTTATCATGAATTAAAATTTGATTTTAATCATGAGACAAAAATCAATTATGGTTTGATATAAAAATTATGCCAAAATTAAGAGGCTTGATTGTTTTTTATTATGAATTGAAATTTGATTTTAATCATGAGACAAAAATCAATTATGGTTTGATATAAAAATTATGCCAAAATTGAGAAGCTTGATTGAGGAGGAGCTCCCTATATAAAGGACCCAAGGGGTGCCATGAAAGATGATCCATCCAAGTATTCTTGCCTGAGCTCTCTCCCTCTCCTCCCTTCTTCCTCTTGGCCGGCCACAAGGTTCTTCTCCCTTCTTCTTGCCGTGAGCACAAGGAGAAGCACCGAGGCGACGAAGTTCTTCCGTTGGGACGATCTTCCTCTCCGGCCATCATCACCTTGGGATTGGGCACAAGTCATCTTCCTCCTTCTCGCCGGAATTGTGATTCCGGCCAACCTTGGTAGTGAGTTTTTCTGATGTAATTACTTCTCTCTTGGTTTTTCTTGACGCGTTCTCGGAGAATCTAGTAGTTCTTGAGAACACGAAACTCGTGGCTTTGCGAAGTCATCCCGAAGATACTCGGCGTGGATGCGAATAGACGCGGAGCTTCCGAGGGACGCTTACGGTTGGATCTCGTCCCTTCCTTCGAGTTACGCGAGGTAATAAGTAAATTAGTTTACGTTTCTGCAAAATTTTAAATATATGATCATGTCTACACAAGATAAAGTTGCATACTTAGATGTGTGGTTAAATAATCTAAGAAATTATTTATGCTAAATCTTCCGCTGCACGTAATTAATTTTAAAATTACGAACCCGCATCCATATCAACATGCATCCGGACCCAACAAGGCGCCTGTGTGCTATCAGGCGCCCAAGAAGGCAAATTCCAGCCGATTGTGACTGTTGGCTTTGGATAAAGCCTCGGGCCACGTGTCAGGTGCCCAAGACCTCTCGGGTGCCCAATATCCTCCACGTCAGCAAACGGATATATTTCATCGGAGCTATAAATAGACCCCTGAAGCTCAGTTTGGTTCATTCATTGCATTCCAAGCATTAGCAAATGAGTTTAGAATAGTTTTTCTTTCTTTCTCTGAGCTTTCCACGTGTAAGAGGCTTTTCCACCGAAAGGAGATATATTAAGGAGAATCGAGCCGTATTCAGCCTTGGATTAGCAACCTCCCCGGTTGCAAACCAAGTAAATCAGATTATCTCTCTCTTTCAATTTGCTTTATTTATTTATGTTTATTATTTCTGCTTGGACTAACAAATATCATTATCAAAGTTAGACAAGTGATTTATTATATTTTTTCAAGGGAAATTAAACCCCCCTCTTGTCGGTCGACCATGATCCAACAAGTGGTATCAGAGCCAAGACACTCTAAAAGGACTAACCGCCGTCTAAAGCAACTACAAAATGGTCAGACCAGTTATCTACCCACCCAAGTTCGAGGGGGAGTTCGCGAGCTGGAAATGCAAAATGCAAATTTTTTTCAAAATTGATTTTGAATTACTTTTAATAATGAAAATGGTTTTGCAACTCCAAAGGACGCCGAAAATAAACCCAAGGAGGAAGCCTGTGGACTAAAAAGGAACAGGCTGACTTCGTGGTAAACTGAAAAGAAAAATATCATCTGTTGACCATACTCCCTGTTGAGGCAATATGTGGTCTGGAGTGACCAAGTATTTTGATGTTTGGACAAAGAGTTTAAGTTAGGTTTACCCTTGTGTTCTTATATGTGTACGTTGAGTGTGCAGGTTGTACAAGTTACACATATGGACTTGACTGGACGGCCTCGGTACGTGAAGGATGGCATGGAGGCAAGATGGAGGCTTGCGTGTGCATCCGAGGGACTTTTGGACAGTAGGGGCGATGAGCTGATGGGTGCGGACTTCAAGGCATTCGTGAAGGATGGCATGGAGGCAAGCTGGAGGCTTGCGTGCATCCGAGGGACGGGAGCCGAAGATGAAGAGGGCGCGAAGGCAACAATCGAGGCTGCGGAGGAGGAGTCAGTCGAGTCGTGAGGGTACGAGTGTTGTGTGATTGTACTCAGGAAAGTCCTAGGGTCTGAGTGTTGAGAGAAGTGTACTCAGGGAGGGAAACCCTAGGTGGGTGAGTTGGGCAGTCGACTGGTAAAACTCACAGAAAGGGTCTGGCCACTGGACCAGTCGACTGCCCTGGGAGCCGTCGACTGGTGTACAGCTGGATTCGAACGTTGGGACTGTCAACGGTCGAATTCCGAGTGGGGCAGTCGACTGCCTTGGGAGCAGTCAACTGCTAGCGAGGGTTTCAACCCGAGTCATATTTAAAGAGGACTTCGTGGTGGCTAAAATCTTTGATGAGTTTGGTCTTGGTTAAGGGCCAAACAGTAGCCTTTGTGCTTAGAGGTTCTCAAGGTATTGTGGTGAGGTTTCTCCACCCACAAGGAGCGACGAGAGCTAGCCGGGGGTTATCCGGGGAGTGATCCACTGACGGATTCTTGGATTAGTCACCCGGCCGAGGTGGATACCAAGTAAATCTTCGTTGTTAGCATTGGTTAGTATTGTTTTTATTGTCTTATTGTATATTTCGCTTGCGCTAATATCTTTGTAGAGAAAACAACGATGAAACGCTATTCACCCCCCTCTAGCGGACGTATTCGATCCTACAGTTGGTATCAGAGCTAGGACCGCTCTTGATTGGAATAACCGCCAAGGGAGCAAAGCAAAGCTAGAGGGAATGATGGAGGATAAGCTAGGGGACGATATAAACTCATCACCACCATACGAGCATGAAGATTTTGAGTATTGGAGAGCTAGAATGAAGATGTGGCTCGGCATGGATTGGAAGTGCGTAATGGTGATAGAAGAGCCATTTGAGAACCCTAAGGACAAGCATGGAAAGAAGCTCCGCCCTAGATACTGGACAAATGAACGACAAGAGCAATCTAGGGCAACCGCAAAGGTAATCAATATTTTGATTGATATTTTGCCTAAAAATATATTGAGTTGTGTAGGAGAGTATAAAAGTGCGCACGAGTTATGGAGCAAACTAGAAGAACTTCACAAGAACCCTACACAAGTGCAACTAGTAGAAGAACCCAAAGAAATAAGCTCAAGTGTCCAAGAAGACCAAAGGGAAGGAGAATCATCAAATGATGTAGAGGAATCAAGTGAAAAAGGATCCATCTCATCAGAAGAAGAAGAAGTATCAATATCAAAGGTTGAGGGGGAGGAGAGACCCTCATCCCCACAAGAGCAAGAAAAGACTTCCACCTCCACCAAAGCTAAATCGAAAAAGCACATCACATGCTTTGGTTGCAACGAAAAGGGGCACTACAAGGATAAGTGTCCGAAAGGTAAAAAGGAGGTACAATCTAAATCAACTTCAATTCCATTTAAATCTAATATGAAGTGTAGGATTGGAGAAGCCCACGAGAAAAGAAAGAAAATTCGATGCTTTACATGTGGAGAGATGGGGCACTTTCACACCAAGTGTCCTAGAAAAAGTGAGCTAAAGAAAATGGAGCGCTTGAGGATATGGGAGAAAGAAGAAAGAAAGAAGAAAGAAAGAAGAAAGGAAGCCCACATCAAGGAGGAACTCCAAAGGTAAGGAAGGTAACTTCTAACCTTAAGCCAAAATGTAATTCAATTTCAAGTTCTTCCTTGCATTTTAAGAATCATGTTAATTACCCATCATGCATGCTAAAATTAATGAAAATTATTTACTAGTGCATAACTTTGGATTTGAAAATAAAAATAAAATTCATGCCCAAAATAATTAAAAATAAAAATAAAGATTTGAAAAAATAATTATCTTTTTCTTGTCCAATAGAAATGTTTGATAAAATAAAATTTGATAATGAAAATTTGAAAAATCAACTTGAAAATTTGAAAAATAATTATTCATGTTGAAAATGTTTACAAAATTTAAAAAATGAATATTATGAAAAAATCAATTGATTTTTTAGATATCACAGGGGTCAAATTGTAAAAATATCCAAATTAGATATTCCATCTAAATTTTTGATAAATCCTATTGGTAAAAATTTATATTAGATTTCAAAAAATATTTTAAACTATTGATTTTTTTTTGCATTATCTTATGTTTTTTTATAACTGCTTCTGAAAAATAAGTTTAAAGCTTTTTTGGGTTCTATCAATTCATGAAAAAAAATTACTTTTAAGATGATTTTAAACAAAAAATTATGGATAACTGCTTTTGAAAAATGATTTTAAACTTTGACATTTTTTTCCTAACTATTTATGTTTTTTTGTGTGATCAAAGGGGGAGAAGTAGTGTTAAGTTAAGGGGAAGACTCTGAAATTCTAAATTTCATTTTTTTTTAGAACTTACACTGTTGCACATTTATGCATGTATTTTTATTTTGTTTACCCTAACTTAACTCAGGTTAATGCACATTAGAAAGGGGGAGATTATAAGTACCCCTGGTTGGTTTTGATGTGATCAACCGATTTAAGTTAAGTCCTAGTGTGTTTAATCCCTATGTCTAAGTGTATAGGAACTTAGGAGCGCAAGAAGTCGAGCAGAAGACGCAGCGGTCGAGAAGGATGACACGGAAAGGGAGTCGACGGGCTCGGTGCATCCGAGGGACGCGGAGCTCTACGGAAGAGTACACCGGTGGAGCAAGAAGGACGTGTGCGGTGTCCGAGGGATGAGAAGCCGGGAGGAATGACGCTCGAGGGACGAAAGGCCGGAATTGGGTTCGGGAGAGCCTAACTCTGGTCAGCCAGAAATCACCCAAGAAGACGAAGCAAGTCAAGCCGGAGACTGGTCAGCATTGGTTGACCAAAGTCACTATTGGGTGCCCGTAAGCTTACGGGCGCCTGGGAGTTTGGGTGCCTGACCACTAGGCGCCTGAACAACTCAGGCGTCTGTGTGCTATCAGGCGCCCAAGAAGGCAAATTCCAGCCGTTTGTGACCATTGACTTTGGATAAAGCCTCAGGTCACGTGTCAGGCGCCCAAGACCTCTCGGGCGCCCAATATTCGCCATGTTAGCAAACGGATATATTTCACCGGGGCTATAAATAGACCCCTTGAAGCTCAGTTTGTTTCATTTATTCCATTCCAAGCATTAGCAAACGAGTTTAGAATAGTTTTTCTTTCTTTTTCTGAGCTTTCCGCGTGTAAAAGGCTTCTCCGCCCAAAGGAGATATATTCAGGAGAATCGAGTCGTATTCAGCCTTAGATTAGCAACCTCCCCGGTAGCAAACCAAGTAAATCAGATTGTCTCTCTCTTTCAGTTTGATTTATTTATTTATGTTTATTATTTCTGCTTGGACTAACAAATATCGTTATCAAAGTTAGACAAAAGATTTATTATATTTTTTCAGAAGCAATTCAGCCCCCTCTTGCCGGTCGACCATGATCCAACAGATACATATTGGAGGATAAACAAGGAGAAAACTCAAGTTAAGTGTTAGTCATGCTTGGACTAAGATTTGTACGATGTGAATATTTAATTATGACATACGCTTCCAAAGAGAAAGAAACACATGGTAGCACGTGTTTCATATCACGTGAGCCAAAAATGACCATTTAGAAAATGAATAGATAAGTCCCAGCTCATTGTGTGAGATCCATAGGTTTATATATACAAACCTAATCCTAGACCCTTAAGACTTTCAACTGTTTCTTTTAATTTTATTTTAGTGATGCTACTTTAGCATGCTACCAATTGCTATGATTGATTCGGCAATATGGTACATGTCGAAGAAAGCAGCTAAAATAAAGATAGAAAGATTTTAGTGGGAAAGAAATATTTATTTTTTGACACTTGCTTTCACAGCCAGGTAATTATGTTTAACGTAGTTGTTGAAATATAATTGTGAATACATTTTGAATCAAGTATGCTCTTATTATATTTTGTGACAAGAGATACGTTGATTAGTGTAGTAAAATAAATCTAGAGTTAATAAGTAAAATATCCTCATGAATACATTGAAATGAGTTGTTATATATCCTTAACAAGTGTATGACTATGAGCTCTAATTTAACATGCTCATTGGTCACACGATCCATTTACTTGTATGAAATTGGTGATGTATGATAATGATCTATCTAAGAAGTCTAGCTCTCATGCATGAGTGGGAGATGTAAGAAATATGGGTTGGGTGACCCATGAGGACTGGCCTAACCCAGGCCCAACCCAAGAATTCAAAAGTATCTATTGGAGGGAGTAGTTACCTTATCCAAGATAACTGCAATGATGAGTAATAAAAAGGGAGTAGTTCCTTTGTTTCTTCTACGGTTGGAAAAACTAAAACAGTGACTCCATTCTTGGGTAGATCATAAAAAGAGCATCAATAAACATTTGGATTGTGGATATTGATCTCATTCCATTGTGATTGGAATCAGGATCATTGAAGCATTAAACGGAGAAAAAGATTAGTAAAGTAACTATAAAAAGATCCTGATGTTTATAATAGAATTGTTGTTTTCCTTCAAAAACAAACCCAAATGCTTTTAAATCAAATCCCAACGGTCATATTCGTGATAGTTTGATTGACCAACCAAAGTCGATGATCGGTTAAACTTCAAAGTTAAGTTGAGTTACAAAAAAGGTTAGGTAGACCTTATGCACTTAGTATTGCATTTATTCAAGTCTTAAACCAATAGAACTCGACACAAACATGCTTAAGTGCTAATTAAGCTTTAAATAACTAAGATTTCTTGGCAACAACCCTTTACCTAGAATTTAAACTATATATCATCATAAGGTTTGTAGGACAAGCTCCGAGCTCGATGTCATTCCTAAAGATACATAGATACTCATTCTAAGTTCATCATCATACTTACTTCGTTATCTCAATTTTAAAATTCTCTTGACAATGAGTAATAAATAGATTTTAAACATTCTTTATGGAAAGCATAAAAGGTGCAAAGAAACACAACCACAAAAAACTAATTTTCTAAAACCTACTTTGGAAAAAAAATACACATTTGATATTTAAATTTTACTCATGTTCTCCCATTGGATGTCCATATAACAACATAATATCTTATCCTTTTATTTAGTAATTTTCTTTTATTTGTAATCTTGCCACCATGTTATTTTACCTTTTTGTTCGTTCCATAAGAACAAAGTGCACATAGGGGCAGGCGATTCGGTCACCCAGGCTCTCCGTCAACTTGCTCCCAAACTAATACAGAAGCAATTGAATAACGTATAGGAGAGGATAGACACTCGGCTACTAATCGAGATTTAATCCTCAGACTTCATAATGGTGTTACCATTATGCGCTAATTAACTGTCCATCCCAGGATCAGAATAAAATAACCTTGTGATTTTATATCGTCATTTTCTACTATTTATGAGTTATAATAAAATTCTAGGTCATCCTCTATTCTCCCTAACCCTGAGGCTGAGGTTATTCGATATTTGTGATGAATGACGGTGGTTGAGTTGTTGGCAATTAGATATAGAATTGATCAATATGCACTACCGAGCATTCATAATGTTTGTATCTATATGGATAGACTTGTCAATTTGGGTTGGACCCGTCGGATTGATCCTGTAACGACCCGGCCCCTTGGCCCCTTGGGCGGCTCAACTGGCGGCCCACTTGGCGGCCTCTTGGGCGGTCGTTACTCATAAGTACTTCCCACTCCTGGCCAGTGAATTTTTACCTTCCTCAGGATTCGAACTCTAGACCTCCAGGCTAAGTACTAAAGTTTATGAATCCTGATACCAATTGAGCTATATCAGGATTCATAAACTTTAGTACATAGCCTGGAGGTCTAGAGTTCGAATCCTGAGGAAGATAAAAATCCACTGGTCAGGGGTGGGAAGTACTTGTGAGTAACGACCGTCAAATGAGATTTGATCGCCCAAGGGGCCGAGGGCCGCCAAGTGGGCCGCCAGTTGGGCCGCCCAAGGGGCCAAGGGGTCGGGTCGTTATAATAAAAAGGCGCCTTTTTATGTAGCGGCCCCGCCTCTATGGTCCCCGCAGGCAACCCTCTAGGCTGACGACTCTACGGTCTTCCCCCCTGGCAGTGGGTTTTTGCCTTCCCCAGGATTCGAACTCTAGACCTCCAAGCTAAGTACTAAAGTTCCTGAGTCCTGGCCGCTACATAAAAAGGCGTCTTTTTATGTAGCGATCTCCGCCTCTATGGTCCCCGCAGGCAACCCTCTAGGCCCGAGACCCTACGGGTCTTCCCACTCCTGGCAGTGGATTTTTGCCTTTCCCAGGATTCGAACTTTAGACCTCCAGGGTAAGTACTAAAGTTCCTGAATCCTGGTACCAATTGAGCTAAGCAACCCTCTAGGCCGACGACCCTACGGTCTTCCCACCCCTGGCAGTGGGTTTTTGCCTTCCCCAGGATTCGAACTCTAGACCTCCAGGCTAAGTACTAAAGTTTCTGAATCTTGGCCGCTACATAAAAAGGCGCCTTTTTATGTAGCGATCTCGGCCTCTATGGTCCCCGCAGGCAACCCTCTAGGCCCGAGACCCTACGGGTCTAGCTCAATTGATACCAGGATTCAGGAACTTTAGTACTTACCCTGGAGGTCTAAGGTTCGAATCCTGGGAAAGACAAAAATCCACTGCCAGGAGTGGGAAGACCCGTAGGGTCTCGGGCCTAGAGGGTTGCCTGCGGGGACCATAGAGGCCGAGATCGCTACATATATACCCGCCCCGTCAATCAATTTAAGCGGATTGGGTTAAAATTTAAGCAACCTAAGCCCGTCACGGGCCAACCCGCCTAGGCCCGCGACGGGCATGGGTTGACCCGCGGGTTGAGAATCACATGTTAGTTAAGTTTTATGACAATTTATTATCTTTCTTTATTATTATTTTGAAATAGAAAATAATATTTTTAATAATGTGAGTACTCGTTTGTATCCATTTATATTTAAAAAATATATTTCTTAACATATTTAATTCATGAAATCTTAATATATGAATTTTTTTAAATTTTTTTAATTTTTAAAAATATTTTGATGGGTCCGCGGGTTGACCCGCCTAACCCACGGCCCACCTAGGATTGGGTTGGGTTGGGTTGGAGATTTTTCAACCCGCCTAGATGACGGATTGACCCGTCTCGCCCCGCCAAATGACTGGCCCGACATGGACCGACCCATCCCGTCACAAATTGACCCGTTTGACAGCTCTATATACGAATTCCTTTCAGTTGATTCAAGCTATAAATTGCCCAGAGATGAAATTGAGTCCAGATGGCGCGCTGCGCTTCTGACTAGTTACGAGTTTACTCCTCTGTTACGCATGAGAACACGACCGATAGAGTGACACTTCACCGAGAAGGGATTTATCCTAGCTGGTTTATGTAAGTTGTAGCAAACGATTTGATGTCTTCGTCATGAATGCATAGCAGTATTTGGTAAAAATAAAAATCATCTTCTGTTGCATTCCTATATACTGTTTAGAATTTAAAATTATAATATATGAATAGCAAGAGGGTTTTAAAAAAGTAGTGTTATATGATGCCACCACTCCGTAAAAGGGAAGAATATCCTATATTTAAAAAAAAAATCTTTTATAAAAATCATTAAATGATGTCCAACTATATTATTTATTTAATATTATTGTACAATTTACTCTGGTAATCGGTAAAAAATTTTTGTAGGGCCGGGTTGATCACTTCAGGTTTAATTTATCTGCTGCCGGGTTCATTATTTTTTTTATTTAATATTATTGTAATAGCTATGGAGTAATTGTTATAATATATAATAGTTACAATATACTACTACTACAATACGAAAAATTAAATTGTTTCACTCTAATCAAAATTATTATATTAAGAGTGTTATTATATTAAAATATTTTTTATTAACTTACTTAAAATTATTTAAACTCCATCAAAATTATTTTAACATGGTTAAAATCACTTTAAAATTTTTTTAGCATCTATTAATGTTGTATTAATTATGATAGTAGTTGGTACAATACTATAAGCATATGTTTGGATAAAGTTGAGATGTATAATCTTAGTTATGATTACTAAGTAATTACATAATCAAGATTATAAAAAATAAAATATAATTTAATATTTTATGATTCAATTTAGATAATTAAATAAAAGTTTATTTGTTTGGAGATAATAGTATACAATTTAATATAATATTTTACCGTATTACCCTTTTGTTTAATATAAAATAGTGTATGTTTGTCTAAATTAAAAATAAAAAAGATAATATTTTATACTAGTTTACCCCCTCGATTTAAATTTAAAAAATTATATCAGTCATCGGATCGACGATCTATGATTATATTTTTTAATTTTTAAAAGAGTAAATCGTCATCGGCCGCTAACCACCGACGATCGATTGCCGGCCGCCAGTCACCGGCCGCTGACTGCCAACAGGATGTTGCCGTCGGTCGCCGCCAATCGCCGCCGACTATCGATCTCGACCGGCTACGATAATGAATTATAATATACTTATTTATTAGGGATAATTTTATCTTAAAAAGTAAATATTGAAGAATATTTGGGAATGAAAAATTTCATAATTTCGGAATCAAGAAAATCTTCACCTTTCCAAGGTTTTTCAATTCCCAGTTGCATGCCTCTTTTTCTGATGTGTCAGACGTTGATGATTACTTGAGAATCACTAATTATCCAAATTAAATAAAATTTTTTTTCATAATTTTAGATTGATAACTAAGATTATCATGTATAATCCCTAATCAAATTTACCCTACTAGTATTGTATTAGTTGTTACCACGTGCAGCAGTCATTAAATTTGAGAAGGAAATCTAATTAAGTCAAAATTATTTTAAAAAAATTTAAATAATTTTGACAAAGTTAGTATTTTTTTTTGATATAATAGTATTATATGTGTACTAATTTTGATTAAAGTGAAATGTTATACTTTATTACATTGTAGTTATTTTAGATAAATTATCATATGTTGAAATACTAGTCATAACTGTTATAATAACACAGAAAATAAAATAATTAAATAAAAAAATAGAGGCAAAGGTGTTTTGGGTATCAAATTTAGTTTGTTTTTGGTATTTTGGATATTAAATTTTTAAAAAACTTTTTTAATTCTAAAATTAATATTTTTTTATTTTATTTTAAGATTCATTTTTTCAATTGGATTATAAAATTAAGTTAAAAAAATTAAAAATCGAAAACTCTTAGAGTTCACTTCCCAATTAGATTATAATATTCAGGTTAAAAAAATTAAAAATAAAAAATCTTAGGGTTCACTTTTTTTATTGGGTTACAATGTTCAATCATATTTTTTAAAAAAAAAGTAACTTGAGACGTCTCATATTTCATGGTATTAAAATTTGAGATTAAAAGAAAAAGGTAAATACTTAACTTTAAACTATAAAAGTCTTGTAAAAATTTTGATATTAAAATTGTCAATTTAGTAATAAGGTTAAGATACGAAGTGTGTGTACGTGTCCAAACTATATATATATATATATATATATGGAACACTCATTTGAGTATTTTACAAATATGGAGTACCCTTTTGATTTTTTCCCCCAAAATAAAATCACTTTCTTATGCTAAAAAATTCTTGTAGCGCCTTATTGGATACTTAACCTTGAATGTCAACAGAAAGAATCTCATTGGTGAGGAGAAAGGAGAAATCAAAAGGAGCCAAGTGAGAGCCATCAGTTTAATGAATATATTCTTCGGTGAGAAAAGAATCATATTCAAAGTTCTTAAACTTTTAATTGATTCACTTTCAATTGCAGCATAGGTCAAGTTGTCATCTTCCCTCCAAGCTGATCTCACAATTTATAAAGGAATAAATTGCAGAAGATATTTTATTCTAGTTGATCCTGTCGATAAGAGGATAGAGCTCTTGCTTAAATAATTGGGTCGGACCGAGATGACTCGAGTTACGATAACGTGTGGATCGGGGTCAGGCTTAAAAGCTAGTAGAGCAAGGTTGAGTTGGGGTTGGACCAAAACAGGAACACAAGGGGTGGAGAAGAAAAATTCCAGTCGCCAGAATCCCTTATCTAAAGCACCAATGGGGCTTTATATAGGGGAGGAGGAGGCTCCCTGTCTTGTCTCATTAAAAATTGACCAACTGACAGATTGATCTTTTGGCAGCCTTAACCACTCTATGGGTCTGTCACAGCCGCCTAGAGGTCTATCCAAGATGTCACTTCTATCCTCATTAATGTTTGATGCTATGATAAGTCATGATTATGGCAGGCGTCTCTTCCTTATAATGGGAAGATTTGAGAGATCTCATTGCTGTTGGGAGCCTGATAATAGTTAACCAATTTGGGCAGTATGGTCACTCGATCACTCGGGCTTGTCCTATCGGGCAGCCATGAGCCTATCAAAGTCTGGCCGACCGAGTAAAGGCGGTCGGTCAGATAAGCTAGACTACTCGACTATCCATGTCTTTGGAATGAACCCATTGCCCAAGGAGGTCCGACTATTCCTGGTATGTAACGGTCTAACTATTCCTGGCCGGTCGGGGTCGGCAGGTTGGCCGGTCAGCCAGGAATGTCGGTGGGTCGGCCGGTCGATTGGTCGGATCTGCCGGTCGGGGTCGGCGGATAGGCTGGTAGGCCAGGAATGTCGGCAGGTCAGTCGGTCGACTGGTCGGGGTCGGCGAGTCAGTCGGTCGGCCAGGAATGTCGGCGGATCAGCCAATCTGTCGGTCGGGCCGGTCGGGGTCGGCGGGTCAGCCTATCTGTCGGTCGGTCGGCCGGTCGGAGTCGGTGGGTCAGCCGATCTGTCGGTCGACCGGTCGGGGTCGGCGTGTTAGCCGGTCGGCCAGTCGGGGTCGGCGGGTCAGCAGATCTATCGATCAGCCGGTCGGGGTCGACGGGTCAGCCGATCTATCGATCGGCCCGGTCGGGGTCGGCGGGTCAACTGATCTATCGGTCGGCCGGTCGGGTTCGGCGGGTCAGCCGATCTATCGGTTGGCCGGTTGGGGTCGGCGGATCAGTCGGTCGGGTCGGTGGGTCTGCCGTTTGCAGCGAAAAGCAGCCGATTGTCCCTTAGCAACATAGAGCGACAGATCCCATTAATTCTCTTTGCCTTAACTCCAACTCAGCTTCCAAATTTCGTCTTTTTTTAGGGGGGTCCTACTATATCTCCCCGGATCACATATCTCCCCTTCAAGTCTAGTCAATGGAGGCGTGAGTCTGACTGACTAGACTAAATCTAATGGTTTGACTTATTCCACCCGTACTTTCCATCCTGGAATTAGGTTAGACTGGATCTCCTTTGATAGAAGAATAACCAATCAGAAGCTATGAGTTTAGATTTTACCAAGCTGATCAGTATTTCATCCCTCGGAATGTTGTCGTTAGATAATTTAGTTATGCCAAGCGAACAATTGGATCGTGTTAGACGAGTGACAAATTTGTGTATGGAAAACAACTAAGTATTTTTGCCAAACGAGCAACGGTAAAGTGCCATGCGATCGCAAAAATAGAATCAAGCGAATGATTGCGGGTGCCAAGCATGCAACATAGAGCTAAGTAAACGACTAAGCAATGACTGAGTAGGCAAGTAGCTAAGTAGAATGACTAATTGTCTAGCAGGTGGCAGAGCCGAATGACGGAGTGCCGAGCGGATGGCATAGCAGAGTGGCTGAGTGCCAAGTTGAGTGGCAGAGTACCAAGCAGGCGACTAAGTACCAAACAGAATGGCTGAGGCGTGTGAGCAATGTTGAGTGGCTGAGTGGCCAGCTGAGTGGCTGAGTGCCGAGTAGAGCGGCTGAGTGGCTAAGTAGCTGAGTGCCGAGCAGAGCGGCTGAGTGCCAACTGAGTGGTAGAGTGTCGAGCAGAGCGGTTTTTATAACTTGCTGAAAAGCAAGTGTCTCAATGCCACTCAAGAGACCTTAATGAAGCATGGGATGCCCGTTCAGCCTACCGCGAAGTCGGCGGATGCGTGGGAGTATACCCACTTATAACTTGCGAGAGAAAAAGTCTGGACACTGATAACCACCATTTTGTTAATTATTTTAGGCTCTAAAATCCATGTTTGATCCATATTTTATATGCTTAAGTTTGCAATTGTATTAGGTTTCATGTATTTCCTCTATTTTGACTTTTAATTCAAATCTTTGTATATGTGGGATATTTTTGGTACTAAATTTGAATATCATTTTGTAGGCTTCAAATGATCATGGACCTAGATCAAATCGGGTCAGACTTAAGTCAGTATTGGATCCAGATCAAAGGGATCAAGCATCGGATTAATAGGAGCCGTTCATTCCAGAGAACGGCTAGATCTGAGTCATCGGTCAACTTCTGGTCAATCCGAGTTCAAGATAGAGTCAATCATGACCATAGATCAAGATCTGAAAATTTCAACCAAATCAGAAGTAATCTGACCGTTGGATCAAGCTCAAGATGTTTTAGACCATCCATTCAAGAAAAGGAAAGATCTGGACCATCCGCCACTGATCTGGTTAATCCGAGCTGGGGACAGGTAGATCAGGACCATTGATTGGGATCTGTGGAGTTTGGTTCAGATCTGAAGAGATTTGACCTTTGGATTATGCCAAATTGATCTCAGCCGTCCGTTGCTAATTTTCTTCTGAGTTGTAAGCTCTGGCTTGGCTGAACCAAGAGTTGGGTTGAAACTGAACCGAACTGCTTGGTCTGCTGGGCTGCACACTGAGGCTGGGTCGAACTCAACTAGCTTGGCTGAACCAAAGGGCTGAGCGAACCCAACTGTTGGGCTAAGGCTGGCTGAACCAAAGGACTGAGCTGTGAGCTCTGGCTTGGCAGACTGGGCCAAACCCGAGGCTGGACCGAACCTTAGGGCCACCGAACCCAAGTGCTGGACCGGAACAGAAGGGTGAACCGATCAATAACCCTCGGGGCATCGGCTCAAGGGGAGATCACTTCTTCTCGATCACATCTTCTCAGAGGGGGAAATCCTTCCATCTGACCTTCTCGATCTTCTCCACCCTCACCTCCGACGGCCCGCATCTCCACAGCCGCCGGTCGGTCTTCTGACCTCCATCTCCACCTCTTCCTTTCGGGTTAGAAGGGGAGAGAGTAAGGGTCTCTTCTTCGGGTTCGAAGAGGAGTCTCCACCTCTTCATCTCGCCGCCGACCACAAGCTAGGGCTCGGGGTCCGAACCCTAGTCAACCTTCAATCCAACACTCTCTCGAGTTGGGGGAGAAGAGGATTCTGAGGCGATCATCCACATCTTCACCGCCAGCTCTCTCTCGGGTTGAGGGAAGCAATCATCCACTTCATCGCCGGCGATCCATTTCTTTACAGCAATTCCTTCATTTCCAGCAGTAGTTTCTTCACATTCCTTCGCAGCTTCTACTTTGTCCAGCTTCATCAGATTTGGCAGCTACTTCATCGCAGTTTCTCCATCCAGCAAATTTCCTTCGCAGTTTCCTCTTCACAGGCAGCTCTTCATCATTTCCTGCAGCAATTCTTGCACAGCAGATCTACTTCACAACAATTCAATTTCAATAGCATCCGGCAACTTCTTCACAGTTTTCCATTTCCGGCAGCATTTCTTCACAGCACAGCATTCTTCATCCAGCAGCAGCTTCATCAAATTTGTGTTTGATTGTTGAATGTTATGTGTTTGATTATTGAATGTTTGTAGTTGATGGAACTTCCCCATTTCAAATTGCACGTACTCATGCCATTTTGAATACTGCTCATAAGTTGTTCGACTAAATGCTTCTATAGTTAGGTTTAATTTCATGTCTCTTGTTTTGCTTAATTCTAGGTTTAATTTCATGTCTCTTGTTTGCTTAATTCTTACTTGTCTTGTCTCTTCTAATTGCTTCGAGTTCTTGCTTTTATTTGGATGTAATTAGGTTTGATTAATCTAGGTTTTGTTAATTGCTTTACTTTATGTTGCTCTTAATCCTTGCAAGTATAGTTTAGATTAGATTAGATTTCCTTACCTGCATTGTCTTTCCTTAATTAGAACTAGATTTCATACATGCTTTGCTATTTCTTTTCATAGTCTTAACGTTCAAATCCAAACCCCAGTTTCATATCCAAAAGCAATAACATACGATCTTAAGGTTTATCATGTATCAATTACATTCGTTGGGAGACAACTCGAGTTACTCTATGCTACATTAGTTTAGAGGAATTTGATACTTTAATTGTATTTGATACTCGCGGTACGACGCGCGTGCTTATCAGACACTGCTCGGGAGAACCATTTGGAGCGTGGGTAGCCACGTCCGAATTGTCGCAAGGTCGGTGGGTGCGTGGGAGCATGCCCACTTATAACTCGCTCAAAGGCGAGAGGTTGGATGATGCTTGGACGATCATTATGAAGCGTGGGCAGCCACGCCCGGTCAGCATCGAGGTCGGCGGGTGCGTGGGAGCATGCCCACTTATAACTCACACGAATGCGAGAGTCTGGACACCGTTTAGGCGACTATGATGGAGCGTGGGCAGCCACGTCCAGTCAGCACCGAGGTCGGCGGGTGCATGGGAGCATGCCCACTTATAACTCGCCTAAGCGAGAGTCTCGACGCCACCTGACTTACCCGATCGAGCGTGGACAGCCACGCCCGACCGTCGTCGAGGTCGGTGGGTGTGTGGGAGCATGCCCACTTATAACTCGCCTGAGCGAAAGTCTCGACACTGCCTGACTTACTCGACCGAGCGTGGATAGCCACGCCTGACCGTCGTCGAGGTCGATGGGTGCGTGGGAGCATGACCACTTATAACTCGCCTGAGCGAGAGTCTCAACACCACCTGACTTACTCGATCGAGCGTGGACAGCCACGCCCGACCGTCGTCGAGGTCGGTGGGTGCGTGGGAGCATGCCCACTTATAACTCGCCTGAGGGAGAGTCTCGACACCGCCTGACTTACCTAACCGAGCGTGGATAGCCATGCCCGACCGTCATCACGGTCGGTGGGTGCGTGGGAGAATGCCCACTTATAACTCACACGAATGCGAGAGTCTGGACACCATTCGTGAGACCATGATGGAGCGTGGGCAGCCACGTCCGGTCAGCACCGAGGTTGGCTGGGTGTGTGAGAGCATGACCACTTATAACTCGTGTGAACGAGAGTCTGGACGCCGCTCGGCTTGCCTGACCGAGCATGGACAGCCATGCCTGACCGGCACCGAGTTCGGCGGGTGCATGGGAGTATGCCCACTTATAACTTGGGTGACTGAGAGTCTGGACACCGCCTAGCTTACCCGACCGAGCGTGGTCCGCCACGCCCGATCGACACCGAGGTCGACGGATGCGTGGGAGCATGCCCACTTATAACTCGCTTGAGCGAGAGTCTGGACTCCGAGTGCAAGTTGCCTTGATCATATTTACATTTACAGAATGCTTTTACAAAGATTGCCCTGAGTCCTACTCATGATACAACTTTAAATATGTTGTGCTCCAGGGTCTTTCCAGCCTCTTTCCTTGAGCATCTTGCAAGTAATATGCTCCTGACCCTAGCTTCTCCACCACCAAGAAGGGTCCTCCCCATTAGGGCTCCAGCTCTGGTGCTATTTTCACTTTGGTTTCTTCTCAATCGGGGAGGAGTTGAACCTCCTCCTTTTGCTCTCTCAGTTTAGCCCAAGGAGATGACTGCACCATGTTGCAACTAGAGGGTGGGGCTCGGAATGCTTTCCGTACCTCCATTCGGTCATCGTTGGCATAGCATCAATGTGCTACCTTCTGGTCACCTCTCACTTCTCCCACTTGATCACCAACGGGGAACTTTACCTTTAAGTAGAAAGTAGATGCTACCGCTCTAAACTCATTGAGCGCGGGTCTGCCCTGGATGACATTGTAAGCAGAGGGTGCATCTACTATTAAGAAGGTCGACCATTGGGTCCTCCTCAGGGGCTCTTCTCCGATGAGATGACCAATTTGATTTGACCGATCAGTTGGACCTCGTTCCCCGTAAATCCAAAACGGGGTGTGGCTACAGGTTGCAACTCACTGGCTTCAATCTGCAACTGGTTGAATGTTTTCTTGTATAAGATGTTGACTAAACTACCAGTGTCCACGATGGCTTGGTGGACCTGATAGTTAGCTATGATAGATGTGATGACCAGTGTATCATCATGTGTAACTTCCACTCCTTGTAGGTCTTAAGGGCCAAAGCCGAGCTGCGGTCCTCGGGCTTAGGCAGAACTACTCCCCACTTGGTGGATCTCCAAGCGCCTCACCTGAGACTTTCGGGCTCGGTTGGAGTCTCCATAAGTAGGGCCGCCTGAGATGACATTAATCGAGCCCTGCACGGCGTTTTGTTGATTCGGCTGCTCTTCGTTATCTCCTCCCTGTTTGGGAGAGCTGGGGGTCGGGAACAGTTGTCGCACCGCGGGGGTGGCCACCTGGGTGTCTGTATCTCGCCTATCTGGCTGCACCCTTCCTCGACCTCGAGCTCCTCCCTGATAGGCTCCTCGAGGAGTTCCTCGGCCAGGGCGAGCTTGCCATCGCCCGACTTGCCAACAGTCCTAGGTACTATGAGTATGACTGTTATGGAAAGAACAATAAGGCTGCCACCTATTGGGGAGGCATCCCTGGGCTACTTGTTGAACTATGTCTCACTCAGCTTTGGGTCTCTGCCCCATGGGTCGAGGACTTCGAAGGGGCCCTCCAGGAGGTGTGGTCTTCTAACTATAAGGAGCCACAGGTGAGGGCCCGACCTCCCGTTGCCGAGCAGCTTGTGCTTCCTCTACGTCCACATACTTAGCGGCTTTGCCCAGGAGGCTCTCAAAATCCTTCGGGGGGTTTCGAATCAGCGATATGAAGAACTCTCCTTCTTGTAGGCCCTGGGCAAAGGCACTAATTAGCACCTCCGAGGTAGCAGTGGGCATATCCAGTGTGACCTGGTTGAATCTTTTGATATAAGCCCACAGGGACTCCTTGGGGCTCTGCTTCAGGGCGAAGAGGTTAAGGCTTGTTTTATGATGTCTCTTGCTGCTTGCAAAATGCTGGAGGAAGAGTCTCTTGAAGTCGGAGAACTCTCACACAGACCCTTCCGGGAGTCTGTCAAACCAACGCTGAGTGGGCCCTGCCAGGGTGGTTAGGAACGCTCGGCACTTGATGTCATCTGTGAATTGATGCAGTAAGGTCGCATTCTCAAACTTCATTAGGTGCTATTCAGGGTCTGTGACTCCTCCTTACTCTGGAATGGGCATGAGTCGAAAATGCTTGGGAACTGGCTCTTGGAGGACTTGGCTGGAGAAGGGGAATCCGGTGTGATCAGCTGGAGCTTGGACAGCCGGGGCCTTCCCTTTGTTGAGCCTTGCCTGGCTGGAAGTGACTTCCAGTGGGTCGAACTGTCCCACACCCTCAGCCGGGCCGAAGAGCATTTGACGGAAGTAAAGACTACCACCCGGGCGAACCTCGCCTTCTGTGCCAACCCGAGCAGCCACCTCAAAGGGACCTTCCTGAGGTGGTCGGCAGTCAGCCCTCTATTCGGCTGCTAACTTTTGAGCTTTGACAGCCACCAGCAACTCGAAGTCTTCCTGGGAAAGAGTAAGTGTCACCTTGTTGGAGTCACTCATCTTCGTCTTTCGATCAGGCAGATTTCCCACAGACGGCGCCAAATTTCAACAAGCGGATAGGGCTTTCGCTCAGATGACTGAGTTGGACCGAGATGACTCGAATTACGGCAGCGTGTGGGTCAGGGTCAGGCTCAGGCTCAAAAGCTAGTAGGGCATGGTTGAGTCGGGGTCGAACTAAAACAGGAACACAAGGGGTGGAGAAGAAAAATTCCAGTCGCCGGAATTCCTTCTCTAAAGCACTAAGGGCCTTTATATAGGGGAGGAGGAGGCTCCCTGTCTTGTCAAGGCTGTCTTGTCTCATTAAAAACTGACCAGCTGACAAACTGATCTTTTGGCAGCCTTAGTCACTCTGTGGGTCTGTCACAGATGCCTAGAGGTCTATTCAAGATGTCACTTCTATCCTCATTAATGTCTGATGCTCTGACAAGTCATGATTATGGCAGACGTCTCTTCCTTATAATGGGAAGATTTGGGAGATCTCATTGCTGTTGGGAGCCTGATAATAGTTAACCAATTTGGGTAATGTGGTCACTCGATCACTCGGGCTTGTCCTATCGGGCAGCTATGAGCCTATCAAAGTTTGGCCGACTGAGTAAAGGCGGTCGGTCAGATAAGCTAGGCTTCTCGGCTATATATCCATGTCTTTGGAATGAACCCATCGCCCAAGGATCGAGGTTCGACTATTCCTGGTATGTAACGGTCTGACTATTCCTGGTCTGTCGGTCGGCTGATCGGGGTCGGCAGGTCGGTCGGTCAGCCAGGAATGTCAGCGGGTCGGCCAGTCGGCCGGTCGTGGTCGACGGGTCAGCCGGTCGGCCGGTCGGGGTCGGCAGGTCAACCGATCTGTTGGTCGGCCGGTCGGGGTCGGCGAGTCAACCGATCGGTCGGTCGGCAGGGCGGGTCGGCCGGTCGGGGTTGGCGGGTCGGGTCGACGGGTTTGTCGTTTGTCGCGAAAAGCAGCCGATTGTCCCTTAGCAACATAAAGCGACGGATCCCGTTAATTCTCTTTGTCTTAACTCTAACTCAGCTTCCAAATTAAGTCTTTTTTAGAGGATCTTACTATATCTTCCTAGATCATATATCTCCCCAGATCACTAGTGTAATCATCCTTTATACAGAAGAGATAAAATATTCAACGAGACATTCGTATATCCGTCAATAATTTATCTAAGTTTTATTATAACAAATATTACGTAGGTGTTAATTGTGTAATCCATGGGGGCAACTGATGCACTTTAAAAGACTCATTGGATGTGGTTTTCCGAAAGGAAAAAAGGGATAAGATTCTTTGTATGTGGAAGGAACAAAGGAAGGAAGAATAAACGGTGACAGAGGGTGGCCGGGATTGGTTGGGTGGTTCCTTGTGGGACTCAGCATCCTCCGCTGGCCCTCTTCACCAAGCGCATCTTGTGCCACACAATCCGTGAAGATGCATGCAGCTGCTGCTTTCATTGTACATCAAGTTTATAGCTGTATTTAATTTTTTTTATGGCAAATTATAAATTAATTTTATAATTTATCTCCTATCATATAATCTTAAAACAACCTAAAAAATATTTTAGAGGAAGATAATTACCTTTTTACTATAATAGTTAGATTTAATAGTGTTCATGGTCTCATATTTAATAATTTCAGCAATATATTTTACAGTTTTTATGGACAGAATTTCATTCACAGTTTCATCCACTTGCAAATGGTAATAAGAAACTTTGACATTACCTGACAATCACCCTGAAATTAATCGGGTTAAATTGTCAACTAAAAAAAACAAGTGCAAGCCAAGGCAAATGTCTAAAATTCCATTTGCATTGGGCACTTGAGTTTGACTCGGGACACACACTGACTGATGACTGAACTAGATGGTGGAGGAAAGGATGGAGTCCCAGTCGATCTCCCATGAAGGGTACTTGCGCAGTTTTAAGCTCTCCGATTCGTCCCACGGCACCTCCGTGAAGTCCAGATGCTGCATCTCCAGCACGGGCGGCGCCGGCGAACCCAACTCCTCTTCCCACTCCGATGAGCTATCTCCTTTGCAGTCCTCGAATCCCAAGCAGTTATAAGGTTCTTCCTTTGATGATGATGCTGATGCTGCTGCTGCTGCTGCTGCTGCTGCTGCTGCTGCTGCTGCATCTGAACCGTCGGTGTAGGGGACGTCCGTCGTCGTTCCCTGTTTTGGTGGATTGGCCAAGCTCTGGCAAATGGCTTGCAGCTTGGCGTCGACGACGGAGTGGAGGGAACCGCCGCCGGTGGCGGAGTGCCTGAGGTTGGGGAAGTTGAGGCGGGCCAAGTCGCCGCGAAGCCGGTAGGCCGCCTGGTCGTACGCCAGCGCGGCCTCCTCGGCGGAATCGAAGGTGCCGAGCCAAAGGCGGGTCCGGTTCTTGGGCAACCGGATCTCGGCCACCCACTTCCCCCAGTGACGCTGCCGCACCCCTCGGTAGAGCTTCGCGGGCTTCGCCGGAGGTGGCGAACCGGCGTGCTTCATCCTCTGGGGCTTCGGTGCGAGAAAAACGGCAGCTTGCTGCCGGCTGCCGTGCTGCTTAACGGTGACGAAGCTCTGCTGCTGTTGGAGCTGGATTTGAGCTTGGATATGCTGGATTCGGGTAGAGCTTAGATGGGTGAGCCCGGTGGCGCCGGTGAGGCCCAGGTCGTCCAAGCTGACGAAGCTTTGGTGAACCACGCCGGAGTTCGCCGGCGGCGGATAGGAGGCATCCAAGGTGGGATTTTGATGAGGATACAGATTAAAGATTGGATTTTGACGAGCAGAGGGTAAGATTGAAGGGAAGGAGAAGCCCGGCAAAGCGACGACGTTGGTGGAGGAAGAGGAGGAAGAAGCAGCAGCAGCACTTGTTATAAATGGTTCGAGTCCTTTCATGAGCTCCTCTCTGAAAGGGTCAACAGAGAAGACAGGCGAGCTATTGAACATATCTATAGCCGCCGCCATGAAATCTAAGCAAAATCTAAAAGCTCCTCAAATCCAAAACCAAAGAGAAAGATGCATGGGAGTCTCCAACCTTGTTCTTAAACAAAATCAAAGAACAGAGTAGGAAGAACATTCAATCTAGCCACGAAGGAACAACCGGAAGGGTATCAGAAAAACGAGAACCCTCTTGGTTGATCAAAAAGAAAAGAAATAGTTGCCCCAAAAAAGAGGGTAAAAAAGGCCTCAAAGATGAGATTTTTATGGCCTTTCTTGCACTTGCGAGAAAACAGAGGAGCACAGCAGGGAACGCAGAGGAGGATACAAATTTTACATGTGCAAACCTTGAGTTCTTTCGAACTGGGGCCGCTCAGCCTCGCCGGAAGAGGAGGTGGTGGTGGTGGTGGTTTTGGCTTCTCTCTTGGGGAAACCAGAAGGTTTCGTGCCGATTTATAGGCGGCTAAATGGAGCTTTAGGTTTGTTAATCCCGTGATTACTCGTCTTATTCACCATAGATTGCCCTGGAATCCATCACTTAGAAAGAGTGGGTCTACCATCTGCTGAGACATGCGCTTGCGTCGAATTTAATAAAAAAAATATCGAGATATCCACGAGTGAAAGTATTCATAGGCAATAAAGTATCGATTGGATTGATTGTATCCAGGATTGAGAGTAGGAATTGAAAACTTGGTTTAAGAGAGAGAGAATTGGATCTACTGTATTTTCAACATATTTCTTAGTGAATTTAAACAACAAAAATGTTTTGATATTCCATGGAGAATGATGGAGATTTAGATGATTTTGCAATGGAAAAATTTGAGAATTTTTTAGAAGCATGATTTGAATGAGAAGTTGAGTCAATTTTTTATCGACAATTTATCAAAGGGCGTATCTAAGAATTGAAAATTACCAATTCTGTATCATAGTTTCTATTTTACCAATGGGCGTAGGCTTTTATGTGAACTTCCTCTTATACCCCTCTTTTAACTACTGTCTTTTTCTTTCTCTCTCTCAGTAACAAATTTCGAGACGTCCGTACACATGCTTGTTCAGACTTTTATTTTAAAATAATATATTATGGAATCGACGCTAAAAACGAAAGGTAAAAATTAAAAAAATATTTCAGTTTTCAAACTTGATTAATATATAAATATTTTTTAATATTTCAGTCGATTCGTTAAAACTTTGATTAATATATAAATATTTTTCCAGTAAAAATCTAAGGTAAATGATTTTTTTAAATTTGATTAATATTAACTAATATATTTAATAATATTTAATAAATATATTAATATATAAAAAAAATTAAAAAAAAACGTACATGCATATTAATCAACATATTTAATAATATTTAATAAATATATTAATATATAAAAAAAATTTAAAAAAAACGTACCTGTGGGCCTGAAATAAAACATTTCAGGCCCATGTTGGGCCTGAAATGTACGTGGGCCTGAAATGTTTTATTTCAGGCCCAGCGTGGGCCTGAAATGTTTTGTTTCAAGCCCACGTTGGGCCTGAAATCATTTGATTTCAGATCCGACGTGGACTCAAATTTTTTTTCTATTTTAAAAATATATTAATATATAAAAAAACGTATCAAAATACTTAATTTTAGATTCAAACGCAGGGCCTGAAGTCATCCCAGGAGGATCTGAAGTCAAATAACTTCAGATCCTATAAATAATAAATTTAATAAATAATAATTAAATATAAAAAAATATTTTTAAAATTAAAAAATTTTCAGTGCCCTGTGGCTGAAGTCTAATGACTTCAGGCCCAAGGAGGGCCTGAAGTCATCAGACTTCAGGCCCTCCATCAATGATATAAAAATATATAAAAAAAGTTTTTATAAAAAAGTTTAATAAATAATTACATATAATATAGGAGTGGTTTAGTTATATCAGTGAGTTTGGGTGTCGAAACATCTAATAGGAGTGGTCTAGGAGATTAGATTTTGGGTGCCGAAACATCTAATCTTGCTGTATCACCAATGCTATAAGAGTGGTTTAGGTATATCAGTGAGTTTTGAGCAAAACTTACTGATGGACCTAACATATTTGGAATTCTGAAAACCCTATATCAGTAGACAGGATTGAGCTAGGAGATGAGATTTTGGGTGCCGAAACATCTAATCTTGCTGTATCACCAATACTATAAGAGTGGTTTAGGTATATCAGTGAGTTTTGAGCAAAACTCACTGATGGACCTAACATATTTGGAATTCTGAAAACCCTATATCAGTAGACAGGGTTGAGCTAGGAGATGAGATATTGGGTGCCGAAACCTCTAATCTTGCTATATCACCAATGCTATAGGAGTGGTTTAGGTATATCAGTGAGTTTCTAGCAAAACTCACTGATGGACCTACCATATTTGGAATTCTGAAAATCCTATATCAGTAGACAGGGTTGAGCTAGGAGATGAGATTTTGGGTGCCGAAACCTCTAATCTTGCTGTATCACCAATGCTATAGGAGTGGTTTAGGTATATTAGTGAGTTTCTAGCAAAACTCACTGATGGACCTACCATATTTGGAATTCTGAAAACCCTATATCAGTAGACAGGGTTGAGCTAGGAGATGAGATTTTGGGTGCCGAAACATCTAATCTTGCTGTATCACCAATGCTATAGGGGTGGTTTAGGTATATCAGTGAGTTTCTAGCAAAACTCACTGATGGACCTACCATATTTGGAATTCTGAAAACCCTATATCAGTAGACAGGGTTGAGCTAGGAGATGAGATTTTGGGTGCTGAAACCTCTAATCTTGCTGTATCACCAATACTATAGGAGTGGTTTAGGTATATCAGTGAGTTTTGCTCAAAACTCACTGATTGACCTACCATATTTGGAATTCTGAAAACCCTATATCAGTAGACAGGGTTGAGCTAGGAGATGAGATTTTGGGTGCCGAAACCTCTAATCTTGCTGTATCACCAATGCTATAGGAGTGGTTTAGGTATATCAGTGAGTTTTGCTCAAAACTCACTGATTGACCTACCATATTTGGAATTCTGAAAACCCTATATCAGTAGACAGGGTTGAGCTAGGAGATGAGATTTTGGGTGCCGAAACCTCTAATCTTGCTGTATCACCAATGCTATAGGAGTGGTTTAGGTATATCAGTGAGTTTTGCTTAAAACTCACTGATATACCTAAACCACTCCTATAGCATTGGTGATACAGCAAGATTAGAGGTTTCGGCACCCAAAATCTCATCTCCTAGCTCAACCCTGTCAACTGATATAGGGTTTTCAGAATTCCAAATATGTTAGGTCCATCAGTGAGTTTTGCTCAAAACTCACTGATATACCTAAACCACTCTTATAGTATTGGTGATACAGCAAGATTAGATGTTTTGGCACCCAAAATCTCATCTCCTAGCTCAACCCTGTCTACTGATATAGGGTTTTCAGAATTCCAAATATGGTAGGTCCATCAGTAAGTTTTGCTCAAAACTCACTGATATACCTAAACCACTCTTATAGCATTGGTGATACAGCAAGATTAGATGTTTCGACACCTAAAATCTCATCTCCTAGACCACTCCTATTAGATGTTTCGACACCCAAACTCACTGATATACCTAAATCACTCCTATATAATATGTAATTATATATTAAACTTTTTTATATATTTTTATATGATTGATGGAGGGCCTGATGTCTGATGACTTCAGGCCCTCCTTGGGCATGAAGTCATTAGACTTCAGCCCCAGGGCACTGAAAATTTTTTAATTTTAAAAATATTTTTTTATATTTAATTATTATTTATTAAATTTATTATTTATAGGATCTGAAGTTATTTGACTTCAGATCCTCCTGGGATGAATTCAGGCCCTGCGTTTGAATCTGAAATTAAGTGTTTTGATACGTTTTTTTATATATTAATATATTTTTAAAATAGAAAAAAATTTGAGTCCACGTCGGATCTGAAATCAAATGATTTCAGACCCAACGTGGGTCTGAAATAAAACATTTCAGGCCCAACGTGGGCCTGAAATAAAACATTTCAGGCCCACGCTGGGCCTGAAATAAAACATTTCAGGCCCAACGTGGGCCTGAAATAAAATATTTCAGGCCCAACATGGACCTGAAATGTTTTATTTCAGGCCCACCGGTACGTTTTTTTTTAAAATTTTTTTATATTAATATATTTATTAAATATTATTAAATATGTTGATTAATATGCATGTACGTTTTTTTAAAATTTTTTTTATATATTAATATATTTATTAAATATTATTAAATATATTAATTAATATTAATCAAATTTAAAAAAATCATTTACCTTAAATTTTTACTTGAAAAATATTTATATATTAATCAAAATTTTAACGAATCGACGGAAATATTAAAAAATATTTATATATTAATCAAGTTTGAAAACTGAAATATTTTTTTAGTTTTTACCTTTCGTTTTTAGCGCCGATTCCATAATATATTATTTTAAAATAAAAGTCTGAACAAGCATGTGTACGGACGTCTTGAAATTTGTTACTGAGAGAGAGAAAGAGAAAGACAGTAGTTAAAAGAGGGGTAAAAGAGGAAGTTCACATAAAAGCCTACGCCTTTTGGTAAAATAGAAACTATAATACAGAATTGGTAATTTCCAATTCTTAGATACGTCCTTTGGTAAATTGCCGATTTTTTTTAGTAATCGAGTATTCAATTTTTGAAACCGATTAATTTTGAAAATAACTAGCTCGTCTCTATTGAGATTTCTCACTAACCATCAAATTAGAGTAAATTCGATAGTGTGATTGACTCGGCGCTCTATAACCAGTGTTTTAGGATTATCTTCCCACTAAAGAAAATTAATTTTGAACTGCATCATAGTTAGGAATTAACTCATGATACTTGATTGTTAATTATGAAAACACTTTACGGTTGCATCGTAGTATGGGGCAAGTTGAGCCAATTATTGACGGGGAATGAATTTGTTATCCATCGAGAAGAATCCTTCTCCTTGTCGATGATGCCGATGTGTGTGGAGGTAGTTTACAAGTCAATCTTTCAAATTGATGGTTGTGAATTTTCCATGAATCACTACTTTAATAGGATCGGATCAGTTGAATCAATTGTATTGTATGTATTGAGTTTCATATGCACAATTCTTAAGAGCCAATCTATATATATCCTTGAAATGATTTGATAGTTTTGAAGCATGTATTTCTTCTTGTTAGCATTTGCTATACATTGAACTTTTTGTGTGTTTGTTTCCACTGCATAACATTGTTGGTACGACAATTTATCAAAGGACGCATCTGAGAATTGGTATTTACCAAATGGTGTATCATGGTTTCATTTTTACCAAAGGGCGTATTCATTTTAGTGAACTTCCGTTTATACCCCTTCTGTCAAAAAAAGTCATTCCCTTTCTCTTTCTCTTTCTCTTTCTCAGTAATAAATCCGGAGACAACGGAATCTGTTTTTTCAGATTTGTCATTTTAAAATAATATATTTAGGAATCGGCTAAAAAACGTAAGGTAAAGAAAGAAAAATTATTTCCATTAACAAAAGTTATCTTTCAACTGATTTTAAAAATTTTAAATGATGAATTTTTATATTTGATTAATATAAATTAAAATATTAAATAATATTTAATAAATATATTAATATATAATAAAGATTTAAAATTTAAAAAAGTCTGAAATTTTTTATTTCAGATCAAGTGTGGACCTGAAATCAAAAGATTTCAGGCTCACGTTGGGCCTGAAATAAAAGATTTCAGGCCCAGCGTGGGCCTGAAATAGAAATATTTCAGGCCCAGCGTGGGCCTGAAACAAAAGATTTCAGGCCCTGTGTCGGCTTGAAATCATATGTTATGATAGAGTTTTTTATGTAGGCCCGAAACATAAAGAAACATCTCTTTATATTTTTGAAATCACAATAAAAATCACTGAGAAAGATTACTTTATGTGAAAAATTCGAATTAATATAAAACATACATTATATTAAAAACTAACTTTTATATATATATATATATATATATATAAAAGTCAAAACCCATTGATGTGTCTAAACAACTCCTATTGCATTGGTGATATAGAGTGTATAGATATTTGGACACCTAAAACATCTTCTCCTATCTCTAACCTCTCTATTCATATGGAGTTTTCAGAAATCCAGATATGGGAGGTCCATCAGTGGGTTTTGGTCAAAACCCACTGATATTTCTAAACTACTCCTATTGCATTGGTGATATAGAGTGTATAGATGTTTGGACACCTAAAACATCTTCTCCTAGGTCAACCCTGTCTATTGATATAGGGTTTTCAGAAATCCAGATATGGGAGGTCCATCAGTGGATTTTGGTCAAAACCCATTGATGTTCTCATACTGTATCAATTTGCACAAAACGATATAACAATAATGTAGAATCATAGCTTGTTTTAGTAAATTATCCTTATATCTTTAATTTTACCAATCAATATATATTATTATGTCTATTAATTATTTTTTTATATTTATTAATATTATATAATCAAGCAGGGCCTGAAATCAAGATTTCAGGCCCTGTACCTGAAGTTGATTTTATTATATATATATATATATATATATTGTTGGTGCAGAAAGCACCAAAGTTAAACCTGTGTTTTGATAATGGCAACAGAGGTCAAAAGGTAAGTCTTACTTGTTTTCTAACAAGTGAATCTAGTGTGTAGGAAAAGCCCTAGCGAAGGACTGCTAGGCACTGGCGAAGGAATGCCAGGGTAAAAAGCCCTAGCGAAAGGACTGCTAGGCACTGGCGAAGGAATGCCAGGATAAAAAGCCCTAGCGAAAGGACTGCTAGGCACTGGCGAAGGAATGACAGGGTCAAAAGCCCTAGCAAAGGACTGCTAGGCGCCAGGCAAAGGACAGTCTGGGACTGAAGCCCTAGCGAAGGAATGCTAGGCACCGAGCGAAGGGCAGCTCGGCATCCAAGACCTGACAAAGGACCATCAGGCAAAAGTCCAACCAGAGGAACGGTTGGCATCAGGTAAATTCTCCCGAGAGGAGTAGGTGAGGACGCGTTCCCCGTCGAGGGAACAGTAGGCGTCGGTTCGACCTAGGGCTCTATTTTGGAGACCAAAGTCAGAACCAAGACAGCTAAGGCTGTATAAACTAACAACTAAATGCATTATATTGTTTTCAGACTAACCCTGGATGCAGGACCAAAGGAACGTGTGTCTGCAGCTCAGAGAGCCTCAAAGGAGCGAGGCAGCAGCTGAGTAGGGCGCCCTGAGTGACTAGGGCGCCCCCAAGGTGAACAAGAAACAAGTAAAGCAAAAAGGAGTTCGGCTAACTACTGGCCGGGGCGCCCTCTGCAGCCAAGGCGCCCTCAGCAGCCAGGGCGCCTTCAGCGCCCAGGGCGCCCTCAGCAGCCAAGGCGCTCCGCGCCTATGCCAGCGAAGCCGATCAACTCTATCCAGCCGAGAAGACCGCGCGGAAAAAGTCAAGCAAGGCGCCCTCAGCAACCAGGGCGCCCCGGGGTCAAACCTCATCCCTATTCGGGTGGGATAAAGCTTGACCGAGCGAAGTACGGATCGCTTGACACGTGGGAGGGCGCCCCCGACGTCCAGGGTGCCCCTAGGTGCTATAAATAGCACCCCTCGACCCCAAGCTTGAACAACACTTCAATTCAACGCCTCAAAGCTCTTCTGCTCTCGCGCCTAGCTCCGGAAACCTTCCAACACGAGCCGACGACGTCCTGCTGCTCCGAGAAATTCGATCTACTCCGGACGTCGGTAAAGAAGAGCGTGTTTTGTTTACTGCACTTATTTTTTTGTAATCAAATTATTGTAAACTGTTTGCGCCTATATAGAATTGCCCAAAGTAAACGGTCAACGACCGTGGGCCTTGGAGTAGGAGTCGACACAGGCTCCGAACCAAGTAAAACCTCCCGAGTTTGCGTTGTGTGTTCTTAACTTCCGTTGTGCAATTGCTCTTTACGTAAATCCGAGAGTTTTCCGATATTCACCCCCCCTCTATCGGTTTTCTCGATCCAACAAGTGGTATCAGAGCGGGGAAGTTCAAACCTGGTGCAACCACCAGTTTGAAATTTTTTTTGGATCTTTAATTTTTTATTTTTCTTACGAATTTTTCGTTAAATATTTCATTCGATTTTTTTTTTGCGAGGTTGGTGCAACACCCCTCGTTATTTTATCCTTATCCCGTACTACTAATCCAAGACCAAGTCTTGGGATATTCTTGTAAGTTTTCTTTTACAGATCAAATGACCATGCAAGAGGGTTTTAGCACCGCCAGACCTCCACTATTCAGTGAGGAAGACTTTCCTACTAGAAAAGCCGTATGGAGATCCACCTGGAAACTCAGGTGGACATGTGGATCATCATCCAGTCCGGTCTGGAGATCCCTAAAAACGCCAAAGGACTTCCTCAAAGCTACACAGAGTGGGACACCGCTCTGAAACGCAAGATAGAAGCCGACGCAAAAGCAACTCAGACTCTTCAATGCGGATTGACAAAAGAGGAACTGAACCGGGTGGGCCCCTTCAACAGTGCCAAGGAGCTTTGGGCAAAATTGATCGAGCTGCACGAAGGGACATCAGATACTCGGATAAGCAAGAGGGATCTGCTTCTGAACAAACTCTACACCATCAAGATGGCTGACAACGAGACAGCAGCCCAGCTCCACGCACGAATCCAAGAGTTGATGAACGGTCTTCACACAATAGGTCACAAGGTTGAAAACTGTGACTTAATAAGGTATGCTCTAAATGCCTTCCCTAGAAACACCTTGTGGGCATCTATGGTAGATGCATACAAGGTCTCAAGGGATCTTTCAAAAATAAAATTAGACGAATTATTTTCCGAACTAGAACTGCATGAACAAACTAACACCAATATGGTCGAGAAAGGTATTGCTTTCGTTGCAAGTAAAACTGGAAGGACAATAAAGAAGAAGCCTGAACCTGAACCCGAGTCTAACTCAGACTCAGACTCAGAAGACGAAGAAGGAGATCAAACTAAGCTGGTCAGACTAGCCCGAAGTTACTACAAGGAGCTGAAGAACCAAACCAACAGACGGAAAAGCGGCCGAAGAAAGGACGAACCAGCTGAACCCGCAAACAAGCCCAATGTGACTTGCTACGAGTGCAAGAAAAAGGGCCACTACAAGTCAGAGTGTCCTAACCTAAAGGAGACTAAAAAGACGAGAAGAAAGAAGGCACTGCAAGTAACCTGGGACAAATCTTCCTCAGAAGAAGAAGAAGAGGCACCCCAGTCCAACCTCATAGCTCTGACCGCCTCAGAAGAAGTCGGAACCGAATCAGAAACAGAACAGGACTACGGCGAGCTGACCTTCACAGAAGACGGAGAAATTAAGGTAACTGGTTTTAATAGATCTCAATTAAGTGAGCTAATTTCATTTCTTTCTCGAGATTTTCCAAAAGCCAAACTCCGAGTCGAATCCCTCCGACAGGAAGTAAAACTCCTGAAAGAGGGAGCTGACTCTAAACCCTTAATCGAGAAGGTTCAGGAAGGAACTCCTACTCAAGTTGAAAAACTTGAAAAAGGAGAACTCCTCCCTGAAAACTCAGGTTAAGGATCTTAGATCAGCATTAGAACGATTTACATCTGGTTCCAAGGGTCTTGACATGATCCTTGGAAAACAGAAATCAGTTCTAAATCGATCCGGACTGGGCTATAGAACCAAATCCCGGCAAAGATCTTACTTTGCTGTACTGAATCAGTCCAGAGGTAAAATTCAGGCATGGGTACCCAAACTATACCTGAACAAACCGACTGAATCAAATCAGTATTGGATCCCCAAGGACAAGATTCACATCTTGCCTAACCATCACCGTGACTTTAGTCCAGGGGGAGCCAAACTGAAAACAATCTTCATTATTAGATAAGAATTTAATTTTTGCTTGCAATATGATTGTTTGCTTGCTTATTTAATTACTGCAATATTGCCATGCTTAGACTTAGGCCAGTTTAAGGACTGAACAAACTTAACTAAAACTTGACAACATAGTATTGGGTGGAGGTGAGATGATAGTACGTTAGGGAAGCCAATTTGGCGGAACTAGCCGAAGCTACCGATCTAAGACCCAAACTAGTTAGACCAGAAATTTTTCAAAGAATTTTTGAAAATGAAATTTCATTAAAAGGCTTTGCCAAGGAAAGGGTGGATGATCCCATAAGACAACGGCCAAAGAAGGCCTAGTGCCTCGCCAAGACCTGGAAGCCAATTTTTGAAATTCAAATTCAAATTATTTTTTGTCAAATTCGAATCTAACATAAAATTTCAGTTATTTGTAGATTTAAATATCTTTTTAATTGTTTTCAAAATTAATTAAGTTTTCAAAATTAATTAAGTTTTCAAAATTTAATTGTTTTCAAAATTAATTAAGTTTTCAAAATTTAATTGTTTTCAAAATTAATTAAGTTTTCAAAATTAATCAAAAATTTCAAAATAGTCTTAATTATCAAAACCTGTCTCACGAAAACCTATAAGGAGAACGTGATTGAAAACCCTAGATTTGGGTGAGACAGACTAGGCAGTGAAACTCAATTTAAGCTATTCCTAACTCTAATTGGATCCAAATCAAGAAAACTCTTTATGTGTAGGAACATAAAGATTTGGACCAATGGATGTTGGATAGCGGTTGCTCCAGACACATGACTGGAGATAAATTGAAGGTCACCAAGCTCAAGTTCAAAAACCTAGGCTCAGTGGCATTTGGCAATAATGCTACACTCAAGGTAATTGGGTCAGGTAATATTGAACTTAAATCCGATTTCATTATTAAGAAAGTTCTATTGGTTGAAAACTTTAATTTTAACTTGCTTAGCATAAGTCAGTTATGTGATTCTGGTTATATAGTTACTTTTAACAATTCTAACTGCCTAATTAGGAATGTACAAGACTCAGAAATCATGCTTAAGGGCACTAGGAAAAACAATGTATACACTATAAATCTTCCCCTTGTACCCAAATGTATGTTAACACAATTAGAACAATCAAGCCTCTGGCATAGGAGATTAGGTCATACCAATCTGAGAACTATCTCGAAAATTACCCAACTTGGCTTAATCAAAGGTATTCCCAAAATTAAAAATAATGAAAACCTAATATGTGAATCTTGTAATCAAGGTAAACAAACCAAATCTAATCACAAACTAACCCAATCTGATTTACCTCAAACTACACTTGAGCTCCTACACCTTGACTTGTTTGATTCACATGGAGCCAAGTCACTAAGCGGGAACCGATACTGCTTAGTAATAGTCGATGATTACTCTAGGTTTACCTGGGTTAGGTTTCTAAAAATCAAAGATGAAACCTTAAAACTATTTAATGATTTTTGTAAATTGATTGAAAATCAAAACGATACTAAAATTAAAAGACTTAGGAGTGACCGGGGGGAGAATTTGAAAATCAACGGTTCGAGGAATTCTGTAAGGTCAATGGGTATTTACATGAATTTTCATGTCCTAGAACCCCCCAACAAAATGGGATAGTCGAAAGAAGGAATAGAACCTTACAAAAAGCCGCTAGGGCTATGCTCAACGAATTTAGCTTAGCAAACCAATATTGGGCAGAAGCGATTAGTACAGCTTGTTACATCCAAAATAGGGTTCTGATCAACAAGCGACACAACAAAACACCCTATGAACTGTACTACCATAGGCTCCCAAATCTACACTACCTAAGGGTCTTTGGATGCAAAGTCCATATCCTAAACACCAAAGACTACTTAGGAAAATTTCAATCCAAAACAACCCTAGGTACCTACCTAGGATACTCAACCACAAGTAGAGCCTATAGAGTCTATAACAACCAAACTAAGAAAATTGAAGAAACAACTAACTTAATATTTGATGAAGAAGTTAAATCAACATCTGATAATCCAAACCTAACTTCATCAAACTCTGATCAAGAAAATGAACAACCTAGTGAATCTTTAATTGAAAGCTTAAACGAACTAACTATTGAACCAATTAATGAGCCAACTGAACCAATTATTGAGCCAAACCGATCAGCCGGACCTGAGGCTGAACCAAGTTCTAGGAGAACCAAGAAACCCAGACTTAGTCACCCAACCGATCAAATTGTGGGTGATCCAACTCTAGGGGTCAGAACTAGATCCTCCTATAGAAACCTTAGTCAAATAGCTATGATATCGAAAATAGAACCCAAAACTATAGATGAAGCCTTACCTGACCCTGATTGGATCATAGCTATGCAAGAAGAATTAGCCCAATTTGAGAGGAACCAAGTCTGGGAACTAGTGCCTAAACTTGAAGGCAAATCCGTCATAGACACTAAGTGGGTCTTTAGGAATAAACTAAATGATCAAGGACAAATAGTTAGAAATAAAGCCCGCTTAGTAGCAAAGGGTTTCAGCCAAGTAGAAGGATTAGACTACGATGAAACCTATGCCCCAGTAGCTAGACTTGAGTCCATTAGAATGTTGCTAGCCTTTGTATCCCATAAAGGATTTAAATTATATCAAATGGATGTAAAGTCAGCCTTTTTAAATGGATTCATTAAAGAAGAAGTTTATGTAGGACAACCCCCACGGTTTGAGGACCTAGACAAACCTAACCACGTTTACAAACTAACCAAAGCATTATATGGGCTAAAACAAGCACCTAGGGCCTGGTATGACTGGTTATCAACCTATTTAACTTCTAAAGAATTTAAACAAGGCCAAATTGACTCAACTTTATTTATTAAAACCCTAGGAAAAGATATATTTATTACCCAAATTTACGTAGATGACATAATCTTTGGATCCACCAACACAAACTTCCTAAAAGAGTTTGTCAAAATAATGGAAAATGAATTTGAAATGAGCTTAGTTGGTGAGCTTAACTTTTTCCTAGGCTTACAAATTAAACAAACTAGGGATGGTAACTACGTTCATCAATTCAAATATGCTAAAGAGTTAATAAAGAAATTTAAGATGGATAACTCTAAAAGCATAAGTACCCCTATGACCACTAATGTAAAAATAGATAGTGACCCTGATGGTAAACCAGTAGACCTTAAACTCTATAGGAGTATGATAGGTAGCCTACTGTACCTTACAGCCAGTAGACCTGATATTCTTTTTGCTGTAGGGATGTGTGCTAGATACCAAACCTGTGCTAAGGAAACGCACTTAGCAGCCCTAAAAAGAATATTAAGATATGTAAAGGGCACCCTAAATGTAGGGATTTGGTATCCTAGGACCTCAACTTTTGATTTGACAGGATACTCAGATTCTGACTATGCTGGCTGTAAATTAGATAGAAAGAGCACAAGTGGAAGCTGCCAACTGTTAGGTCAGAGTCTAGTTAGTTGGTGCAGCAGAAAATAACACTGTGTAGCTCTATATTGACATCATTTTGTAAGAGACCATGTAGCCAGGGGTAAAATAGTACTTAAGTATATTAACTCTAAATCCAACCTAGCTGATATATTCACAAAACCCTTACCTGAATCTGAGTTCAGCTCACTAAGAAGGCAGTTAGGATTGAGCTCGGTAGAATAGATTAATTTTTTTGATTTAAAATTTTTTCTAAAAATAGAATTTGAAAAACTGTTTTACTTAATTTCAAAATCAATTTTCATTTTCGACATAGTTTTATTTCAAAACTACCCCCTTTCAAAACTAGGGCTTTTTCAAAAATAGACTTAGCCTAGGCCCTAACCCTAGAACTGCATGCACCTATAGACTTAGAAGCCAGCATCTCACAAGCACCTTAGGGTACTTTTGATTAATAACCTAGAAAGGGTTGAGATGCTTAGGTCTTTGCCTTAATTCAAGATGCTTTAAGTCAGTGCATCTGCAGTAATTGGGGCACTAAATACAACTTACACAGCAATCAAGTTAAGTGTCAAGCTTAGAAAATCTAACTTGAACAGAAATACTTAACTTGACTAACCCTAGCAAAAACTACTGTTTCTAACAGTTAGTAAGTAGCTAATTGGGTTAGACAGGTCCCTACAGAGAAAATTGACTGAGTTAATTTATGTCTAAATTAGGAATTGATTCAGTACAGCAAAATCTTACTTATTTCTTTTATGCAATCTTATTTTTGCTATACTTATCTGTTTTGATATATGGCAAAGGGGGAGAGATAGAAAAGGAGAGAGTAAAATTAAAAAAAAAGTTTTCAAAAATTTAATTTTTCTCATTCAAAAAGTTTTCAAAAATTTTCTTACTTAAGCTGTTCTTAAAGCTTTCAAAATTTTTACTCAAGCTTTCAAAATTTTGCTAAGTACTCTAACCTTTCAAAATTTTTTACTTAAGCTTGTCAAATTTTTATAAGTACTTTAAAGCTTAAGTTTGTCAAAACTGTATAAGTACAATGTAACAAAGTACTTAGGTTTTTCAAAGTTATTAAGTACTTAAAGTTTTCCAAATGCACTTTATTAAGTACTTAAAGTTTTCCGAATGTGCTTTATTTATTAAGCACTTAAGTTTTCCAAATCTACTAAAGTAATTCAAAGCCTACTAAGTACTTGAGCTAACACTTTCAAACTTGTTAAGTACTCTAATCATGCTTTTAACTTAAGTTAAGTTATTGAAAGATTTCAAAGTACCTAAAACTTAAGTTTTTTTCCCACGAATTTTTGAAAAATCTAGGGGGAGATTCCTTCCAGGGGGAGGGAACAAAATTTAACATTTTTCATGTTTGCTTAAACTTAACTTTTTGAACTAGGGTTGCCATAAATCAAAAAGGGGGAGATTGTTGGTGCAGAAAGCACCAAAGTCAAACCTGTGTTTTGATAATGGCAACAGAGGTCAAAAGTTAAGTCTTACTTGTTTTCTAACAAGTGAATCTAGTGTGCAGGAAAAGCCCTAGCGAAGGACTGCTAGGCACTGGCGAAGGAATGCCAGGGTAAAAATCCCTAGCGAAAGGACTGCTAGGCACTGGCGAAGGAATGCCAGGGTCAAAAGCCCTAGCAAAGGACTACTAGGCGCCAGGCGAAGGACAGTCTGGGACTGAAGCCCTAGAGAAGGAATGCTAGACACCGAGCGAAGGGCAGCTTGACATCCAAGACCTGACAAAGGACCGTCAGGCAAAAGTCCAACTAGAGGAACGGTTGGCATCAGGTAAATTCTCCCGAGAGGAGTAGGTGAGGACGCGTTCCCCGTCGAGGGAACAGTAGGCGTCGGTTCGACCTAGGGCTCCATTTTGGAGACCAAAGTCAGAACCAAGACAGCTAAGGCTGTATAAACTAACAACTAAATGCTTTATATTGTTTTCGAACTAACCCTGGATGCAGGACCAAAGGAACGTGTGTCTGCAGCTCAGAGAGCCTCAAAGGAGCGAGGCAGCAGCTGAGTAGGGCACCCTGAGTGACTAGGGCGCCCCCAAGGTGAACAAGAAACAAGTAAAGCAAAAAGGAGTTCGGCTAACTACTGGCCGGGGCGCCCTCTGCAGCCAAGGCGCCCTCAGCAGCCAGGGCGCCCTCAGCAGCCAAGGCGCTCCGCGCCTATGCCAGCGAAGCCGATCAACTCTATCCAGCCGAGAAGACCGCGCAGAAAAAGTCAAGCAAGGCGCCCTCAGCGACCAGGGCACCACCGGGGTCAAACCTCATCCCTATTCGGGTGGGATAAAGCTTGACCGAGCGAAGTGCGGATCGCCTGACACGTGGGAGGGCGCCCCCGACGTCCAGGGTGCCCCTAGGTGCTATAAATAGCACCCCTCGACCCCAAGCTTGAACAACACTTCAATTCAACGCCTCAAAGCTCTTCTGCTCTCGCGCCTAGCTCCGGAAACCTTCCAACACGAGCCGACGACGTCCTGCTGCTCCGAGAAATTCGATCTACTCCGGACGTCGGTAAAGAAGAGCGTGTTTTGTTTACTGCACTTATTTTTTTGTAATCAAATTATTGTAAACTGTTTGCGCCTATATAGAATTGCCCAAAGTAAACGGTCAACGACCGTGGGCCTTGGAGTAGGAGTCGACACAGGCTCCGAACTAATTAAAACCTCCCGAGTTTGCGTTGTGTGTTCTTAACTTCCGCTGTGCAATTGCTCTTTATGTAAATCCGAAAGTTTTCCGATATTCACCCCCCCTCTATCGGTTTTCTCGATCCAACATATATAAGTTAGTTTTTAATATAATGTATGTTTTATATTAATTCGAATTTCTCTCATAAAGTAATCTTTCTCAATGATTTTTATTGTGATTTCAAAAATATAAAGAGATGTTTCTTTATGTTTCAGGCCTACGTAAAAAACCCTATTATAACACATGATTTCAAGCCGACACAGGGCCTGAAATCTTTTATTTCAGGCCCACGCTGGGCCTGAAATATTTCTATTTCAGGCCCAACGTGTGCCTGAAATCTTTTGATTTCAGGCCCACACTTGATCAAAAATAAAAAATTTTAGACTTTTTTAAATTTTAAATCTTTATTATATATTAATATATTTATTAAATATTATTTAATATATTAATTTATATTAATCAAATATAAAAATTCATTATTTAAAATTTTTAAAATAAGTTGGAAGATAACTTTCGTTAATGGAAATAATTTTTCTTTCTTTACCTTACGTTTTTTAGCCGATTCCTAAATATATTATTTTAAAATGACAAATCTGAAAAAATAGATTCCGTTGTCTCGGGATTTGTTACTGAGAAAGAGAAAGAGAAAGAGAAAGCGAAAGGGAAAGACTTTTTTTGGCAGAAGGGGTATAAACGGAAGTTCACTAAAATGAATACGTCCTTTGGTAAAAATGAAACCATGGTACACCTTTTGGTAAATACCAATTCTCAGGTGCGCCCTTTGGTAAATTGTCGTTGTTGGTATGATTTTACTAAGTCATTAGCAATAGTAACAGTTTGTAATTGTAAGTTAGTAGTTGTTCCCCCTTTTAGTCATTTCAGCAATGTAGTCTAGGATACATTTCCAACTTCGATACTTGTCATCATTTTTTTTAATACAATGACATGGAAAAGGTTAAGGATTTGGATGAGATTAGGTATATTAGTTGTATTAATTTATTTATCTTGTTGGTAATAATAATCTTTTAACCTAGTGGCAAAAGGCGAAACGCTCGCCCTCAGCGCCCCTGCCAGCTCGCCCAGGACCAACACAAAATAGATAAATCATGGTGATTGAGAAGGCAAGAGGTTGGGGGGAGAGACTTTTTACACAAGATGCAGAGATTTACGCCCCACCAACCCCGTGGCTCGAACCCAAGATCTTTAGTAGTAATCTATCAACCCCTTACTATCTCAGCTATGCACGTGGAGGCAATAATCTTTCAACCTAGCTCCCGTTACAAGTTGTTTAGTAACTATATAGGTATAAAGGGGGGCATTTGTCTATTTTAGCACTAGGTATTGTTTGTAAATCGCAATGGGCGACCCAATAACTCAACATCTCATGTTTGACATTACACTAAAGGAAAATATCTTATAATGTATCATAGTTAAAAATCGAATCGTAAATATTTGAGAAACTACATGAGCATCCTATTCACTGCATCATAGCCCAAGATGGTACGGAGAGGATATTGACTCATGTACTAGTTGAAATGTATTGAATATTCCAATGTCATGCATATGAAAAAGGTTGAGTTCTATAGTCATGGGCCCAAAGAGGATCCAACATATCTAATATTAAAGTTGGATGGTCCATAACATTAGAATTATAAGGACACAATCACTTGAACTAAGATCACTATCTATTGTCAAAATCTAGCAAAGTCAGTATGCCCATCCTTCTCACGTGCTAGCCATAGCATCTGGGCTAGTAGCCCCCGTAATTACCTCCTTCGTATTAGCCCTGGGATGGATTGACGGGGGCGCTGGGGTGAGCGAATCGCCTTTTGCTACCTATTGGAGTCACAAGAGCTAGAGCCATGATATAGTGGTTAGGTCTTTTAAATGGTTAATCTGATATTTAAAATTTGAATTTCATCTACAGCGCACTGTAGAGATTTTCCTCCAGTGGAATGATAAATCTAAGAATACTGGCAACTTGGATAGACCTCCAATAGCGCTTTTTGATTTACTCTGATGGCTGATGGAAAACTTCCATGGAACCGAATTAGTTATCTTCTTTAAAGGAAAAAAATTATTGGAGTCGCGAATTAGATAGGCTTTCACAAGTATTTCTCAATTTATCATGATAATTGATGAGAAATTTTTATAAGATCAAACCAGTTATCATCATTCAGGGGAAAAATTATTAGAGTCACGAATGGGAATAGGTGGGGTTGAATGGATGTTTACTTCTCAATCGTATAGATTTGATTTTGTTTGCTTATAATTGAACTAGTATATAAAGTAGAAATAATAAAAACAATCTCAAAAGACAAACTTGCACAGAAACACAATTATATACGATCCTATCGGTAAACGAGGTGGACTCCTAACTCGATGACGGGGCACGATTTGTCGACAGAGGAGGGGTCAGGCAACATGCGGTGCTGTCGAAGACTTTAGCTAGGGAATGACCCCCAAATTCGCAAGAGAGTGACTATTAGTAACCCGCCAGGAAATGCTCCCGGCAAGGACCTCCGATAGTTAAGTCTGAATCCGGTGAAGAAAGGGAAGTAAGTGAAGAGAATAGTGTAGCTGGGGTTCTCTTGCCTCCCCATACACAAGGGAAGGTGGGAGCTATATATAGCCAGTAGAGCCGACCAACTCTGTCTCCATTTTTGTCCTAAGCGCAGACAAAAGCCAGCGAACAGTGTCAATCAGCCGACCGGCGTCACTCTTTCTAACATTCGTAGGTGGCTTCGTAGTATGACCTGGTTCACTACAAAAAAAAGGTACTTTGTGGCGGTTTTTATTGAGATTTACGGCGGTTTGGCAACGACGGTAAATGTTTTACCGGCGGTTTACAAAACCGCCGCAGATAACGGCGTCCTTAAACCATTTAGCGGCGGTTTGATTGAACCGTTGGAATAACCGCCGCTATAATAAGTATTCCGATGATTCTCTTGGCGGTTACATTGCGGCGGTTCCATAGCGGCGGTTTTAACCGCTGATAAAACCTTCAAATGATTTAGGCTGATGAATTTTTTGCGGTAGTTTTTGCAATATTAAAACCGCCACAAAATTAATGGGTGTTTCCAAATTACCTGATTTAGTGGCGGTTTGAACCGCCACAAAAAACCAATTACCAGCGGTTCCAAAGCCGCCGTTAAATAATTTACCGGCGGTTTTGAAACCGACACAAATCACATTACCGTCGGTTTTGAAACTGCTGCAACACCACCACAAATAAATTTACTGGCGATTTTGAAACTGCTGCAAATGGCAAGTTCAACCAAAAATATTTTTTTGATTTTTCTTTTCAATATTTTATTTGAAGGACAAACAAGTCAAACACTTGTGTAATCTTAAAGGAAAATTTCCATAGATATTCTTAAACTTTTAGACAAATAATTAATGTGTATATCAAATGTAATAACATAATTAATATTGACTAGTAGTTAAATACATTCAAATGAATGTCTACAAAAGTAAATACTCAAAAAATAAAATAATAACAACAAAAAAGTCTGAAGTGAAATCTAAACCAAAATGGAGGTGCACCACTCAACAAAAATATATAACATAGCAGTAACAGTTCAAACTTCAGCTTCTAGTCTGTAATGCTTGCAAAGTACTTGAGGAGTAGCATAGTATTGACTTCCAACCACATCAGTACAAATTTGACCTGAATGAATAATGAAAACTAAGTTATATCTCTTCAAAATTAATCATTTTAGAAACAATAATGCATAAAAACCAGAGGAAAACCATAGAAACAATAATGAATCAGAATGTTGCAAGACTATATACATTCTGGGATAGCATTAGCGACTTTTCTTCTACGAGAACAACCATTTCTTTTGATCTAGTACAAAATTACTAATTGCTTTAGTACTACAAAGAATAATACCAGCCATCCACTAAGTCCTTCCATGATTCAACTCAGAGACCTGAATTTAAGAAGAATCACAAGGAGAAAGCTTTCCGCAAATTGAAACTAAAAAAACACAACTGATCAGTGGAGATGCAAAAGGATACAAGGTCTCACATAGGAAGGTAGGTTTATGGTATTAAAAAAAACATAATTTTCAATTCTCATTGAGGTATGGAAACTGGTTCGTGGGAGAGGTATGGAAACTGATCAGTTGTGTTTCTCATTGAGCTGTGCTAGCTGCATGCGTCCCTTTCTGGCGATTCAAAACATAAATTCTGGGAGCAATCAAGTGTTGGTTTAATAGATCATACAATAAGAGAAAATAGGTAAAAGTGGTCTCAATATATAACATACAACATATGAATTAAAAACTAAAACCTAACATACAAAGTAGACAAATTAGAAGCATAAAAAACTAAACTGGAAGCATTTATATTAACATATAACATTTATATTATATACTAACATACAACATAAATATAACATATGGAATACTAATTAACATTAACAATATAATATTAAGGAACATATTGGAATAGAAAAGTATTACAACGAGCATGTAATGCTTATTTACATTTTCATGCGCCATGAAGTGGCAGTTGGTACGTGAAGGAAGTAACAAATAATTACATTGGAAAAACATATGAAATGCTTCCAAAATGGAACTAGCCTACAATATTACAAAATTACAGCATCACTAGTTCACCTATATCACTATATTTCTGTACCTCAATCAAGTGGAAATGACCAAAATCATATTCCATAGCTTATATAATGATTATAATCCGATTCCATTACATAATAAGGCACAACATGAAATTGAGGTGCTCTTTCATAGCTAAAACACAACAATGAGCAAGTACGCAATACAAAAGTTTACACTGAATAAAAGTTGGCTTCTATGTACCCAATAAGATGCCCTTACTAAATAACTCTTCAAGAGAGTAGGAAGTGAGGAGGATAAAAAGGAAGTGACCAGCTTGATACTCTTAATGTGCCCAATAAGATGCTCTTAGTATCACATCCCCAGATTGAGGACTCTTAAGGGTTCGAAAATTTAACACAAGCAACTAAATCTTGTAGTCCCTATCTCCACATTGAGTTAAGAGATCCCCATGGGTTCGAAAATTTAACACAAGCAACTAAATCCCAAATATTTCTGGCTAACCATGGTTAACAAAAATTAGGATCTGATACAATTATGAAGAGTAAGGCAATCATCAAGTTAGATCCTAAATTTCAATCTGATACAATTAGGAATGGCTATATGTGACATATGAACATCAAGCACAAAGCAATTGAAGCATCAAGCATTCATACCATTGCCAACTTCGGTTGGACAACAATCATCAAGCATTCATTAACTTGAACTTCGGTTGGAACGATCATCATAGTGTTGAGCATCATGACTAGCTAAGGAAGACGGTCTTACACCCACTGAGATTGGTGCACTCCCTTCATCTGGGGCCTAAAATTATGAATAGAAGATACAATTATCAACTGAAACTATGGATACACAAGAGCAATTAAATAACACAAGAGAAATTAAATACTTTAATATTAAATACAATTAACAACTGAAGCTATGGATTAAAAGCACAACCTTGTATGACATACGTACCATCACAGCTGAAGATATAGATTAAAAGTGATTCCTTGCATTAACAGCTGAAGCTATTTAATACTTTAACATTAAATACAATTAACAGCTAACTAATTTTAAAAGTGCTAACATACATACCATCACATTAATCAAAGCAGCCAATTCAGGTGGCAAATTGTTTCCTTGCATTTACAGCATATATTTAATAGCTCCCTCTATTGCTTGTCTTTTAGATCTTTCTGCTTCAATCATTGATTCCAGATTCTGCACCTTTACTCGAGAAGCTTCAAATTCAGACTTCATCTCAGTCATATATATTTGCAATCCATGATCAACAGGTGCATTTGAACATGCAGTTTGACCAAAGTCTTGAGTAGGACATGGCCCATAACCCACACCTCGAACTCGGCCAGAGTGCTCCTTCCCTATAGCTTGAGAAAGTGAATCATTTTTTAAAAATCGCTTAGAGGAATCATCTTCACGCTCAATATTCATAATTTTTTCCTGCATAGATAAATTTAATCAATTATTAATTTAAACTGAAGTACCATATTTCTGAAAAAATTACAGTATGACAACTTTAATTAATACAAAACTTACACCAATGACTTGATCATTGTCGTGAATATAAGAACCATCCTTTTTCTTGTGCAACATAACCCATAACTCCCCTCTACTAATGTTGCTTCCACATTGTCATTCCTGTATGTCATTATTGATATATAGTCAATAATTAAACAAAACAAAATGAACCAATAAGTCAATTAAAGGGTCTATCACCTCTTCATGTTTTCTCCTTGCTATGGTTTTTGAGCCACCTGTGTGGGTGTATAATTGTTTCTTTCAATTTTCAGCATTTTTCTTGCACATGTCCTATTATATTGCATAATCAAAAATAGAGAAAAAATACCTTAGATCCAAACACTAAGAGAAGCTCAATACTAAAAAATCATAATTGGAAGCTCAATACCTGGGTTTTCTCACTCAAGCGGTACTCAATGAACCATCTCCAATGATTTTCATCAATTCCAGGAGGTCACTTTGCAACATTTTCTTCCATGCTCAAAGTACTATTATAGAATTCATGAAACAAGCTATACCTGGTGTCTTTCCATACTTTCCCAATACGTTTCATGATATCATTCTTCAATCTATTATCCACTATAGTAAATTTCTTCTGCATACGAAATCAAAGACATTAGTATCAAAGTCACAAAGATTACAAAAAACATGGACAAATAAATTGGTTTACCTGTATGATGCTATTATATACCGTGTCCTTATATGATTTAGGAACCTTACGCCAAGAGATATAACAAATGGGAAATTTATTAAAATCACTTCCTAAAACTCTCAAGAAGTCACCCAAAAGACCACCTGCATAACCTATGGCTTGCCCAAGCTCATTGCATGGAACTATAATTTTTCTACCCTCAGGAATTGACCAAGCATCTTGCACCATATATCGTGCCTCTTTAGTTATGCCATCCAACTCATCTAAAACAAATAAAATTTGTTACTTCTTAACATTATAAAATAAATACGAAAAATATGAAAAAACATGGTGCAAGAAGTTAAAGTTACTTCCTAACATTACAAAATAAATCGGTTACTTCCTAACATTACCAAATAAATATGAAAAACTAATATAACTAATAATTTTACATATTCAAGGATAAAAGAGCAAAATTGATCACAGTAGAAGTTAAAGTTTGAAAACAAATAAATCTGTTACTTCCTAACATTACAAACTAAATATGAAAAAACAATATACCTAACAATTTTACAAATTCAAGGATAAAAGATTTCAAAATTGATTATAATTAAATTTAAAAAAATGAAGAAAGAAATTTGTTACCAATAACATTAACAACCCAATAACTTTTCTTCCTACTGCCACTAGAAGTAGTGTCACCACATTCGTCAAACAAACCAACATCTTCATCCTCTAGATCATCCTCTGGATTAGCCTCTTGATCATGTAAATGGTGGGATGGAATAGAACTAGATACCCCATGAGTAGATGACACTGAATTTGCTCCAATCTGAGTTGGTGCACTCAAATGAGCTCTGCTATCAATTTGTGGCCTTGAATGAACACCCATAGTAGAATTTGGGATTGAACGACCATCACTATGAGCCGATGGAACTAAATGAGTGTCAATTCGTTCTTGAGATGGAATAGGGCCGACCTTAGTATGAGTTTGTGGCATAGTTGTAGTTGATTTCTCTATAACCGTTGGTGCAACTTTAAAGCATTTATTCCTAGGCATGGCTGCAATTTTGAGGGTAAAAAAAATACAATTTTAGGAAATGACAAACAAGGAAATGACAAACAACAAGGAAATGAATAATAGTACTTAGAACATAGTATGAAATAGTTGTGAAATTATACCTGCTGTATAAAATGAAATAGTACCTGCTGCAATTTTGTACCTGCTGTATAAAATGAAATAGTAGTGAAGATAGTATGAAAGGCCACTCAATATAAAAGGCAATATTAGTGAAGCTAGTATAAAAAGTAATATTAGTGAAGATAGTACAAAAGGTCACGTAGTTTTGCAGTACCTAGATAACAACAACATCATTTGCTCTATTATTATTGCGGAGAAGGAGGCCACTCAGTCTTCAGCTTCATCATTATTGTCAACAACAACATCATTTACAGGTCCATCTACTATATTATCATCCCTTGCCAATTGTAAATCTCCATTGCCATCATGAAACCACCTATCCAAGTTTAATGGCGGAGAAGGAACAAGATCATAAATTGGGTCTTCTTCTTTGTCTTCTCCCATGTCATACAAGTCTCTTGGTTGTAGATGTTTTACATTACTCCATCCTTTTTCAATCTCGTCATCCACATAAAACACAAGTTGAGCGTCAGAGACAAGTATATATGGTTCATCACTTTCTCGATCTCCAACATGTATTAAACGAGAAAAATTAACACTAGTAAACCCTGAGTCATCTCTTTTGATACCTCGATCAGAAGTGGTGTTAGACCATTGACATTTGAACAATGTAACAGTGAATTGGCCATTATAGTTCAATTCAATAATGTCCACTAATTTTTCATAATAAGGAACACCTCCAACTGCTACATTATTATCACGATTACTTGCGTAGCTCCTAGTGTCAAACATACCAAATACTCCACTATTTTGACTTTTCAACCCATGCTCTCGAGAAAGAGTTCTAAATTTAAATCCATTCACATTGTAGGCACTAAATCGTTTGGCTTGATCAAGTGGTCCAAGTGCAAGCCACCTTAATTCATCTGGATGTCTAGTACCTTCATTGGAGATCTGGCATCAAGAATTATCACACATAGTTTTAACTATTAGTTAAACCTCTAAAATTAAATAAAAAATATAGCATAACTTCAACTCACGTGCTTCTGAAACTAGCTAGGAAATTCCTTGTGTACAACTATCTATCTCTGATTGTAACCGTGTCCGATACCTTAACATCCTCTTTGTTATTGTCCTAAATTCCCTATAAGTAACAATAAACTAAAGTAAAATACTAAGACAATTGAATTCCAACAAGGTTTGTGTAAAACTTTATCTATTACTTGCTCAAGAAAAGGGTCTACTGCTACACAGTTGACCAACACGTGACAATGTGCTTGCAACTTCTGTATTGGTGTTAATATTAAATATGAGAAACCCCCAACTGATCTGCCAACTTTTGGGAACATAGTATCGCTTTCATGGTGTTCAAGACCATCAGGTTGATCATCAATACGCCTTGGTCGATTGATTCTTGACTCTATGTCATCCAAATATCTTGAACAAAAGGTAATAATTTCTTCAGCCAAGTAACCTTGAACAATAGAGCCTTCAGGTTGTGCCTTATTACGCACATAAGACTTCAAACGACCTAAGTACCTTCACATTAAAAAGTTTATGGATTCAGCTAAAACAATGTACTCTTATTTAAAGAAAGTGAACAAAAGAAATTTGTCATGCTAAGTTTACCTTTCTATTGGATACATCTATCGATAATGCACTGGGCCTCCCTCTTTTACTTTATCAACTAGATGAATAATTAAGTGAACCATGACTGTGAAAAATGATGGAGGAAAAATCATCTCCAAATGACAAAGAGTGTGAACAATTTGATCTTGAAGCGTAACAAGATCAATGGAGTTCAACACCTTCATACATATTTGTCGAAAGAACGAACAAAGATCGGCTAAAACCGCAAACACTACCCTCGGCATTGCATTCCTCAAAGCAATTGGTAACAGTTGTTCCATTAGAATATGACAATCATGACTTTTCAACCCAAACAACTTACGCTGTTTCAAATCAACACACCTTGAAATGTTGCTTGAGTAACCATCTGAAACAACCACATTCTTCAAGGTCTTAAGAAATATATCCTTTTGTTTATTTGACATAGTAAGCAGAAGGATATTTCCCATTCTTATTTGGCCAAAGTCCAGATCTTATGCCCATAGATTGTAGGTCTTTTCGGGCATTAAGATGATCTTTTGTCGTTCCACTTTCATTGAGCAAAGTGTACAGAATATTATCACACACATTTTTCTCAATGTGCATTACATCAAGATTATGACGCACTGCATTAAACTCCCAATATGGAAGTTCAAAGAATATATTCATTTTCTCCAATGTGATTCATCTTCATTGGCATTTCGCTGCCCACGTCCTCTTTTCCCTTTCACCTCTGGTGTCTTCCCAAATGAAACTTGGATATTCTCAACCTGACTGAAAATAGCTGAGCTAGATAATTTAAGAGGTGAATTTCTTTTATCAATTTTACCATCAAATTGAACCTTATCCAATCTAAATTTGTGACCAACATGTAGGAAACGACAATGACCCATAAAACACCATTTTCTACTATGATGAAGTCGGCAAGGCTCAGTATCAATATTGCATGTAGGACAAGCTAGCTTACCATATGTGTTCCACCCAGTCAATATCCCTAAACCAGGAAAATCACTAATTGTCCACATTAATGCTGCACGCATTTTAAAGCTTTCATTCGATGAAGCATCGAATGTTTTAACACCATCCCACAACACTTTCAACTCATCAACTAAAGGTTGCAAGTAAATGTCTATGTCATTCCCTGGCATTTTCTTACCTGGAATGATCATCGAGAGAATGAAGTTAGTTTGTTTCATGCATGTCCAAGGAGGGGTATTGTATGGAATGAGAATCACAGGCCAAATGCTATAATTAGTGCTCATATTTCCAAAAGGATTAAACCCATCACTAGCTAAGGCTAGGCGAACATTACGTGCATCCGAAGCAAATTCAACAACTTTAGAGTCAAATCTTTTCCATGCCTCAGCATCACTCGGATGCCTCAAGAAGCCATCCTTATTACTGTCCACAGCATGCCATTTCATATCATCAGATGTCTTACTACACATGAACAATCTTTGCAACCGAGGAATTAGAGGAAAATAACGAAGAAACATTGCTGGTTGTTGTTTTTTCTTTTTAGTAATATCAAGTTGATGTCCAGTAGAAGAATTTTTCCGCCTAGATGTGCGACATTGCTTGCAGTCATTCAAACTTTTATCAGGTCCCCAATATAGCATGCAATCATTTGGACATGCATCTATCTTCTTATAATTAAGGCCAAGTTTTTTTATAGTCTTTTTGGCCTCGTATAATGATTTTGGGATCTTTGCATGCTCAAAGGCATCATGCAACAGCTCTATTATCATTGACAAGGTCTTGTCACTCATCCCACAAATGCACTTGATGTGATACAAATTTACTAAAAAAGATAGCTTTGAGTATTTTGAGCATCCTTCATATAATTCTTGTTCCCCATCTTTAAGCAAATCATAAAACTCTTTAGCTTTACCACTCGGACCCTCCTGTACATGTGACATTCTTCCTTCACCTTCATTTATCGAATCATGCATTATGGAATCTTCACTGGCATGTGGTCTAGGGAATATGAAAGCATCTTGTATCATGTCACGCATTGGATCTTTAGAAGATTTAGTATGTTGTGCATCATGCCTATAACTAGAAGTATCTCCTTCACCTCTCTCACCATGTAATAGCCAAACTGTATAACCCGATGGAAAGGGTCTTAACAACAAATGATCATACACCTCTTCTCTAGTCTGAAATAGTCTAAATCCACAACGAGAACAAGGACACTTTATCCTATTATCGGATGATGCATTAGCAAATGCAAAGTCCAAAAATTTCAATAATCCATCCATATATTCGGGAGTATCTCGCGGCTTCAAAATCCAAGTTTTGTCCATATCTAATTCAATAGTAGATAATTAAATTAAAAGCACACTAAAGTGGGGGCTCAAATAGAAACTAACTTTGTCACGCCCCGAGACCTAGGAGCCGCTGATCCAATATAAAATCGGACAGCACCTCCCCTGTCCGACGGACAATTTACACATACACACAGATACATATATCACAACCACGCAGTTAAATGGCCTCAGGCCTCAAATCCATGCAGAAACAACAGTTATATGACTATAACTTTCGTAAAACCAAAATACGAACTCACCTGAGCTGCCAGGGGGCAGGAACAAAGCCAAAACCCCACGAAGTCCAACATAGGACTCAAAAGTACAATACCATCGAATAAAATATGAATACATGTCCAAAACATGGCAATGGAAGCAAAGTATATACTACAGGGTCCATAACCGAAAAACAACATAAACTAAAACAAAGCAAAGCTCCTCTCGAGCTGGGGACTGGCGGCTAGGGCTCTCCTGGCAGGCATCAACCTGAAATAAAATGTATGGCAACGGGGTGAGTCCATAACTCAGCGAATACCCAACAGATATGCATAGAAAGTTATACTAACAATAAGAGTTCAGCTAATACAGTCTCATATCAACAGTAGGGAAAAACTAGTACTGAACATACCGAAGTAGATACATACCTGCATCCATCTAACCTGTATAGAGGGTAAGAAATACCAATGGAATACCAATAGAAACATAATCTCAGATAACACATCTCCAGAATATGCATGTCAAACAAGTGTAAGAATCAAGTGCAGCAAACAATGCACGATGCAGAATATGCACATGGTGCAATGACATGTGTCACCCCTGACACCAGTCAGATCAACGTACACCTGTCATAGGGACATCTGAACGGGTAGGGCTATGACAACTGTACGCACCCTGCTATCACTGCTCCTAGGTGACCGGGTGGACAGGATGCTGGTGGAGACTCCGCTCCGACCCCAAGCAATGGGGGAGTCAAGCTCTCATCTCCTCGTGGCTCAGTACGAGAAGGGATCTCTGGCTGCTACCACGTCTGCGCTCACCCTCCAAATAGTGGCCGAACGGAGCAATACAGGGCAAATGCGCACATCCAACGGTATCCACTAACCCATGAGTGGCCGTGTGCGCATATCATGTACCGGAAGACGATAGGCTCAACCATAAGGGAGTCGCTGATCGTTGGCATGCAACAATGCAAGGATGGTGTATGATAGATACACATACCTCCCTCACCAAGTCCTCAGTATACTAGGTCTCAGTCTGAATCCTATCACAGAAAATACAGGTAACCTACAAAGTATACTGGCCGGAAACTATAGATCCATCAAGGTCAAATGTAGGAGATACATCACGATCTCTAAGCATACATATAGAGATGACAATACCTGAGACTGTATGGAACTAACCGCATAATAACTCAGGGATAAACAACACATATCCAGAACAACATAATAACTCAGGGATAAATAACAGGTATCCAGAACAAGCATAATAACTCAGGATGGCATATAGTCTTACTGCTATCTATAACAGTCTATGCATAACAACATGTCAATATCAAAAGAGATAAGTCAAAGGGTACCCGCCTCCAAAGAAAGAGAAGTCCGTATTAAAAGAAGATAGAACCACCCGCTAATAATCCAATCAAGCTCCTGTATCAAGGATTTATTTAATTAGCTATTACAAAATTAACAACTAGCTAATTAATCCCTAATTTGTTTTTAGGGTTAACCAAATCCATTTCTTTCTATTTAATTTCCTTTAATTAAATAGAAGGTTCCTAATTACCCCATGTAATTAAGATTGAGTTCACTTTAATATTCAATTCAAATTCTACTTTAGTTTATTAGATTTAAATCTCCAATTTAAACCTAACCTCCTTCTAATCATCCCACCACCTATCCTAGAATCCAATTTACATATCCAAGAAAATCCTAATCTCAATAACCACAATCGAATTGAGCTTACCTTACACCCAGCCGCTCGAAAACCAATCTCCGACAGCCGAATCGCTGCTAGAAGGAGCTGAGCAACCACCAATTAAACCCTAGCCAAACCAAAACCATAATCACTAGTTCATCATCTCCTCACGGTAGCATCACAGGAGCGGAAAAGAACAACCAAAAAGTGTTCCCTACTTACTTAAGACCAAAGTTGCAGCTGAATCCCAAATCTGAGAAGTTTGAACAATTTAATCAACTCTGAACGGTTCTTCCCTCAGACTCTAGCTCCAATTGCTGATCAACTCAGCAGCCACCCAAATCGTGAGGAGTTCTACAGCTAGATTGGCGCAACCAACCTTTCCCTTATGAACCCTAGCTCTGTTCCAAAGGGGTTGAAATCACAATCTCTACTGGGGAGGGTCACAACGATCCCTAATCAAAACATCAATGAAATCAAAACGCTGTAACGAGATCAATCCCAGGAGACGAATCAAAACTTGACGAACTCGGCTTACCTCTGTTGTGGTTGGAGATCGTAGCTTTGTTGACTACCTCCGGCGATGACCTCTCGGTGAACGTTTTCCGTGTGACAATCCCAATCGAGCATCGGCCCTCTGCAGCGCCGATTAATCAACCAGAAGAAAACCCCTGGTAGCCGGCGTCGCGTGAAGGAGAGGGATGGTCGGCGATCAAGTGGGTGAAGTCGATGGAATAGGAAAAAGGGATTCGTCTGCGAAACTAGGGCATGCAACGAAGAAGGCGTGCTGCGGCTGTGGAGGAAACGAATGTGGCCAAGCAGTGCCCTAATCGTCTCTTAAGGTGGCTTTTTGCAATTTAGTCCAGCAGTTTACACCCAAATCGCAAGACTACCCCTAGGGTTTAAGGTTATATCCTCATTAACCCTTGTAACTATTTGTTTTATAACATCTTGGTCCCTAAATTTGTGTCCAAGGACTCGGAAGCCCCGGAACCTATCCGGTAATCCTCCGAAAATTACCGGGGCCTAGTCAAAAGTGTCGGATTTAACAAACTTAGACATATAAGAACTTGAAAGTGTATGAAAGACGTTTCACAAACAACACATAAGGCATAAAAAAACCATGAGCACATGAACTCAAGTCAGAAAATCTACCAATTATGGAGTTTTTTTATCTATAAACTCAAAGCTGCCCAACTACTAAGATTAAAATAGCAATCTCACAGAAATACTGAGTATGAGTGCTCTAACCACCTACACAAGGTTGAAAATTTATATAAATTGTAAATTGTATCTCTAAATAATTGGTGAAATTATTCAATCAAATACTCAATAAAGCAACTGATTTAAATTGGTGAAATCAATACTTGAAATTTTTTAAATTGGTGAAATACTCAATACTCAATAAAGCAACTGATTTAAAATACTCAATAAACCGCCTACTCAATAAAATACTCATTGAAATCTAAATTGACGAAATTTTCTAAACTTTGCATACTTGAAGCAACTGATTTAACCATGATTTACCAAATACCTGCCTTGAGTAAAGCACTCTTCGTTAGCCTTTCTAACAGGAGGTACCAAAGGAAGTAGTTGTGATTTCAATGGCGCCTAGACGAAGGAGACGAAGAGGCCACAGTCCACAGCCGCTAGGAGTGGCCGTTGGGAGTCACTGACCGAGAGAGAGGGGGGGGGGGAACTACAACGCGGTTGACGAAATCTCAAACGGAGATGGAGCCTCTCGGTTGGCTGTGGGGAAGAAGAGAGAGGGGGAACTGTAACGTTGGTGACTTCCTTCCGGGAAGAACTAAGAAGCTGCTGGAGAAATTGGAAGTGCCGGAGATGCTTAGGAGATTGCATCACATCCTACATCATTTGCACTCCTGCATACAGCAAGTCCCTGAAGCCAAGCTTCGACTGCGAGGATCATAGGGGAGGAGCTTCAGCCGAAGGCTTCCGCGGCAGCCCGGTGGGTTACTCTCTGCTGGCAACGTCTTTTGGGCGCAAGTCGGAGAAGAAGGTCGCCGACGAGTCCGTCTTCACGCCGCTTACCCCGGCCACAGTCCTCTGTGGCCACAGTCCCTTGATCGGCATTCTCCGATCGGGGTCAAGTGACTTTACCGGCAGAGTTAGCTGGGATGGGCATACTCGAACCCGGATAATAGGACCCGTGTTTTCCCCCGTGGCGGGCCTAGAGTCATACGCCACCTAGGACTCTGCCCTCCAGGGCGGGCTCGGTGTCCAACCTATCCTAGTTTGCTATGCCAGCTAGACCATGCCCACGCCCGTCATGACGGGATCGTAAGCATCCCCCTCGAGTCTAGTCGAAGGAGACGCCTAGTCTAACTTACTAGACTACCTGCTAAGTGGTCTGGTATGTTGATCGACACTGGCTGACACCACCTTGACCAACTGTCCTATGAGACCTTCCTGTTCTCACCTGCCTGCGACAAGGTCAGCACTGTTCCTTTCCCATCACAGCGCTCCATGTGTTGTCACCAGTTTAGCGGAGAATCGCTTCACATCCCCGCATTAACTGTTGGATCCCATGTGGCTTCTGCTCATTGGGATCTCCGGGTAAGGAAGCATCCAGTGTCAGAGCTCACGCGAGCCAAATGCATGGTTTCTCGAGGCTCATTATGGCGAAAAATGATCGGTCTAGATGTGATCCCACCTTCTGTTAGGATCTAACCATTAAGCTAGAGGGGGGGGGGATAGCTTTCTTTCGATTTTCTACCTACAACGTTAGCATGCGCAAGCGGAAATACTAAATATAAAACAAAAAGAATGCTAACACAAATCGTTTACATGGTTCGGAGATGAAACTCTTACTCCACGGCTGTCCGTAAGGTGGACGATCCCGATCCTTCGGTGGATGATTCCCCAAAGTACCTCCGGCTAGCTCTTGTCGCTCCTTATGGGTGGAGAAACCTCGCCACAAACCTTGGACAATCCCTGAGCAATGTAGGCTACTAACCAATATTAACCAAGCAAGTTTCGCCAAGAAACTTCAGCCAAAACGGAGCCCCTTTAAATAGTCCTCTTGGCTGAAATGACCATTACCAGTCGACTAGTGCATTACTAGTTGACTGGTCCCACTTAGATTTACCGTTATAGCCTAACATTTGAATTTCCAACTGCCATCAGTCGACTGGTCCATGGGCAGTCGACTGATCTTTCTGTGGACTTTATCAGTCGACTGCCCTGGCACCAGTCGACTGCCTTGGCACCAATCGACTGGTCCACCCTCACACCTAAGGATTCCCTTCCCCGAGTAACTTTCTCTCAGCACTCGAACCCTAGGATTTCCCGAGTACATTTCACTCAGCACTCGTATCCTCACGACCTGGTTGACTCTTCCTCCAGCAGCCTCGATCTATTGCCTTCACACCCTCTTCGTCTTCGGCTCCCATCCCTCAGATGCACACACAAGCCCTCGGCTTGTAGCGACCCGCCTTCTCTACCTTCAGACGGATCGTTACTTCTCTCTACTTCTCTACTTTTGATACATAACTAAAAATGCGGAAATCTTTTTTTTTCTTTTTAAATTCATCTAAGAATGATATTCTAACTTAAGTAGTCATGCATGATACCATGTCACACTTCCTTTCTCAAAAACTCGTAAAATGATACTTATTGAAACCTGCCTCACCCAACTCAACCTTCGGGTATCAGTCGACTGATAGGCCTGAATTCTGAATTTACAGGTTTCGGCACTTGCTTCAAAACTCCACCAAACCTATACTTTCGAGCCATATGGAATCATGACACCATTTCTACACTCTATGACAGTTTTCTAATGAGTTTAGCCAATTAAAACGAATCCATAAACTTGAAATTTGGACTTTTGCGGAAGAAAACAAACTATTCAAGATATATGAACTTTAACACTAAAGTTTGTACCAATCTTGACTTCTATACATTCATGACACCAAATACATGTTCTATGACTTTGCTAAAGCATTATGAAATGTGAATGCAACTTTTCTAAACATTTATAAGCAATAAAACTTAAATCAAAGAGAATTTGATACTATCTTGGCACATGTGTCTATTATCCTAACAAAGTATCAATATCTCCATCTACTCACATTTCCACTCATCCAATGCAAGCATAAGAATATATAAGCTAAATGAAATGACATGAAATCTTTACTCTAGGAAATTGAGCATGTAAAACTATCCAAAGCTCAAATGTTCGCTAAACTTTATAAAGCAAGAACTCGAAATTCAAATGATCTATAACATTATGAATTAATAGCTAAATTGTCTTGCGCCAACGATCTCTCCATAATCAGCCACCACACACACACTCTACTCAGCACCGCCTCGTCGTCTTCCTTCAAAATTGCTTGCCTTTACCTTTATCTGCAATAAGAGGAAATGCAACTAGTAAGCAAAAAGCTTAGTAAGTACTATCTAGCTCACAAAAACTCGAAATATGCAAACATGCTTCTAGATCAAACTGAACATCATATGAGATACTAATATGCTTGAAAGAAAACTAAGGACATGTATAGCTCAAAACATGCATACTCAAGCAATAATAAATCTCATTTTACTTTTCTTGGCTCAACTTGGAAACTTTAGCTATTCTTTAACTTTTTGAAAACTCTTTAAATTTTTGAAACTTTGCTAAAGCATATACTTGAAAATAATAATCACTTGGATCCACTGAAGACGTAAGTACCATCTCATATGCGCGTTCCCTAAAAGGTTGGGGTAGCGAGCCACCAATCCTAATAGAGCAGACCTTGGTCTACCAGGGCCAAGACCTTGGAATTGGACACCTGGATTTCTTTAACGACGCCCTTGGACGCCGGGTACTGGCCTTATAAAATAAAATAGCTTTTCTTTCTTTTCTTTCTTATCTGTAAATGCCTTGGCATTTTCTGGAGCACCTTGCGTGCTAAAATCCCTAAGTCTTGACTTTTGGGGATTTCTTAAGGCCTTGGCCTTTTCTTTTCTTATCTTTATCTTTTCTTTTCTTTTCTCATAGCTTTTCTTGGACCCTAAACTCACATAGGGTATAATCAACATATATAAGCATATAATGAACTAAGATCACATGCCAAAAACTCAAACAAAAAGGAAATATCTCTTCTAAAAACTTTTAAAGGAAATTCTCGCGGAAAAACCGCCTCTTACTGCAGGTGAGCAGTACTTACATTGATATCTTGGACTTACAACCAAGATTGACGTCTAGAGCTCGGGAGAAACTTGAGATCTCGGAGAATTCTTCACGTCTACGCGTTCCTCTCGCCGCGGGGATCCCGAATATAGAATATCTCTTGGAGAAGAGTCTTGGCCGGCCCTCTTGGCCTTGATGTTGGTCGGCGTCGCCCAAGAGAGGAGAGGGAGAGGGGTCGGCGCAACCTTGGGAGAGGGAGAGGGTTTGAGAGGAAATAAAACTTCTCTCTTTAATAATCTATTTAAACCTATGGGGCGGATCGACCTAACTACCCCTTAAATATCCTTCTCTCCATCCCTTGTTGTGCTTGATACCCCTAGCCCAGCCGGCACTTAATTGGTTTTTTCCGTTTTTCCTTTTTTTTTCTTTTTCTTTTTCCAAAAATACCAAACGGACTCGGAAAATTCCATAAAAATACTCTAAAAATTCCTAAAAATATCTAGAACATTTCTAAACCATTTATAAATAATTCTAAGGACTTTAAGAACTAAAAATGGAAATTTTGGGGCGTTACAATCCCCCATACCTTATAAAAAGTTCGTCCTCGAACTTAGAATAATTCTGGATATCTCTCTCTCATGCTGTCCTCACATTCCCAAGTAGCCTCTTCATGCTTTTGATTCTGCCAGATGACCTTCACTAATGGCACTTCTTTGTTTCTTAATCTTTTAACTGCTTTGTCCACTATTTGTGTCGGTCTGCTCTCATAGCTAAGATCTTCTTGAATCTGTACTGACTGAGGCTGAATCACTTGGCTAGGGTCGTGAAACACTTCTTTAGCATAGAGACATGAAATGTACTGTGGATAGCTGACATATCCTCTGGTAGTCCAGCTCATAGCTACTTTCCCACCCTCTTTATGATCTGTAGGGTCCTATGTAGCGAGGACTTAGCTTGCCCTTCTTGCCAAATCTCACCACTCCCTTCATGGGGGCGACCTTGAGAAATACTGAATCTCCAACTTGGAATTCAAGTGGCCTACGGCGTGTGTCAGCATAACTTTTCTGTCTACTCTGAGCAGTCTCAATCCTCTGGCGGATCGTCTGGATAGCCTGAGTGGTCTCAGCTATAAGCTCAGTCTGGCTGCCTAGTTCTGACTCCATCTCCTTCCTCTCACCAGCTTCTTGCCAACATATGGGTGATCTACATTTCCTGCCATACAATGCCTCATAAGGTGGCATCCTGATGGTGGCCTGATAGCTATTGTTGTAGGCAAACTCAGCTAAGCACAGAAATTTGCACCAACTACCCTTAAAGTCCAACGCACAAGCCCTGAGCATGTCTTCTAAAATCTGATTTACTCTCTCTGTTTGTCCATCTGTCTGGGGATGGAAGGCTGTGCTGAACTGAAGTTTGGTGCCTAGGGCGTCCTGAACACACCTCCAAAAATGGGAGATGAATCGCCCATCTCTGTCAGAAACGATCGACTTCGGGACTCCGTGAAGCCTGATTACTTCTTTCACGTACAGCTGTGCTAATTGCTCTACCGAATGCGATAACTTGATGGCTAGGAAGTGGGCAGACTTGGTCAATCTATCCACTATCACCCAAATTGCATCGTGTCCATGGGTGGTTCTTGGAAGACCTGTGATAAAGTCCATGGATATTTCTTCCCACTTCCACTCTGGAATGGGAAGTGGCTGTAGAACTCCTCCTGGTCTCTGGTGCTCTGCCTTGACTCTCTGGCAGGTCAAGCAGGTACTGATATATCTGGCCACATCTCGCTTGAGTCCAGACCACCAGAATCTTTTCTTTAAATCTTGATACATCTTGGTAGAACCAGGATGCATAGAGTATGGGGTACTGTGGGTCTCCTCTAGAATATTCTTCCTTAGTTCCTCATCATTGGGGACGCAAAGGCGGTCTCCAAAATAGAGGATGCCACTGTC
>JAGFNQ010007725.1:32675-133174 GCA_024364735.1 Boesenbergia rotunda | reverse complement strand
CAAGAGAGCGCCAAAGCTTGAACCAGAATCAAATTTCTTATCTGTTAGAGGGCTTGCTTGCTTCTATTTATAGTGCCTCGATGCATGATCTTCTCAGCTCAATTTTATCCATCAACAAGATAAAATAATTAAAAAAAGATAATGTTTCTATCCTTTGCTTCAATTAAGAAAATAATTTAAATAAAATATAAATACAGAATATTGAAAGTTAACCGAGAGGTTTTATCCTCTTACAATTTTATTATAATTTAAAAGGAGATTTTATCCTTCCAGCTAAGCTTTACGTGAGAATTTTAAGCATTAGTAGGAATAATTTTATTCTCTAAAAAGAAGGAAATACGAATAATTTAATTGATAATTTATCCTCCACCAAGGCTTTAGATAAGGAATAATTTTATAAAATTCAACTACAAAATCTAATTAAATAAATTCTGTAAAATAGAGTTAATGCATTTAGAATCTAATTAAATAAATTCTGTAAAATAGAGTTAATGCATTTAGAGTTAATGCATTTAGAGTTAATTAGACCCCGTCCAAACCTGGATAAGGATCTAACCAGGACTCAACCGAGGTCACCAAAATGGGCCTAAGTTGGATCGCGCCTACAGTCCTAAAATAAGACCTGTCCTCACTGGTTCGCTCCTCCAGTGACTTACCTCACTTACCTCGTGCAGCTCTACTCAACTTCTTAACCCAACAGGTCTTCCTGCCAGGGCTCAACCACCCTGGTCTTTTTGCCAAGTTTCAACCAACTTGGGCTTCAGCCAGTTGTCAGGCCCCGTGAACCCAACTGGACTTCTCGCCAGGACTCAACCACCCTGGACTTCCCGCCAGGACTCAACCACCCTGGACTTCAGCCTAGTGTCAGGTCCTAAGTCTTTCAACCCTGCACACTTAGTAAAGAGGTCAAAACCAAAAGCAAGTCTAACTTTAACCTATTTGTCATTCATCAAAACTCAGGTTTAACTATTAGTGCAAATTGCACCAACAGATAGAAATTCTAATATTTTAGAATTAATTCATACTGACTGTTGTGAGTTTAACGGTATAATAACGAGAGACCATAAAAGGTTTTTCATTACCTTCATTGATGATTACTCTCGTTATTGCTATGTTTATTTGCTGAAAACAAAAGATGAATCTTTAGATAAATTTATGATCTTCAAATCTGAAGCTGAAAATCAAACAAACCAAACCATTAAGAGGATAAGGTCTGATAGGGGTGGAGAGTTCACCTCAAACCTGTTTCAAAAATTCTATCAAGATTCAGGTATAATTCATGAGATCACTGCTCCATATAGTCCTCAATCTAATGGTGTAGCAGAACGCAAAAATCGAACCCTTGAAGATATGATTAATTCCATGTTAGGCAGTTCTGGGTTACCCAACTTCTTATGGGGGGAGGCTCTATACACTGCTTGGCATATGTTAAATAGAGTACCTATGAAGTCAAGGGATAAAAGCCCATATGAACTTTGGAAAGGTCGAAGGACAAGTTTAAAATACCTTAAAGTGTGGGGGTGCCTTGCAAAAGTACTAGTACCTGAGCATAAAAGGAAAAAACTTAGTCCAAAGACTGTAGATGGTGTCTTCTTGGGTTATGCTCAGAATAGTTCTGCATATAGGTTTCTGATTATTAAATCAGAAATTTCTGGAATAAATGCAAACACTATTGTAAAACTTCGTGATGCTACATTCTTTGAGGATATATTTCCTATGAAGACTAAAACACCTCAGTCTATTTCTAGTACTCCTACTAGAGATGACTCTGCCTCCATAGAGGTCCCATTATCCTTAGTGAGTGTACCTTCCTCAAGTCACTCTAGATTAGATGAATCTAGTAAGTGTACAGAATTGAGAAGGAGCAAGAGGCAATGTGTGTCTAAGGATTTATGCCAAGAATTTATCACCTATAATATAGAAGGTGACCCTGTGACATATAGAGATGCTATGGCTTCTCCTGAAGCTAAGCACTAGAAAGAAGCTATTAAAAATGAAATGGACTCTATCATCTCTAATGCCACTTGGGAGTTAGTAGATTTGCCTCCTGGTTGAACCACCAATGGATGTAAATGGGTGTTTAAGAGGAAGTTAAAACCTGATGGGTCAGTAGATAAGTTCAAAGCCCGCCTGGTTGCTAAGAGATTCAAACAGAAAAAAGGGATTGACTATTTTGACACTTATTCCCCTGTTACTAGAATTACTACAATCTGAGTATTGATAGCACTGACATCCATATATCATCTTGAGGTCCATCAAATGGATGTCAAAACGACATTTCTTAATGGAGATCTTGAAGAAGAGATATATATGGATCAGCCAGAGGGATATGTAGTTTTTGGAAGTGAGAATAAAGTTTGTAAGTTAGTAAAATCTCTTTATGGTTTGAAGCAAGCCCCAAAGCAATGACACGAAAAATTTGACAGAGCTATGCTATCATTTGGCTTTGAAATTAATGACTCTGATAAATGCGTATATACTAAAATGAAAGGTGATAAATGTATCATTTTATGTTTATATGTAGATGATATTTTACTTTTTGGATCTAACCTTTCAATTATTAACTAGACCAAGGCTCTCTTAAGTGGTAAGTTTGATATGAAGGATGTGGGTTGTGCTGATGTGATTTTAGGGCTGAAGTTGACTCGCTCAACTGATGGAATAGCAATTTCTCAGGCACACTATGTTGAGAAAGTGTTAGAGAAATATGGCTATAGCCACATAAAATCTGTAGTCATACCCTATGATCCTTCAAAGACTCTCCACAAGAATAAGAGTGGCGTGGCTGTGTCTCAATTAAGATATTCCCAAATAATTGGTAGTCTAATGTATTTGGCAAATTGTTCTAGACCTGATATTTCGTTTGCTACAACTAAATTGAGCAGGTTTACCAGCTGTCCGAACAGAACACATTGGGATGCATCAGACAGAGTACTCAGATACCTAAAGGGTACTATATCCTTGGGCTTGTGTTATGGGAGGTTCCCTGCAGTCCTGGAGGGATATAGTGATACCAGCTGGATAGCTGACACTGCTAAGTGTAAAGGCGTTACTGGCTATGTTTTTACACTTGGAGGCGGTGCGGTTGCTTGGAGGTTTATTAAACAGACGATCATATCTCGTTCTACATCTGAGGCAGAATTGTGTACTTTGGATACCACAGTAACTGAAGTTGATTGGCTTAAGGGTCTTCATACTGAGATTCCCTTGATTATGAAGCCAATACCTCCTATCTCAGTGAACTGTGATAATCAAACAACAATAGCTCAGATTAGAAGCTCCAAGTATAACCAAAAACAGAAGAGACATGTACGAATAAGATTGAAGTCTGTTCGTGAGCGAGTGTCTCTAGGAGTGGTGTCATTGGACTTTGTAAGTTCAAAAGACAATATTGCTAATCCACTCACAAAAGGGCTTGATTCTGAGAAAATCAAGAGATCCAGTAAGGGAATGGGACTGAGGCCTATTCTGGTTTCATCTATAGCAGCAACCCAACCTATTTGATTGGAGATCCCAAGAAGTAGGTTCAATGTGGTATAAACAAGCTATAAGGGTGAACCGTTAGCATAAATTGATTGAGATATAAATCTCAAAGTCTCTTCCCTAGATAAATGCTTAACTGCTAGTAAGGATGAGCTTAAGGCTCTTAATGAGTTCGAGGTCTTTATGACAGGATGCTTGCAATACATCCTTGGAGAACTTACCTATGTAAGTATAACTGTGAGGCTGCAGTGTGGGGGGTCTGGGCAACTCTCCTAAACAGTTATGAAACAAGATTCGGTGGCATGGCCGTAATGCACCAACCCAGAAGGATTCAACCGTCGCCTGTGATGAGTTGTTGCCAATTGATTTTCACATATTAAAGGTTTAAGTTCAAGACTTAGTTCACTTCAAACCTGTGTGAATAAGATTGGTTTACTTAGGTGAAAATTCAAACCGGAAGGTATTTTCACTGAAAGCTCATTACGACAAAGCCTCAGGACCTGTTTTTATTATTATTATTATTATTATTATTATTATTATTATTATTATTATTATTATTATTATTATTATTATTATTATTATTATTATTTTACCAAAATAATTTGAAATTTGTGGGGGATTGTTGATTTTTGTATTGAATTTCAAATTATTTTGAAGGAAATGATGTATGTGTTTAGTCCCACATTGCTAAGCTAAGAGAGTTGGAAGACCTTATATATGAAGTCATTCCTATTATGCTTAGAAAGCTTAAGGGGACCTACACGCATGCGCGGGCTGAGCCCAAACCAGGTGGTTTCAGGGGGTCTGGGTCAGAAATCCATAAATCGGGCACGACACACGCGATTATCGTGCGCAGGGGGGTGCAAATCCCCATCCCGTGAGCCTCACGCTTGCGGGCGGCCCGGTTTAGTTTTGCAGATTTCGGTTTGATTCTTAAACCAATTTGGTTTGGTTTTATTCCTTTATTTTGTTTGTTTTTTTTCCTTTTTTTGAGGAATCAATTCCTCATGTGTCGCACGGCGCGATGCCTCGCGGCGTGGCCGCGACTCCTCAGCGCAAATCTATATAAGGGGGGATAGAATGCATCTCCGGTATTCAATCTCCTTGCTCAGTTTGCGCATATTTTTCTTCACTTTCTTCCTCGATTTTCTCAGTCTTGAGGCTTCGCATTGTGCGATCTGAGGTTGGGTCCGGAGGCAGCGTTCGTCTTGGAGTGCACCTACGAACGTCACGTGGTTGTCGGATCTTGGGAGGGTTTTACCTGAGGCCTTTGCACCGTAGGGCGGCAATCAATTCTCTAAGGGCAGTCGGCACGCCGGCGCTTCAACCGGATAACGATTCTAACCCTACTCTTCTATTATCAGGCTACTTGTTCTGTATATTACTGTCTGCTGTTTCTGCAATTTTACAGGATGAAGAAGTCGTGTGGTGCGACCCTACAGATCGAAACGACCTCCTTTCCCGGGCCCTGGGATCCCCCTCAGAAGACGCGCCCGGGAAGGCCAGAATGAAGGCCCCTCCCGGGAGTAACCCGGGAGGTAAAGCCCTGAGAACACCTCAGGAGTCATGACGCCTGAAGACCCCAAGCCCACCTCGGGAGGTGGAGTCCTCGTAATAACCGACCTCAGACAATGACCCCCCTCACGGTACGGATAAGCACCCCCGTTGGAAAAGGTCTTCACGACCCTTGAATGTCGCAACGGGCAGAAGCTGATAATGGCGCAGACCGTTTCAAAGGATATTCTGTAATCACCGAAAGAAGGGGGGAAACGTGGCTTAATTACCGGAGACGTGGCACCGATCGAGGGGTCACGTCTAGCCTGCCGCCATCGGTATAAAAGGTAGTCCAACCCCTCCAGTAAGGGAGGTACGCTCTCTGAACTCTCCATATCTTCATATTTTCCTGCTACCTTTACTTCTCGAACGATAGACTGACTTGAGCGTCGGAGTGGACTCTGCAGGACCCCCCACCGGTGTGTCCCCTAATGCTCGTGTTAACCTCGCAGGATCCTAAGTTCCTCTCCGGCGCAGCAACCTCCACGTGGGTGTAACCTCGGTGACTAGCCATCGTCATCGACTCCTTCCAGAATAAATTTGGCGCCGTCTGTGGGAAACTAGCAAAGCACCTGAAGGAGCACCGATGACAAGATCGGAGAGACAACCCCTTGCCCTCACAAGAGAGAAGCTTGACCGCCTAGTGGATAACGCCATCAAAGAGGCACTGGAGCAACACCAAGTCGAACAGGCGGCCCAGCAACTAGGGGATCCGGCGAGGGAGGAGATCCCCAAAGTATCTGTCTCGCATTCGCGGAAATCCGTCACCCCGGTGGGGTGACAGGACGGCGCAGTCCCGGTCCCCCAAAGAGAATCTCCCAGAGACATTGAGAAAGTCCACTCGATGGCCTCCAGCGCCTAAAGTCACGAAGAGGGACCGGGGAAGAGGGATGGACCCAGGACCTCCCATAAGGGTCCCTCTATGCCTTTCTCATCTGAGATTGTCGAAGACCCCATGCCGAAACAATTTCGCGGGCCGGGGATTCCCGAGTATGATGGAAATACGGACCCAGAGGATCACATCTGCAAATTCGAGAATGTTGCGCTCTTGCACCAGTATACGGACGGTGTGAAGTGTCGAGTGTTCTTAAACACCCTGTCCGGAGCCGCTCAGTGGTGAGTCTAGACGTTGTCGCAAGGTTCCATCAACTCCTTCATAGAGTTCAGGACAGCCTTCCTTCACCATTTTGCAAACAGTCATCGCTACCAAAAGACGGCGCTGAATCTATTTGCCCTCAAGCAGAAGCCTAGGGAGCCACTCAAGGAGTACATCCAGAGATTCAACCGGGTGGCGCAGGATGTGCCCAGTGCGACATCAGAGATACTCGTCAGTGCTTGCACGCAAGAACTCGCTGAAGGGGACTTCTTCCGATCCTTGGTGAGGAAGCCCCCGCCAGCTTCGATGATTTGCTGGGACGCTCCGTCAAGCATGTCAATGTAGAAGAAGTACATTACGCCCGCCGCAAGGATCCATTCGGAGCCCCTCCTCCAGCGGCTCCCCGATCAGACAGAAGGGAGCCCCCAACCCCGGCACGGGGAAAAGACCTTCCTTCCGGGAATGACTAGTGGACCAGTAGGCGTCGACTAGTGGAGACGGTAGACACCGAGCAGCCAGAGCCATCGCCGAAGTACTACAATTACCATGGCAGCTCGACTCACTCCATGGAGGAGTGTCATGCCTTGAAGAAGAAGTTCAGCGAGGAAGCAGACACCAAACCTCGAAGAAAATGGAATAAGTCGGGGTATCACAGAAGGTCGCCAAGGCGAAGCTTTTCCCCTCGGCGACGGCATGCTGGAGAGAACGAGGCTCGACCTCGGTCTCGATCACGATCGCGAGGTAGGAGTCGGGGGCCCGCACCCCGAAGATCCCTTTCGTTAGAAAGAGATCTCTAAAAATGCAAAGCCCCCATGCGCGATCTGCCTTCGGGCCATGTAGGGGTCATCTCCGGAGGGCCTACAGGAGGGGACTCCAATCGGGCAAGGAAGGCTTACACCCGGAAGTTGAAAAACTACTCCATCGGGACAAGCCGAAGCCAGGAACCAGGCCCTACCATCTCTTTTGGGCCATCCGACCTCGAGGAAGTGGAAGCTCCCCATGAGGACGCCATAGTGATCGTGGCCCGTATCGCCAACTATGAGGTGAAGCGCATCTTCGTGGACACGGGGAGTTCCGTGAACATCCTGTACAAGGTGGCTTAGGAACAGATGCAGATAGACGAGGATGAACTGCTCCCGGTCTCGACCCCGCTATTTGGCTTCACAGGGTATCGGGTACAACCGGTAGGGCAAATCACCTTGCCACTCTCTATTGATGCAGTCTGGCCCTGATTGTTGTTTTGGTGTTGACACCGATTTTAGTTTAGGTTGATGATTATGATGATTATGATTAAGTCCTGATCGATGATTAGGCATGATGTTGGAAAATCCTAACCTGGAGGGTTAGGTGTGAAAAATCCTAGCTTGGAGGGCTAGGTGTTGGAAAATCCTAACCTGGAGGGCTAGGTGTGAAAAATCCTAGCTTGGAGGGCTAGGTGTTGGAAAAGTCCTAATTCGGAAGGGTTGGGTGAAAAGTCCTAGCTTGGAGGGATGGGTGAAAAGTCCTAACTTGGAGGGTTAGGTGCAAAGTCCCAACCTGGAGAATTAGGTGAAAAGTTCTGGCTTGGAGGGTCAGGTGCCTAGCTTGGAGGGCTAGGTTGGATGAAGTTCTAACTCGGAAGGGTTGGGTGAAAAGTCCTAGCTTGGAGGGCTAGGTGAAAAGTCCTAACTTGGAGGGTTAGGTGCAAATTCCCAACTTGGAGAGTTAGATGGAAAAATCCTTAGCTTGGAGGGCTAAGGTGAATGAAACCCTAGCTTGGAGGGCTAGGTTTGAGTCCCTGGATCAGTCTGGTGACTGATCAGGGACATTGGCACGCTGCTCCTTCATGGATCGGTCTAGTGACCGATCCAGCGATGTCTGATCAGACTGGTGACCGATCAGGGAGTGCACAGTGAAGTTGGGAACCTACTGTGTGGCTCCTGATCGGTCCGGTGACCGATCAGGGAGCAGGCTGCTTCCTCGCTGCCTTATACCTGATCAGTCTGGTGACCGATCAGGGAGCGGATAGTGAGTGAGTTCCCTTGCTGATCAAGTCCTGATCGGTCCGGTGACCGATCAGGGACTTAGGATTTAATTTCCGAAGTTACTGTTCATTATACCTGATCGGTCTGAGTGACCGATCAGGATTCACTCTGATCGGTCTAGTGACCGATCAGGCTTCACTCTGATCGGTCCGGTGACCGATCAGGCCTGTGTTGCCGTAAGAGCTGGGAATCCCAGCAAAGCAGTAGATCGGTCTGGTGACCGATCCACAAGCCCTGGATCCGTCCGGTGACCGATCACTTTAATTCAAATTGCGTTGTCAGACGCTCTGAACATATCTGATTCTCTGTGCGTCACTTCTGAATCTTGATTTACTGCTTGATATGCTGCTCTAACACTCTGATTAAGCTGTAGGTGATAGGGGAGGATTCAAACACTCAAGGAGAAGTCAATGGAGGCTTTCCTTGGAGTAGGTTTGTCCGTTTTTCCATCTCAGGTTGCAACGGTCGAGCTGCAGACTGGAACTTGGCTGAGGGAAGCTCAAGGAGTCCAGGGATAGCTCAGTGGTAGCTGGCGTTGGCAGATGAGCAGCTGGGAGCTGCAGAGATGGTGTCATCTGATGCTTGGTGGAGAAACAAAAGAGAGAAGAGACTTCGGTTGAAGCAGAGTTTGAGAATCCTAAGTGTTCGAGCTTGTTGAAGTTCTTGCTGCGATTTTGTGTTCTCCACACTTGACTTGCTGTGTGCGTATGCTGTTGATTCTTTGAGCAAGTTATTGAGATCTGAGGAGCAATCAATTCTTACGTAAGTGCTTGGAGGAAGGAACAAGGAGCTTGGAGTCCAACAGTGGGAAGACACGAAGGAGGGAGTCCTTGCGTGAGATCGTCACTGGGCAGAGCTCGGGAAAGCTTGCTGTGTTCTTGTCTTTGCTGAGTGCTTGAGTAAGATCCTTCCTATTGTTTCATTGTGCTTAAACATATATTTGTGATTGAAACGCTGTGGAGAGGTTTCTCCACCGAGAAGGAGGTTGTCTTCTATCCGGTGTTATCCGGGGCTTGATCTGCCGACGATCAAGGGATCGCCCACCTTAAGGGCACGCCAAGGAGTAGGGGCAAGTTATCCCCGAACCTTGTAAACCCTCCGTGTTAGCGACCTTGCTAGTTGTGGTTGTTTTGCTTTTGTTTTAGTTTTCTACACACTCTGTTTTCTACTCTTTCCGCTGTGCTACTGATATCTGAGTTGCAGAAACTTCACAAGTGTTTAAAGTCCAAGTGATTGGCTATATTCACCCCCCCCCCTCTCTAGCCATCCGTTTCCAACAAGTGGTATCAGAGCTTGGGGCACTGTTTACGGCTTAACATCCAAGAATTATCAACAAGATGGCGTTGAGAGAAAGCTTCTCCACCACCCGACCTCCATTCTTTGATGGCGCTGACTTTCAATATTGGAGATCAAAGATGGAATACTATTTGAAGATAGACATCCATACTTGGTTCGCGGTGAAGGAGGGATTCACCCCTCGTAAGGATGACGAAGGCAAAGAGCTTGAGTCGTGGAGGTGGACTGCTGAACAAACTCGGAAGAGTGAAGCCGACGCAAAGGCGGTTGTCACTCTACAATGTGGCATGAACAAAGACCAACTCATCAAGATTGGTCCTTTCACAAGTGCAAAGGACTTGTGGAACAAACTCATTGAGCTTCACGAAGGCACTCGAGACTCTAGAATCGCAAATAGGGATTTGTTCCTCAACCAACTTCAAAATCTCTCCATGAAGGAGAATGAATCGGTAAGTGAGCTCCATAGCCGGTTCAAGGAAGTCCTCAATGGACTTCATTCAATTGATGAAAAGGTCGAGAATCGCGACCTTGTGAGGTATGTCTTGAAAGCATTTCCAAGGAATGTTTTGTGGTCATCCATGGTGGATGCTTACAAAGTATCCAAGGATTTATCAATTGTAAAGTTAGATGATTTATTTTGTGAGATGGAATTGCATGAAATGGCTAACAAAGGCCCCAAGGAGAAGGGGATTGCCTTAGTTGCAGGGGACCGGTCAAACAAGAAGAAGAAGGAGAAGAAGAAGGAGAAGGAGGTCTCCTCATCTTCATCCTCATCCGAATCCGAGTCCGATTCCGAGGAAGATGGCAGCGGCTCTTCTTCATTCGAAATGGCAAACTTTGTGAGAAGGATGATGAGAAGGGATCGACGCTTCAAGAATAGAGGTAACTCTAGTGAATCCAAACTTGATAAGTCTAATGCTTCTTGTTTTGAGTGTGGTAGAAAAGGGCATTTCAAGAATGAATGTCCAAAGCTAAAGAAGAAGGAGGAGAAATCCAAAAAGAAAGAAGAAACATCCAAGAAGAAGAAGAAGACATTGAAGGCCACTTGGGATGAGTCATCCTCAAGCTCATCCGATGAAGAGAAGGAGGAGAAGAGCACAAGGCATGTGACACTCATGGCATTGGGAGATCAAGATAGTAGTGTTGAATCTTCAAGTTCCTCAAACGCGGCTTCATCATCTTCGGATGATGAAGAGGTAACTTCTCCCGAGCTCGAAAAGTGTTATAGAGCAATTGCATGTTTGACTAGTATGCTTAAAAAGTCCAAAAATAAGGTTAAAGCATTGTAATTAGAAATTGATCAATTGAAAGCATCTAGGGATGATAACATTGATGATTTGCATGTTGAATTGCTAGAAGATGAAATTAAATCATTGAAACTTGAAATTGAAAAGTTGAAATCCTCTAAGGTTGAGGAAGTCAATGATTTGCATGATGAATTGCTAGTAGAGGAAAACCAATCATTGAAAATTGAAGTTGAGAAGCTCAAGAATATTCTTGGGAAGTTCTCAACTAGCTCTAAGACCCTAGATATGATTCTAAATGCCCAAAGGGCAGTTTACAATAGGGCCGGTATCGGTTATCGACCCAAAGAACCCTCATTCGTGTCTTTGATGTCTAGGATTGATATGAGACAATCTAGGACACCCAAGACTCAAAAGAAAGTTGTCAAGGCATGAGTGCCTAAGTCATGTTTAGTTGATGCTTTAGGTCCCAAGGTTTGGGTACCTAAAATTTCTATTTTTCGAATTGTGTAGGTTATGATTGAGGGGGAGCATCTATCAACTTGGTTCGTTGATAGTGGATGCTCCAAACATATGACCGGGGATAGATCATTGTTTACCACACTTCACAACAAAAGTAGAGGAAATGTATCATTTGGTAACAATGGTAGTCTTAAGGTCATAGGGATAGGAGACATTCAAATATCCGAATGTCTTAGAATTTCAAATGTCCTTCTAGTCAAGGGGATGAAATTTAATCTCCTAAGTGTGAGTCAATTGCGTGACACGGGTTACACAATTGACTTTCAACCAAGTCAATGTCTAGTTAGACAAAATGACACCTTGGACACGGTACTAGTAGGAGCAAGAGTATACAATATTTATCAAGTTTCATTTAAAAGTGCTACTAATGCTTTTGCTAAGTGTTTCATGTCAAGAGAAGAAGAGTCCACCCTTTGGCACCGGAGGCTAGCACATGTGAACATGAAGAACATCCGGAAGTTGACCAACAAGGGACTAGTCCGTGGCTTACCAAGTATTAAGTATGAGAAAGATAAACTTTGTGATGCATGTCAAATGGGTAAGCAAATAAAATCTGCACATAAAGGTAAAAGCGCTGTAAGTACTTCCAATGCATTAGATTTACTTCATATGGATCTATTTGATTGTAGTACCATCATATCATTGAGTGGAAGTAGATATTGCTTTGTTATCATTGATGATTTTACTAGGTATACATGGACTTACTTTTTAAAATATAAGGACCAAACTATTGGAAACAGGATGGCTAGAGAGGGGGGGTGAATATAGCCAGACACAAATCTTCTTGCTTTCGAAATCTTTCTGCACTTAAGTTAGCCGCAGCAGAAGCAATACAAGAATAATAGCAGAAACAGAAATGCAGTAACTGAAAACAAACCAAGCAGTTGCTAACAAGGATTGTTTACATGGTTCGGGGATAACTTGCCCCTACTCCTTGGCGTGCCCTTAAGGTGGGCGATCCCTTGATCGTCGGCAGATCAAGCCTCGGTGACCCGGATAAAATAGCACCTCCTTCTCGGTGGAGAAACCTCTCCACACGCATCTCAATAGGATACAAGGTAAGCTCACGAGACTAAGGAGGAACCTCTCACAAAACAATAGCCAGAAAGCTCAAGAGAGAAGCTACACAAGGAGCACAACAACAACAGCGAAACCCACAGCTACACTTGCTTGTTTTCCTGTTCGTTCTTGTCGCCTCCTCTGCTTCTCATCTTCCTCTTAAGCTCCTGCTTCATCGTCAGGCTCCATCAGCATCCCCTGAGCACTGCCTGAACCCACTGACCTCCCTGAGCACTCAGTCCACTGAAGTCCCTCTCCAGCTGAGCCTCCGTCAGTCGCCAGCCATGCCTCAGTTGCCGTTGAAACCTGAGAAGGAGAAACAAACAAACCTGCTCCAAGCAAAGCCTCCCATTGACCCTCCTTGAGTGTTTGAATCACCTGCTATCACCTGCACACTCCAACAGAGGCTTAGCAATGCATATCAAAAAGAAATCAGCAAGTAGCAGAGAATCGGCAGTGAAAATAGACGCGATCAGAGCTTCTGACAGCTTATTTGAATTAAAGTTCTGCTCCTGATCGGTCACCAGACCGATCAGGAAGGACCCTGATCGGTCACCAGACCGATCCAGCAGTCTTCTGCACACTCCTGATTGGTCCCCAGACCAATCCAGCATTCTGCTGCACACTCCAGATCGGTCCCCAGACCAATCAGGCTCCATCCTGATCGGTCACCAGACCTATCAGGCTCCAGCCTGATCGGTCACCAGACCAATCAGGCTGCTTCCTGACCGATCAGGAGTCATCCTAATCGGTTATAGTGAGAACCTCGCGACACTTGATCATTCTCTAGACCGATCTGAACAGTATCCCTGATCGGTCACCAGACCGATTAGGCGCAGATCAGTAAGGTCCCCAAAACCCATTGTATGCTCCCTAATCGGTCACCAGACCGATCAGGAGCCAAGCAGTGAGTAAACTGTCTTCTCCCTGATCGGTCACCAGACCGATCAGGAGCAGAGCAGTAGGTTCCCAACCTCACTGTATGCTCCCTGATCGGTCACCCGACCGATCAGCCATCGCTGGATCGGTCACCAGACCGATCCACGAAGGAGCACCATCCAACTTCCCTGATCGGTCACCAGACCGATCCAGGCAAGCCCAAATGCACTCTAAGTCACGAGAACAAGCCTCCAGCCCTTCTCTGACTCGTGTCATGCCCAGCTTCACTCACTGGGACTTCAACCTAACCCTCCAAGCTAGGACCTGGCTTCACTCACCAGGGTTTCGGTCACCCGGCTTCACTCACCGGGACCCAGCTTCACTCACCAGGATTTCAACCTAGCTTCACTCACTAGGATTTCGGTCACCCGGCTTCACTCACCGGGACCCGGCTTCACTCACCGGGATTTCAACCTAGCTTCACTCACTAGGATTTCCATCACCTGGCTTCACTCACCAGGACCCGACTTCACTCACCGGGATTTCCACCACCTGGCTTCACTCACCAGGACCCGGCTTCACTCACCGGGATTTCCACCACCTGGCTTCACTCACCAGGACCCGGCTTCACTCACCGGGATTTCAACCTAGCTTCACTCACTAGGATTTCCATCACCTGGCTTCACTCACCAGGACCCGGCTTCACTCACCGGGATTTCCACCACCTGGCTTCACTCACCAGGACCCGGCTTCACTCACCGGAATTTCCACCACTTGGCTTCACTCACCAGGACCCGGCTTCACTCACCGAGATTTCAATCACCTAGCCCTCCAAGCTAGGACTTTTTCCCACCTAACCCTCCAAGCTAGGATTCTTCACATGCCACTTCACATGCCAGCATGCGATCTCCCGATCCACCTGGACTTAATCCGAATTCACCCAAACTTGAATCAAACTTAAATCGGTGTCAAACACCAAAACAACAATCAAGGTCAGACTCCATCAACAATCTCTCCCTTTTTGTTGTTTGACAACCCGATTTAAGTTTAGGTATCAATCAATTGAATTCCGTTCAATTCTCATAAGGGAATCATGATCCTCCCCCTATAATAACCATAAACTTAATCAGCCATTTTCTCCCCCTTTGTCAAACATCGAAAAGGGTATGGTTATTAAGTTTAAACATCAAACTCCCCCTCAACCAAGGGCCTCTCCCCAAACCCAAAATAATCAAAGGTAAATTTCAAATTACATATGAGAGGCATATACCAAAAATGTATCATGGCAACAATGTATATGCATCATACGTCAATAAGTGGGAATTGCACATAAAACCATATACAGAAATATATCATGGTCAAACATGTATATGTTTCATATGACAAGTAGGGAATGCATCTATATCCAACACATAATCCTGATTGGTCTCCGTGACCGATCAGGTTCGTTGATTACGTGATACAGAAAAATTTCGGATTAGTCTGGGGATCGATCAGATTTCTGAAAAATTCCTGAAACTCTTATACGTTCGTGATCAGACTGCATTAACAATTTGCATTCCACAACAGGGGTGTAGACTCTATTAATATTCGACATTTCAGAAACATGACATTAAGAGCAAGAGTCAAGACTCAACAAACACTTTCTCATGAATTTGAACATTCCAACATAGGTTTGTATCAAATCACTATTAAGTACCAGGTTTGTATCACTTGAACAAATTTGTGCTCCCTTAGTACCAGGTTTGTACCAATGGGTGATCAAATATGTTTCAATTGTAAATAGATTGTATCATGTTTGTTTGTAGTATGATCATTAAACTGATACAATTCTAAGGAAGGTGATTGATCTCAGGAGTTTTTGGGTCAATTTGGAACGATCTGGGAGTTCCTTGATCAGAACTGATCTGATCGGTCACCAGACCGATCAGAGTGAGTCCTGATCGGTCAGTGGACCGATCAGGTATGACACAGAAAGGTTTCTGAAACTGAGAAGTTTCAGAAACGGTTCTGTTTCAACGTTTGAACACTCTAAACCCTAACACAATCAAATTTAACTCCTAACAAAGTTCCGTTAAACAATACTCATGTTCCTTAACCAAAGAAAACAACATGATTTGCATTTCTTTAACTAACATGTATATTTTCAAATCATGCAACATCTTCAATATAACTTGAGAGTAAAACTCATAAATACAAAGTTTAAAGTGTGATTCAAAAAATACATGTTAAGCATGAATGTGATGAGCTGGACTTTCTATGGTAAATACAAAGTTACTAGTATCCCTTAACTAAGGTTTATTCCACATTAAGAATTTCTATGAAAAGAGACACAAACATGTTTGTATCGATTTCAATGAGTGATCACATCTCCAAAACATACTTGTAGTTTGTCCGACATGCATTTATTTTATTTACCTCATTTAGACAGTTTCGAAAACATGCATTCACAAAAACATGAAGTTGCCATGGAATTGTCTAAATTCTTTAATTATATGCAGTCAAAAGACATTAACCTAGACCTCAAATTTGTGACGAGATATTGCAAGAGTAAACTGTTATTCTAACTTATACCTCATATTGTAGTAACCTCAAACTTGCAATAATAAAGCTACCCATTCTAGGCAATCCATAGTAGAAACAATTCATGTGTCAACCTAAACCATTAATGCAAAACATATAATTTTTTTTAAAAAAACTTGTAGATTTATTTTGAAGCATGGATATACCATCATTCATTGCATGAAAAGTTTCCTTATTGCCGAACTGAGATTTCATAAATCACTAGCCAAGATATTATATTATTATAAGAGCTAAGACAATGAAGATCAAAACACTTAATTCGAATTTTCCATAACCAATCATGTGAATGGCATTTTTTTTGTTGGTCATGGGTTTGGAGCACCAAATATCAACCACCCACAATGATAGATGCTCCCCCTCAATCAAGGCTATACAATTCTAAATATGGAGGTTTTAGGTACCCAAATTTTGGAACCTAAAGCATCAACAATGAAGGACTTAGGCACCCATGCCTTAGTCAATTTCTTTTTGACCTTTTGAACCCTAGAGTTATTTTGTGATCTAAAATGGGTTCTAGACATCAATGACATGAAACTTGATTCTTTAGATTGGTAACCTAAGCCAACCTTGTTGTAAGCCGCCTTTTGTGAGTTCAAGATCATATCTAGGGTTTTGGAACTTGTTGAAAATTTCTCAAGAATATTCTTGAGGTTTTCAATTTCACCCTTCAAGCCCTTATTTTCATCCTCAAGATTTTTAACATGCAAATTATCAAGATCCTCATCCTTAGAGGATTTCTCATGAAAATCATTAATATCCTCCACCCTAGAGGATTTCAATTCTTCTACTTCCAATTTCAACAATTTAACTTTGTTCTTGGATTTTTTAAGCAACCTAGCTAGACATGCAATGGTTCTATAACACTTATCTAGCTCAGGAGAGATTACCTCTTCATCATCCGAAGATGATGAAGGCGCGGTTGAGGTGCTTGATTCGTCTCCACTTTCCTTTTCATTTGAATCCTCTATGGCCATGAGGGCACGGTGATGAGTGTACTCCTCCTCCTCTTCTTCGGATGAACTAGAGGACGATTCATCCCATGTGACCCTCAAGGCCTTCCTTTTCTTCTTTGATTTATCATTCTTCTTCTTTAACTTCGGACATTCATCCTTGTAATGTCTTTTCTTGCTACACTCATAACAAGTAACATTAGACTTATCAAATTTAACTTCACTCGGGTTACCTTTACCCTTGAGGCGCCGGCTCTTCCTCATCATCCTTCTAACAAAGTTGGCCATCTCAGAGGAAGAAGACCAGCTGCCCTCCTCCTCGGACTCGGATGAGGATGAAGATGAAGAGACTTCCTTCTCCTTCTTCTTCCCCTTCTTCTTATTCTTCTTCTTGTCACCTGCCACTAAAGCAATACCTTTCTCTTTTGAACATGTTGTTAGAGATCTCATGTAGTTCTATTTCACAAAATAGATCTTCTAACTTAACAAAAGATAAATCCTTGGACACCTTGTAAGCATCCACCATGGATGACCACAAGGCGTTCCTAGGAAAAGTTTTGAGGACATACCTTATAAGATCTCGGTTCTCAACCTTCTCATTGATGGAGTGTAGACCATTTAGGATCTCCTTGAATCGTCCATGGAGTATGCTTATAGTTTCTTCCTCTCTCATGGACAAATTTTGGAGTTGGCTGAGAAGGAGGTCCTTCTTGGCAGTCCAGGTGTCTTGAGTTCCTTCATGGAGCTCAATGATCTTGCTCCATAGATCTTTAGCACTTGTGAAGGGACCAACCTTGATTAGTTGGTCCTTGGTCAACCCGCATTGCAAAGTTACCACCGCTTTCGCATCGGCTTCACCTCTCCGGATTTGATCTGCCGACCAACTTGAGAAGTTCATCTCTTTTCCCTCAGCATCATTAGGAGTGGAAAAACCTTCCTTGACCGCAAACCACATGCTGAGGTTTGTTTTGAGGTAAAACTCCATCCTTGACCTCCAATATGGAAAATCAGTGTCGTCGAGGAATGGAGGTCGGTTTGTGCTATAGCCTTCTCCTCCCATGGCCATCTTGTTGACTCTCGGTTGTTAAGCCGTAAACAGAGCCCCAAGCTCTGATACCACTAGTTGGAAACGGGATGGCTAGAGAGGGGGGGTGAATATAGCCAGACACAAATCTTCTTGCTTTTGAAATCTTTCTGCACTTAAGTTAGGCGCAGCGGAAGCAATACAAGAATAACAGCAGAAACAGAAATGCAGTAACTGAAAACAAACCAAGCAGTCACTAACAAGGATTGTTTACAAGGTTCGGGGATAACTTGCCCCTACTCCTTGGCGTGCCCTTAAGGTGGGCGATCCCTTGATCGTCGGCAGATCAAGCCCCGGTGACCCGGATAAAATAGCGCCTCCTTCTCGGTGGAGAAACCTCTCCACACGCGTCTCAATAGGATACAAGGTAAGCTCACGAGACTAAGGAGGAACCTCTCACAAAACAGTAGCCAGAAAGCTCAAGAGAGAAGCTACACAAGGAGCACAACAACAACAGCGAAACCCACAGTCACACTTGCTTGTTTTCCTGTTCGTTCTTGTCGCCTCCTCTGCTTCTCATCTTCCTCTTAAGCTCCTGCTTCATCGTCAGGCTCCATCAGCATCCCCTGAGCACATCCTGAACCCACTGACCTCCCTGAGCACTCAGTCCACTAAAGTCCCTCTCCAGCTGAGCCTCCGTCAGTCGCCAGCCATGCCTCAGTTGCCGTTGAAACCTGAGAAGGAGAAACAAACAAACCTGCTCCAAGGAAAGCCTCCCATCGACCCTCCTTGACTGTTTGAATCACCTGCTATCACCTACACACTCCAAAAGAAGCTTAGCAATGCATATCAAAAAGAAATAAGCAAGTAGCAGAGAATCGGCAGTGAAAACAGACGCGATCAGAGCTTCTGACAGCTTATTTGAATTAAAGTTCTGCTCCTGATCGGTCACCAGACCGATCCAGCAGTCTTCTGCACACTCCTGATTGGTCCCCAGACCAATCCAGCATTCTGTTGCACACTCCAAATCGGTCCCCAGACCAATCAGGCTCCATCCTGATCGGTCACCAGACCTATCAGGCTCCAACCTGATCGGTCACCAGACCAATCAGGTTGCTTCCTGACCGATCAGGAGTCATCCTGATCGGTTATAGTGAGAACCTCGCGACACTTGATCGTTCTCTAGACTGATCTGAACAGTATCCCTGATCGGTCACCAGACCGATCAGGCGCAGATCAGTAAGGTCCCCAAAACCCACTGTATGCTCCCTAATCGGTCACCAGACCGATCAGGAGCCAAGCAGTGAGTAAATTGTCTTCTCCCTGATCGGTCACCAGACCGATCAGGAGCAGAGCAGTAGGTTCCCAACCTCACTGTATGCTCCCTGATCGGTCATCCGACCGATCAGCCATCGCTGGATCGGTCACCAGACCGATCCACGAAGGAGCACCGTGCCAACTTCCCTGATCGGTCACCAGACCGATCCAGGCAAGCCCAAATGCACTCTAAGTCATGAGAACAAGCCTCCAGCCCTTCTCTGACTCGTGTCATGCCCAGCTTCACTCACTGGGACTTCAACCTAACCCTCCAAGCTAGGACCTGGCTTCACTCACCAGGGTTTCGGTCACCCGGCTTCACTCACCGGGACCCAGCTTCACTCACCGAGATTTCAACCTAGCTTCACTCACTAGGATTTCGGTCACCCGGCTTCACTCACCGGGACCCGGCTTCACTCACCGGGATTTCAACCTAGCTTCACTCACTAGGATTTCCATCACCTGGCTTCACTCACCAGGACCCAACTTCACTCACCGGGATTTCCACCACCTGGCTTCACTCACCAGGACCCGGCTTCACTCACCGGGATTTCCACCACCTGGCTTCACTCACCGGGACCCGGCTTCACTCACCGGGACCCAGCTTCACTCACCGGAATTTCAACCTAGCTTCACTCACTAGGATTTCGGTCACCCGGCTTCACTCACCGGGATTTCAACCTAGCTTCACTCACTAGGATTTCCATCACCTGGCTTCACTCACCAGGACCCGGGTTCACTCACCAGGATTTCCACCACCTGGCTTCACTCACCAGGACCCGGCTTCACTCACCGGGCTAGGTTGAAATCCCGGTGAGTGAAGCCGGGTCCCGGTGAGTGGAATCGGGTGACCGAAATCCTAGTGACTGAAGCTAGGTTGAAATCCCGGTGAGTGAAGCCGGGTCCCGGTGAGTGAAGCCGGGTGACCGAAACCCTGGTGAGTGAAGCCAGGTCCTAGCTTGGAGGGCAAGGTTGAAGTCCCAGTGAGTGAAGCTGGGCATGGCACGAGTCAGAGAAGGGCTGGAGGCTTGTTCTCGTGACTTAGAGTGCATTTGGGCTTGCCTGGATCGGTCTGGTGACCGATCAGGGAAGTTGGCACGGTGCTCCTTCGTGGATCGGTCTGGTGACCGATCCAGCGATGGCTGATCGGTCGGATGACCGATCAGGGAGCATACAGTGAGGTTGGGAACCTACTGCTTTCGGTCACCCGGTTCCACTCACCGGGACCCGGCTTCACTCACCGTGATTTCAACCTAGCTTCACTCACCAGGACCTGGCTTCACTCACCAGAACCCACTGCTTCACTCACCGAGTTTCAACCTAGCTTCACTCACTAGGATTTCCATCACCTGGCTTCACTCACCAGGACCCGGCTTCACTCACCGGGATTTCAATCACCTAGCCCTCCAAGCTAGGACTTTTTCCCACCTAACCCTCCAAGCTAGGATTCTTCACATGCCACTTCACATGCCAACGTGCGATCTCCCGATCCACCTGGACTTAATCCGAATTCACCCAAACTTGAATCAAACTTAAATCGGTGTCAAATACCAAAATAACAATCAAGGTCAGACTGCATCAACACAAACCTTAGATATTTTCATTTCTTTTTATAGAAGAGTTGAAAATGAAAAATCGTCAACCATTAAGACAATTAGAAGTGATCATGGAGGTGAATTTCAAAACCAAAGGTTTTTAGAATTTTGTCAAGATAGAGGTTATAAGCATGAATTCTCTACTCCTAGAACACCACAACAAAATAGTATTGTAGAGAGGAAGAACCGTGTACTTCAAGAGGCTGCACGAAGCATGCTCAATGAGTACTCACTACCGAGTTACTTATGGGCCAAAACTGTAGATACAGCTTGCTATGTGCAAAACAGAGTCCTCATCCATAGGTTTTTAGGAAAGACTCCCCATGAACTTTGGTTTGGAAAACCACCTACAGTTAAACACCTTAGGGTGTTTGGTTGTAAGGTGTTCATTCTAAACACCAAGGACCACCTTGGAAAGTTCACGGCAAAGGCTGATGAAGGGATACTAGTCGAGTACTCCCTCGTTAGTAAAGCCTACCGAGCCTACAACAAGAAATCTAGATTAGTTGAAGAGTCTTTTGATGTGGTCTTTAAAGAAATTCCAAAATCAACTGACCAATCAAAAAATGTAGAAGGAGTTCAACTCGAACTTAGGAAACTAAGTTTGAAAGAAACTCCAAGTGTTGTTGATGGTGATGAGTCTGATGACGGTGAACCTAGACAACCCATTGATCAGCCAGATCCTGAGGCTGAACTTGTGTCTAGTGAACCCGTTCAAGAAGCACCACCAACTCCTAGGCAAACTAGATTACCCTCTAGTCATCCCCAAGACCAAATTGTTGGAGACATCCATCATGGGGTTAGAACTAGATCATTCTTCCGGAATGAGGCTAATGAAGTTGCCCTAATTTCTGAAATTGAACCTAGGAAAATTGATGAAGCATTAGATGATCCCGACTGGATCATTGCAATGCAAGATGAACTAGGTCAATTTGAGAGGAGTCAAGTTTGGGACTTAGTCCCTAGACCCAAGAAGACCACCATTATTGGAACCAAATGGGTCTTCAAAAACAAATTGAACCATAAGGGAGAAATCATTAGAAACAAGGCACGCTTGGTAGCCAAGGGCTATAGTCAAGTTGAAGGCCTTGATTATGATGAGACCTATGCTCCCGTGACACGATTAGAGTCCATTCGATTGATGCTTGCATTTGGAGCACATCGTGGCTTCAAATTATACCAAATGGATGTCAAATCAGCTTTCCTAAATGGTTTGATTAGAGAAGAGGTCTACGTCGAACAACCTCTGGGGTTTGAGAGTACCGAATTCCCAAACCACGTGTTCAAGCTCAAAAAGGCACTTTATGGCCTTAAACAAGCACCCCGGGCTTGGTATGAGCGGTTGTCGACATTTTTAATTGAGAAGAGCTTCGTTAGAGGCCAAATAGACCCTACACTATTTCTGCGAAGAGATGGTGACAACATTTTTGTAGCCCAAGTATATGTCGATGACATAATTTGTGGCTCAAATAATAAGGGCTATTTAAATGAGTTCATTGGACACATGGAGAGTGAGTTTGAAATGAGTCTAGTGGGAGAGTTGACCTTCTTCCTTGGACTTGAAATCAAGCAAGCTCGCGATGGTATCCATGTGCACCAATCAAAGTATACACAAGAAATGCTTCACAAATTCAACATGAATGATTCAAAAGAGGTAACCACTCCTATGGCTACAAACACGAGATTAGACAATGATGAGAATGGTAAACCCGTTGATTTAACTCAATATCGAAGCATGATAGGTAGTTTGCTATACCTCACAGCCAGCCGACCAGACATTCTATTTGCTATGGGTATGTGCGCTAGGTATCAAGTTTGTGCCAAGGAATCTCACTTAATCGTTGTTAAGAGAATTTTGAGATATCTCAAGGGCACAATTGGAGTCGGTCTATGGTACCCCCGTACCGAATCATTTGATTTAATTGGCTATACGGATTCCGACTACGCTGGATGTAAGTTGGACCGGAAAAGCACAAGTGGGGGTTGCCAATTCTTAGGTTCGTCCTTAGTAACTTGGTCAAGTTGGAAGCAACATTGCGTTGCTCTCTCCACGACCGAGGCAGAATATATCGCCATGGGAGAGAGTGTATCACAATTGTTGTGGATGATACATACTTTAGAGGACTATGGATTGAGTCACAAGGGTGTGCAAGTGTTGTGTGATAACATAAGCACAATTAACTTAACCAAGAATCCAGTCCATCATTCTAGGACCAAACATATTGAGGTGCGCCACCACTTCATTAGGGATCATGTAGCTAGGGGAGATATTGTACTCTCTCATGTAGAGTCCAAATCAAACCCAGCCGACATTTTCACTAAACCACTTCCCGAAAATGAATTTAGTTTCCTAAGACGGGAGTTGGAAATGTGTCGCGCTTCATGAATTTCAGAGTGCAATCAAACTCTTCATGATTATTTCGAAATTGTTGGGAAACAATTGGGTAATTTTGGGGACATCTCACACAAACTATAAGGTTTACCAAAACGTTTTTGTTTGCTAGATTTGGGGTGAGATGTTAGGATCAACTCAATTTCTCAAAATGTCAATGCATCCCTTGAGAAATTAAGTTGACGAGATAATAATTACGGTGGTGACCAAGTATGGGGAAAACCATTGCATAACATATGTGTATATGGCTTCATGATCATACTTGGACTTTCCAATCAAGGAAACTTGATTGGAACACTGAATTTGATACAAACTTAGTTGAAATTGCTTGATTGATTGTTGCTTAAGTTTGACTCCACTTGGGTGGAGCAAAGTGCTTGATTCAAACCATAAGGACCTTTAATCCTTGCTTAGGGATCAACTATAGGCGAGGGATCACTTCCTAGATCGACATTTGTCATCAGATCCCCTGAGAAATCATGTACGAAACTGAAACTGAAAGTTTCAGTTCATTTCAGATCGTATCAGGAACCCTGATCGGTCACTGGACCAATCAGGCAGAGGGCTGATCGGTCCCCGGACTGATCTGGCTCCTTCCTGTGGTGATCGGTCCACAGACCGATCAGCGAGGCAAGCAGTGACTTTCCAGAATCCTGACCAATCATTATGTGCTGGCCTGGATCGGTCCCCAGACCGATCTGGCACCCTGCTGGGATCGGTCCACAGACCGATCAGGAGGGTTCTTCGAAAATCATCCGACCCTACTGTCCCCTTCTTGATCGGTCAGCCGATCGATCAGGAGCCAGCTTGATCGGTCACTAGACCGATCAGAACCAAGCCAGTCCGATCAGGCCAGAGCCTGATCGGTCTGGGCTCCATCAGATCGAACGGTGATCCGTTCAGGTGCATTAAAATATGGTTGGTGGACCGATCCACCAACAGATTAAATCCTCCCAAAACCCCTCATTGCCGAATCCTAGCGCCGAAACCTCCCACTCGCGCAACCGTTGCTTCGTGCGAGAGCTCTCCAGTGCTTTCGTCTCCCTCTTTCGCGTGCGTGCGAGTGCTCCTGCGGGCGTTTTTCTTGCTCCCGGCAAGTTCTCAATTTGCTCCAAGTCTTCTGCGTTTCTGTCTTGCGCCAAGGCTTCTCCTGCGCAAGCGTATTCCCTTTCCGACTCAAGAACTCTACTGATGGCACCAAAGTGAGTTTTTGGTTTAGCTTCCTTTACAAATCATTTCATAAATTTTGTTGTGAAGCTAACCGTGTTTTGCCGTGACTTTTTGTTGTGATCTCTTGATTTGGTCGTGACCCATCTGTGTCCTATCTTGCTCTTAATCAATTCTATCTTCTGATTAAAATGTGTTTGGTTGATCATTATGTTCTCTGATTGGGTCTTACCTTTGATGATCAATTCTTGAATTTATGATTCTGTCACGCCCCGAGACCTAGGAGCCGCTGATCCAATAGAAAATCGGACAGCACCTCCCCAGTCCGGCGGACAATTTGCACACACACACAAACATATATATCACAACCACGCAGTTTATATGGGCCTCAGGCCTCAAATCCACATAAAATAACAACATATATGACAATATGCGAATAAAACCAAAACCCGAACTTACCTGAGCTGCCAGGGGGCAGGAACGCAGCATAAACCACACACACAGTCCAACATAGGACTCAAAAGTACAATGACATAAATAAAGTCACAAACTACAAGTCCACGACAATCCAAAATAACGAAATAAAGCATAACATGGTCCACAGACATAAAGTAATCTATTAAAACCGAATCGGGTGAAATCAATAGCACGGGACTGGCGACTCGGACTCTCCTGGCAAATATCAACCTGAAAAATAAAGTAATGGCAACGGTGTGAGTCCATAAGCTCAGCGGATACCCAACAGATATGCATAGTATGTTACAATAACAATAAGGATCTACGCTAATACAGTCCCATATAACAATCCGAAAGGGTATACTAAAGATACTAAATACAGGTACATACCCGAATCCGTCTAGCCTGCAAAGGGTGAAATACATCCCTATGGAACAAGTATAACATATAATCCAAGATAAAACAGGTATCCAATATATATGCATGTCAAGCAAGTGCAGAAATCAAATGCAGCAAACAATGCACGATGCAAAATATGCACATGGTGCAATGACATGTGTCACCCCTGACACCAATCAGATCATCGTTCACCTGTCATAAATGAACGTCCGAAAGGGTAGAGCTATGACAACTGTACGCACCCTGCTATCACTGCTACTGAGTGACCGAGTGGACAGGATGCTGGCGGAGGTCTCTCTCCTACCCCAAGCAGTGGGGGAGTCTAGCTCTCATCTTTTCGTGTCTCGGGACGAGAAGGGATCCCTGGCTGCTACCACGCACCGGAACCACCCTCCAATAGTGACCGTGCGGAGCAATACAGGGCAAATGCACACACCCTATGGTAGCCACTACCCATGAGTGGATGTGTGTGCATATCCTCATGTAACTGGCGACGGGCTCGGACTATATAGGAGCCGATGATCGCCAGCATGCAACAATGCAAGGATGGTGCATGATCCAAATATATAACCCTCACAAAGTTCTCAACTAACACCGCCGGGTGCTAGGAATAGGTTTGAATCCTATATCATGGGATACAAGTAACCTAGTAGATATGCTAACTAAATAACCAGTGATCTATCAATATCAAAATGCAAAAAGGAAGGTATCACTACATCTATGTGTATATCTACCCATATAGATGGCAACTCGCGAGACTGTATAAAGTGAAATAGAAGCTAACCTCAACGGTAAACAACAGCATATATCAGATACAGGTACACTAAGGCAGATAAGCATACAATCTTACGGTTATCTATAACAGACAATGCATAGCAAGAAGACTATATCTAAAAGATAAGTCAAAGGGTACCCGCCTCCAAAAGAGAAGAATCCAAATGCGAAGAGAACCACCAGCCAATATCAGCAATAAAAATCCAAATCAAGTCCCTGTATCAAGGACAGATTTAATTAGCTATCACAAAATAGTAACTAGCTAATTAATCCCTAATCCGTTCTAGGGTTAACCTAATCCGTCCCTTTCCATTTAATTAATCATAATAAAATGGTTAGGCCTTAATTATCCCAAATTATCCCGATTAGATTCCAATTAGTTTTGGAAATCTGAATTCATCAAGTTAACTCATCAGGTTTAAATTTCAAATTAAGCCTAACCCATAAGTTAATCAATAGCTATCCCAAAACCAACAGGCTTCATCCCCAAATGGAGCTTACAACCAGATCTCAAGCAACAAACTCCTACGGTAACAAGGTTAAGCATTTAACCCACGCAACAAAACCAAAACCGAAATTATACAGTGAAATATAGATATCCTATGGCACAGATACACCAAACCAGCTGTACAGACTGATCAAATTCTTAAATCGCAGTTTCATCAGAGAATCGAATACCTGATTGAACCCTAACCCACCCCTCAGAACATTCCTCCAAGATTTAACTATCACCAAGAACTTGAAGAACTCAGGCTTACCTTAAGTGATACACCAAAAGATCTCTGCTTCAACTCAAAGGATCAGCTAATGAATCAGTATCTTCTTCCCGACGGCCCCTCCGGAATCCCTAGACCCATTCCAGTGGATTAAGATCAACATCACAGCAGGGGAGGAGAAAAGAAATCGAGCCTTAAACCAATCCGAAGGTGGTATCACAAATCAAAACTCAATACCTGCTGGGAAGTCTCTCGGAAGTAGACGGTGTAGATCGGGCGTCGGCTGTGGGCTAGGACACGCGAACAAGATGGAGAGGAAAGGAATCGGCTTGAACTTGGCTGCGGGCGGGAGTATGCGAGGAAGAGGAAGAACAAGGGGTGGCGGCGCTTTCTCCACTCGCGGCGATGACTAGGGCACGCGAATAAGATGGAGAAGAAGTCGGCGCGAGGGAGAGGGGTCGACCGTGGGCTGCGGGTTTAGGGCACGGGCGAGTGGGAGAGGAAGGGAAGTATTAATTATCCATAAATCTAATTATTATTTTTCCTTTTATAACCATATACTATATATATATTTATAACCATATATATATATATAACAATAAATATATATATATATATATATTCCGATTTATTTATTTATTATTATTATTATTATTTTTTAACCCGTATTTTACATTCTCCCCCACTAATAAAAATTTGGTCCNCGAACTATAGACCCAACCTTTATCTATGAACATTGTCAACAATTCGACACGAATTGAATTTTATAATCTTCAACCCATTTTGCACCTTGAAGGACCGATCAACCTTGACTTGGTCTCTAAGTTCTATAATAACATGGTGAGTGGAGAAGGCACGGGGTGGAGGACCCGTGTTGCTAGTATCGATCTCGATTTCAATCGATGTATTTTCATTGATTTTCTCGGCTGTCGCAGGTCAGACAATGATTTCTTTCTCTATCCTTATCCTCCTAATCCCCTTCCAGTTCCCTTCGATGGAGTGACTCCCAATTCCATCTACGAGTACTTCCTAGGCCATCCCAGGCCAGGGGGTTCTGGTGAGCGCACCCGTGACTTTCCCACATTTCCTGCTCTTCACCTTTCCCCTGTTGACTATGTGTTGTTTAAAATCATCACCAATTGTCTCCTCCCAACTACTTCGAAACACCTTGATGAGATTCAACCGTTCCACTGCTTGATGATTTACGGGATGCAACACCAGTTAGACTTTGACCCAGTGGCTTCGGTCTTTTTCTTTATCATCGTCCACAGTATGTCGTCCTCCCAGTCAGTCTATATGCCATTCGGCCACATCATCACTGCCTGGCTGGAGTTGGTTGGCATCGACGTTACACAGGGCCGCATTGTGCCCATGATTCGACAGGACTGCCGTCTGGATCGTCGCATGCTCGCTCAGTCCGGCATTGTTCTCGGGACCCAAGGGCTGAGGTGGAAGGATCGCAGGCATGCGGGGGAGCTACCGAGAGCAGCTCATGACCAGGGGCCGCCAGCTATTACTGCATATTATGATGAGTGGGCTCCTGATCTACGCTGGCAGGTGGCGGAGATAGAGCGGATGATGGAGCACGAGTTACACATTTCCGAGCTCTGGCGACAAGAGGTCCGCTCCGAGTTTCAGCCTTTTGATCGCTGTCTTGATGCCCTAGCATCTGATGTCTCTGAGATGAGCTCACTCCAGGATAGATGGTATGAAGAGTTGTATCATCATACATTTCTTGATGGTGCGTCCCCCAGTGGCCCTTCACTCGGGGATATCATATATATCGATGATTCCGACGATGATGCCGCTGACAATTGATGAGTATTCTGTTTGACATTTGACTTTCTAATCTTGCCTTGTATGACTCTCCGGCTGTATGCCCCGTGACTTGACTATTGTGGCCTTGTGTCACACGTATCTTGCCCTTGATGCATGTACCCTGCATCTTGCTACGTGTCTGGATGTTTTATGCTTTGACTTGTCTGACTTTGCCTCACATGCTTATCTAATCCTAGTATGTTTATTGTTGATGCCATATTGTTTGTGTGAGTTTTATCTGCATGTTTGCTACATTGCTATGTTCATGCTTATAATGTCATGTCTACTTGATACATATGACTGTTATGGCATGCTTTGTGAGTTGTTACTTCATGTTCATATGATGCATGTGATTGCTATATCTTGCTCTATCTTTTTCACATGTGTTCATATGGTTATCCAACAACCTATCACATCTTTGTTAATTTGGGATACCCCTAGGGTTGAGGGGGAGTATGGTTGAACTTAACAGCCTGTCTAGACCCTTTTCGTGTTCGACAAAGGGGGAGAGTGTGGTTGGTTAAGTTTAGAATGACTATATTGTAGGGGGAGGATCTTGATTTCCCTATAATTCTGGATTTGAGGAGATTGATTGAAATCCCTAAACTTAAAATCGGGTTGTCAAACAACAAAAAGGGGGAGATTGTTGATGCAATCTAGCCCTGATTGTTGTTTTGGTGTTGACACCAATTTTAGTTTAGGTTGATGATTATGATTAAGTCCTGATCGATGATTAGGCATGATGTTGGAAAATCCTAACCTGGAGGGTTAGGTGTGAAGAATCCTAGCTTGAAGGGCTAGGTGTTGGAAAATCCTAACCTGGAGGGTTAGGTGTGAAAAATCCTAGCTTGGAGGGCTAGGTGTTGGAAAAGTCCTAATTCGGAAGGGTTGGGTGAAAAGTCCTAGCTTGGAGGGCTAGGTGAAAAGTCCTAACTTGGAGGGTTAGGTGCAAAGTCCCAACCTGGAGAATTAGGTGAAAAGTCCTGGCTTGGAGGGTCAGGTGCCTAGCTTGGAGGGCTAGGTTGGATGAAGTTCTAACTCGGAAGGGTTGGGTGAAAAGTCCTAGCTTGGAGGGCTAGGTGAAAAGTCCTAACTTGGAGGGTTAGGTGCAAATTCCCAACTTGGAGAGTTAGATGGAAAAATCCTTAGCTTGGAGGGCTAAGGTGAATGAAACCCTAGCTTAGAGGGCTAGGTTTGAGTCCCTGGATCGATCTGGTGACCGATCAGGGACATTGGCACGCTGCTCCTTCGTGGATCGGTCTGGTGACCGATCCAGCGATGTCTGATCGGACTGGTGACCGATCAGGGAGCACACAGTGAGGTTAGGAACCAACTGTGTGGCTCCTGATCGGTCCGGTGACCGATCAGAGAGCAGGCTGCTTCCTCGCTGCCTTATACCTGATCAGTCTGGTGACCGATCAGGGAGCGGATAGTGAGTGAGTTCCCTTGCTGATCAAGTCCTGATCGGTCCAGTGACCGATCAGGGACTTAGGATTTAATTTCCGAAGTTACTGTTCATTATACCTGATCGGTTTGAGTGACCGATCAGGCTTCACTCTGATCGGTCTGGTGATCGATCAGGCTTCACTCTGATCGGTCCGGTGACCGATCAGGCCTGTGTTGTCGTAAGAGCTGGGAATCCTAGCAAAGTAGTAGATCGGTCTGGTGACCGATCCACAAGCCCTGGATCGGTCCGGTGACCGATCACTTTAATTCAAATTGCATTGTCAGACGCTCTGAACATATCCGATTCTCTGCGCGTCACTTCTGAATCTTGATTTACTGCTTGATATGTTGCTCTAACACTCTGATTAAGCTGCAGGTGACAGGGGAGGATTCAAACACTCAAGGAGAAGTCAATGGAGGCTTTCCTTGGAGCAGGTTTGTCCGTTTTTCCATCTCAGGTTGCAACGGCCGAGCTGCAGACTGGAGCTGAGACTGGAGCTTGGCTGAGGGAAGCTCAGGGAGTCTAGGGATAGCTCAGTGGTAGCTGGCGTTGGCAGATGAGTAGCTGGGAGCTACAGAGATGGTGTCATCTGATGCTTGGTGGAGAAACAAAAGAGAGAAGAGACTTCGGTTGAAGCAGAGTTTGAGAATCCTAAGTGTTCGAGCTTGCTGAAGTTCTTGCTGCGATTTTGTGTTCTCCACACTTGACTTGCTGTGTGCGTGTGCTGTTGATTCTTTGAGCAAGTCATTGAGATCTGAGGAGCAACCAATTCTTACGTAAGTGCTTGGAGGAAGGAACAAGGAGCTTGGAGTCCAACAGTGGGAAGACACGAAGGAGGGAGTCCTTGCGTGAGATCGTCACTGGGTGGAGCTCGGGAAAGCTTGCTGTGTTCTTGTCTTTGCTGAGTGCTTGAGTAAGATCCTTCATATTGTTTCATTGTGCTTAAACATATATTTGTGATTGAAACGTTGTGGAGAGGTTTCTCCACCGAGAAGGAGGTTGTCTTCTATCCGGTGTTAACCGGGGCTTGATCTGCCGACGATCAAGGGATCGCCCACCTTAAGGGCACGCCAAGGAGTAGGGGCAAGTTATCCCCAAACCTTATAAACCCTCCGTGTTAGCGACCTTGCTAGTTGTGGTTGTTTTGCTTTCGTTTTAGTTTTCTGCACACTCTGTTTTCTACTCTTTCTGTTGTGCTACTGATATCTGAGTTTCAGAAACTTCATAAGTGTTTAAAGTCCAAGTGATTGGCTATATTCACCCCCCCCCTCTCTAGCCATCCGTTTCCAACACTCTCATTGGGCAGCGACAAGTTAGAAAGAACCCAGAGGACTCCTTTCCTGGTCGTAGATGCGCCCTCCGCCTACAATGTCATCCTGGGCCGCCCCGCGCTCAGCACTTTCCGAGTGGTGGTCTCTGTTTACCACCAGAAGATCAAGTTCTCGGTAGGTGACCAAGTGGTGGAAGTTCGAGGAGATCAACTAGTGTCTCGGCGGTGCTACAGCGGAGAGGTCAGGACAGAGTCTTGGAAGAACCCTAGAAGCCTGGACGATTAGCTGTAGGAGAAAGACAGAAACTCGGGAGGTCCTGGCCCGACGGTGAACTCAGACCCTTTCAGTCTCGGTAAGATCTACGTTATATTTGGAGTATCTGTCTGTGTATCTCTATGCCCTTGCAGAAAAGTCAAGCAACAAAGAGAGATGCTCCCCCCCCCCCCCAATATAACAACGCATTACTGAGAAGTATCCAAAACCCTAAATACCTCGCGGTGCAGTCAAGGCCTGGGGTACTTAGGCTTGGTCTGGGACATACGCGCCCGACCAAGTATCCAAAACCCTAATACCCTGCGGTGCAGCGGAAGCCCAGGGTACTTAGGCTTGGTCTGGGACATATGCGCCCGACCAAGTATCCAAAACCCTAATACCCCACGTTATAACTGACGCCTGAGGTATTTAGGCCTGATCTGAGTTGTTCCAAACTCCCCACCAAGGACGCAAACCAAAGTGCCTCGTGATCTCCCGAGCACCCAGGATGGGTGGGAGGTGCGGAGGCAATGACAATGTAGCACGCCCGACCAGGGGAACATAAGCAAAATATCGAAAAGAATGGCCCAGTCATACACATACACAGGGTAACACAAATATTGTTTTATTCATGAAAAATACAGGGAAAATAACATCTCAGAAAATTATCAAGGTACAATTGGATGAGAGAAAGCACTTTTCTACTTGAGATGTCCGCCTCTAAAGCTCCATTCCTTCGCGAACCACCTTCAAAGTACACAGCGCGCAGAAGCACGTCGACAGGGCCCGGGAATCTCTTTCCAACTTTTGGGTACTCCCTCCGAGTAGTCAGGGACGGGGATGGACGCCTGAGGTAACACATGAATAGCTCGGGTACCCCCTCCGAGTAGTCAGGAACGGAGATGGATGTCTTAGGTAACACATGAGTAGCTCGACCCCATCTGAACACCCCCTCTCTTTTTCGTAAAGATGCAGCCAAATACAACATTCAAAAGGCAGAAAAAAGAGGATGGGGAGTAGTGACTGTAATTTCTCTCTGGAGTATATACTCCAGGTCGCAGCAACCGCGATTCTCCTCCAGGTCGAGAAAAGACACAGGAAAGAATCACCCTAACAAAGGAGGGGGAACAACAACTGAATATTCTCAACAAAAAGAAGAAAGAGAAAGAGAAAAATCAGCGGCTGCAGCCCCTCCTCTCTTGGTGACGACGTACCCCACAGACACCTTCATCTGCCCGAAGCTTGGAGGAAACGAGCAGCCGATGGTGCATGGGGTAAATAATATCCCTCACAATCTAATTCACTACCAAAAAAAGGATTTTGCGACAAAATTTGTGATGAATTTAAAAAAAAACGTCTCAAAACATTTTTGGATGAATTTTGCTACGAAAAATAATTCGTTGCCAAATAGACGTCCTAAAATTCTCCGACAAAACTTTGGGATAAATTCAATTTTCGTCACCAAATTTGTCGCAAATTTTTTGGAACAAATTCAAAATTTGTCGCAATTTTTGCGACAAATTAAAAATTTATTGCAAAATCTACGATAAATTTTGAAATTCATCACAAAATCTACGATAAATTTTAAATTCATTGCAAAATATCTGTGATAAATTTATAAATTTGTCGTAGATTTTTTATGACAAATTAAAATTTTGCCTCAGATTTTATGATAAATTTCAAAATTTGTCGCAGAATTCTAGGATGAAAACATAAATTTGTTGCAACATCTGCAACAAAATTTGAATTCATCACAAAAATTTTGCATCAAATTTGAAAATTTATCGTAAAATCTGTAATGAATATAAAAATTCATTACAAAGTTTTTACAATGGCTTTATAAATTTATTGCAAACATTGCGATGAATTTCAAAATTTATCGTAGATTTTGCAATGAATTTCAAAATTTGTCACAAAATTTCTACAACAAAAACTTAAATTCGTTGTAAATTTTGTGACAAATTTTGAATTTGTTATAAAATTTGGGACAAATTTGAAAATTCATCACAAATTCTGCGACGAAATTTAATTTCGTTATAGATTATACGACAAATAAATATATTTGTCGCAAATTTTGCGACAACTTTTGTGATAAATTTTAAAATTTGTCACAAAAATTGCGATGAATTTTCAAATTTGTTGGAGTTATTGTGACAACTTTGCTACAATTTCAAAATTCATTACAATTTTTCGATAAACAAAATAATTTTGATAATTTAGCGGCGAAAAAATATTCGTCGCTAAATTCATCGCAAAATAAATAAATTTTTTTAAAAGTAATTTTTTAAAATTATATCAATTTAATTAAATAAATCTCAAATCATTAAAATTCATATCAATATCAATAACTGTGCTGTTTTCTTGAGGTTTTCAACTTTAAATACTATCAATAGCAAGGTTAGCAAGAAAAAAAAAATCTAGAAGACAAAAACAAAAACCAAGGCATAGTTTACTTGAAAGAAACCATAAGCGATAAATATAATAGTTTCCATGGAAAGAAAATCATAAACAAAAAATATAATAGTTTACATGATAGAAATCAGTGTCAGCCCAAAAGAAAATGACCGTCATCATTGCCAGATAACTACCAAGTATGATTCCTATTGTGAAAATCTCAACTAGCTTCCAGCTGTAAGGAGAAGGGAGAGGAGATGGTTTGACCCTATCCTTTGAATTGGTCATTTTGGTACCCGGTAACATTGAAGAGAAAAAGAAAGATATTTTAAGAAGTGGAACAACAATCTAAAGAAAATACCAAATAAAATGTGTGCTGCTCTTATGCAATACAATGAAGAGAAAAAATTTCCTTACTATCATTGAGATCACAATGATAAGGATCATGAAGGGTAGAAAGTCAAACTTCCATACTAACACAAGCAGCATAAAATTCAGTTGTACAAACAAGTATACAGATCAAATAAATGATAAACCAACTAAGAATTAAATCTCGAGTGGTGATGGAGATTACGGTACTATTTTGGTATCGCATTAATGTTCCAATGTGTAATGCTGATGGTGAATTGAAAATAAAAGGAGGAAGAGATGAAGAAGAAAAAGAAGATAAGACAAAATATTTTGACGAGTATTGTAGCAAGCCATAGGATGTCAAGTGTTGATGTGAGATAATACTTATTGATATGATTTGCTTGACACAAAATACATTGTCTATGCCATGTCATATCAAGTTTCAATAATTTGCCAAAATGATACATTTTGACCAAACCGTGCCACTCAACACGGTACGAGATTTTAAACCATAGAAACAATTTCTTAGTACAAGCCTAGAAAATAAGAACTACCCCTATTACTGGAGCTGAACTATAAGATGTAAGACTAAAAAACATACACAATCTCAGAAATATTGCATAGAAAACAAGATAAGCTATGAGGACTTGTTCTTAAAAGAAATATTTGTCTTGTTAATAGATATGTGAGCAATCCTAGTGAACATTAACAAGTAGTAAGAAAGATACCTTAGTACTTTACTTTGATGCTTGAACAAGATATAATTAAACATAATGGTAAAAATTGATGCCATGAAATCATGAAAGAAAAACTTAATGAAAAAAATTTGAGAGCTAGATAGAAATTACGGATAATCATTTGTAACAAAGTGAATGCAAACTTTTTACTTACATTTTTAGATGATGAAGCTCATTTATCTCCTCAATCCTATTAAAAACAAATGAACAGTGTTGTAAAAAATATAAAAATTACAAAATTAAATAAGTGTTCTAAAATACTAATTAAAAGACAAATAATTGTCGTCACCACCATCAATGAAGCCACCAATCGTCGCCACCATCAATGACGCCACCAATATCAACGACACCGGGAGGAATTTGACTAAAAGCGAAATTTATTTGAAAATGTATTAAATTATTTAAATTAAAGTGATAACTTATTTAAATAAAAGTTTAATAATTAATATTAAAATTATTAACTTATTTGGTTTAAGATTAATTAATTAGATTATACTGCATTAATTTTGAATTTAAAATTAATACATTAAATTTCATATTAAATTAAATTTATTACTTCATGACTTTATAAATTAATTAAAATAATTAATTAATTACTTTAAAATTTAAAATGGATAATTTCTGAAATTTCATATTTAAAACTCAATTTGAGATTTAATTAAATTAAATAATTACTTTTGAATTAAAATGATGAATTAGTTAATTAATATCCTAAATCGATTAATTAGTTAATCAGAGACAAACACATGGTCATTCAAGCAAACACAAGGTAATTGTGTTATACTACACAAAAAAATATTACATATCCAAATATATATATATATATATATATAAAGAATAATGATTGGGAGAGTGAAAATGGGAGAGTGGAAATCATAGTGAATGACGTGGTACCTTACATGGACGATCTCCGACGGGTTCACCGTGCCCCCCATGGTATAATTTGATTCGGGGCGGCAGCCGAAGACCGCCGATGGTATCCAAGCGATAATCGGACGTGTGTATGTAAAGTGTCACGTCATGCCACATCATTCACTATGATTTTCACTCTCTTATTTTCACTCTCCCTATCATTGCTCTATATATATATATCGAAAATCACATTTTCAATTACAAAACTCAACCAACTGTGAGCCGTCATTGAGCCAGCCAGGCCCAACAATGGGTCTGGTGAGGCCAATGTGGCACGGTCCAGGCCCGACCATGCTTGATAGGTCCGGGCCGGACTAGCCAGGCCCGGTGGCCAGGCCAGACCAGTCAGGCTCGACAGCCAGCCCAGCGTGGCACGGCTTGGCCCGACGCTGCCATGCCCGGCGTGGCGCGGTCGTGCTCAGCCAGGGTCGTGTGAGTGAGGTCGGCCACGGCAGCTAGGGGCGACGAGCGAGGCTGGCCGCGCTCGACCAAGGGCTCGGGAGGGGGGTCGCGCCCCGCCGGTCGCTGCCGCCCAGGGCCGCGCGATGCTACCCGCGACAGGCCAGGCCCGCGCGAGGCCACTCGCGGATGGCGACGACTGCACAGGGTGGCGCAACGCTTCACGCAGCCTTCCGCTGCTGGAGAGGAGAGATCAGAGATATGAGAGAGAAGGTAGAAAGAAACTTATCACCAGAGAACGTCATCGTAGGAGGGAGCGCGCAACAACCGCCGCCGAGATCTTCCGAACCATCGAAACCAAAAATTGAACTAGGGTAAGAGAGAGGGGCAGATCTAGGGCGAGCTATATATACGTTGAAAAATGATAGGGAGAGTGAAAATGGGAGTGTGAAAGGCAAAGTGAATGACGTGACACTTTGCATGCACCGATCTCCAGCTGGTTCACCGTGCCCCCAGGGTATAGTTTGATTCGAGGCAGCGGCCGAAGGCCTACCGATGGTATCCAAGCGATAATCGGACGTGTGCATGTAAAGTGTCACGTCATTCACTTTGCTTTCACTCTCCCATTTTCACTCTTCCTATCATTGCTCATATACAATTAAGGTTTTGTGATAAAAATTTATTCGTGGCAGATTTGTTCCAAAATTAATTTTTTGAAAAAAGTTAAATACCTTCAAAAAAAATCATATATAGACCTATAAAACTCAAAATTTGATTAAACAAATTTTTACATATTCGTATTGATGTTCTCGTGATATAAATAAACTCAAACATAAATTTTGAGTAATATATTTATATTTATAATTTTTTTAATATTATATACTTTGAAAATATAATTTTATTGTTTTAAAAAAATTATATAAATATATTATGTGAAAACCATGTTTAAGGTGATTTATATCATGTGAAAATCGATACTAAGTTGTAAAAACATATTTCATTAAATTTCGAGCTTCTTATGTTTATGTATGAATTTTTAAAGGTATTTAGGGTTTTATAAAAAAAATAAAATTTTGTGACTAATTTCAAAATTCCTTCTAAATCTATAACGAATTTCCAAATTCATCTCAAATTTTGAGATAAATTTTGAAATTTGTCACAAAATTTTATATTTTAAAACCCCCTAAATACCTTCAAAATTTTATATAAAGATCCACGGAGCTCGAATTTCATGAAACATATTTCTACGTGCTCGTAGCAATTTTCTCATGATATAAATGATTTCAAACATGAATTTCATCTAATATATTTATATAAAAAATTTTTGAGAATAACAAAATTATATTTTCAAATTAAATAATATTTAAAAAGTATAAATATAAATATATTAGGTGAAATTTATGTTTGAGGTCATTTATGTCATGAGAAAATCAATATAAATATGTAGAAATTTATTTCATGAAATTTCGAGATTCATAGATCATTGTTTGAATTTTTTATTCTATTTAGGGTTTTTTTTTAAAAATAAAATTTCGATGAATTTTCAAATTCATCTCAAATATGTGATAAATTTGAAATTCATCGTTAATTTTGGGATGATTTTTGAAATTCACCGCAAAATTTTATTTTTTTTAAAAGAACCCCTAAATACATTCAAAAATTTATACATAAACGTACGAAACATGAAATTTCATGAAATAAGTTTCAACGTCCTCGTAGTGATTTCCTCATGACATAAATGACATCAAATATGAATTTCACCTCATATATTTATATTTATAATTTTTAAAATATTATTTAATTCAAAAATATAATTTTTTTGCTCTCAAAATTTTTTTATATAAATATATTAGGTGAAATTCATGTTCAAAGTCATTTATGTCATGAGAAAAATCTCTACAAGCACGTAAAAATTTATTTCATGAATTTCTATGTTCCGTAGACTCATGTATGATTTTTTGAAGTTATTTGGGTTTTTAAAAAAAATAAATTTTGAGATGAATTTCAAAATTTGCCCCTAATCTGCAACAAATTTCCAAATTCATCACAAATTTTGAGATGAATTTTGAAATTCATTGGAAAATTTTATTTTTTAAAAGAACCCTAAATACCTTCAAAATTTCATACAAAGATCTACACAGCTCAGAATTTCATGAAATAAATTTGATGTCCTCATGATATAAATAAACTCAAACTAAAAGTTTACCTAATATATTATATTTATAATTTTTAAATATTATTTAATTTAAAATTTTAATTTTGTTGGTCTAAAATTTTTTTATATAATCATATTAGGTCAAATTCATGTTTGAAGTCATTTATGTCATGAGGAAATCGATAAGAATATGTAGAAACATGTTTCATGAAATTCCGAGTACCGTAGGTCTATGTATGATTTTTTGAAAATATTTAATTATTAAAAAAAAATATTTACAGCAAATTTCAGAATTTGTCCCTAATTTATGATGAATCTAAAAATTAGTTGCAAAGTTTGGGACAAATTTTCAAATTCGTCGCAAAACTAAATTTTCTAAAAATCAAAATAAATATTAATTGTGGTATATGGACCTAGAGAACTCATAATTGAATGAAACAAGTTTCTATGTGTTTGTATCAATCTCCTGATAATGTAAACACCCTTAAATATGAATTTCACCAAATATATTTTTTTCTCTTAGTTAATTATTTAGATCAACGAATGACTTAGTTAAAATCTTCTAAGTTTGAAATTATTATAAGTAATTTGATGTTAATCCTTCATTGATGTCCAGAGTTTTTAGTGAAATTCATGTTTAAGGTTATTTATGTCACGAAGATGTCGATACGAATATGAAGAAACTTATATCATGTCATTCTGAGTTTGGTAACTCTATTTGGAGTATTTCAAACGTCTTTCAATTTTTTTAAAAAAAAAGTATTTGCGATGAATTTGAAAATTCATCCTAAATTGGGGATGAATTTCCAAATTCATCGCAATTTTGGGACGAATTTGGAAATTCATCGCAAATACATTCTTTTTTTAAAAAACCCTAATACCATTAAAAAAATCATACATGACCTACAAAACTTAGAATTTGATGAAACAAATTTTTAAGTGTTAGTATCAATGTCCTCATGATATAAATGACCTCAAACATAAATTTTGCCTAATATATTTGTATTTATAATTTTTTAAAATATTATTTAATTCGAAAATATAATTTTTTTGTTCTCAAAAATATTTTATATAAATATATTAGGTGAAATTCATGTTTAAAATCATTTATGTCATGAGAAAAATCGCTATGAGCATGTAGAAACTTGTTTCATAAAATTCCGAGTTCCTTTAGCTGATGTATGATTTTTGAAAGTATTTAGGGTTTTTTTAAAGAAAATAAAATTTTGCGATGAATTCCAAAATTCGTCGCAAAATTAAATTTTCTAAAAATCATAATAAATACCTTTTAATTGTCGTAGATGGATCTAGAGAACTCGAAATTTCATGAAATAAGTTTATGTGTTCGTATCAGTCTCCTGATAACGTAAAACCCCTCAAATATGAATTTGTCTTAATATATTTTCTCGTAGTTAGTTATTTAGATCAACCAATGACTTAGTTAAAACTGTCCAAGTTCAAAATTGTTATAAGCAATTTGGTATTATACCTTCATTGAACTTCAGAGTTTTTGTTGAAATTCATGTTTGAGGTCATTTATGTCATGAAGACGTTGATATGAACACGTAGATACTTGTGTCATGTCATTCAGAGTTTTGTAGCTTCATCTGGGGCATTTCGATCGAATGTATTTCAAATTTTTTAAAAAATTATTATTTGCGACGGATTTGAAAATTCATCACCATTTCATCCCAAATGGTGATGAATTTCTAAATTCGTCTCAGAATCTTCAACAATTTTTAATTCATCGCAAAAGCTACCAGTAGTAGTGAATTTTATTTTTGCGATGAATTAAATATTTGTTACAAATTTGTGACAATTTTTAAATTTGTTGTAAATTTTGCAACGAATACACAACAAAAAAATTTTGTCGTAGATTTTGCAACGAATATTTATTTTCGTCTCAAGAGTGCAATGAATTTTGAGACAATATTTTTTGTTGTTAATTAGCGACGAAAACTATTTCGTTGCAAAATTTTGTCACACATTAGCGACAATTTTAATTTTTGTCGCAAATTTTGTCACTAATCAGGGATGAAAATTTTGTGTCGCAAATATTCTTCGCTAAATACTAGTTTTTTTGTAGTGATTTCACTCATTCATTTGATTCAATTACAAACCATATCAAGTATTGCATTACATACTTGCATTTGGGGAGTTCGAGAAGCCTCTTCAATTCGGAGGTTTTGCGATTTGTAGTGTTGCTATCGCAAAATAATGTCGTTATATCTTGGGAGACGATTGTCGTGTTCGATGATCAACATGTGAGGGGCAAATTCTTCTTAACGAGATAGAGTCTAACTCTAGCCTCGACTTCGCCAAAGCGGTGTATACCGTCAATCTATCTGCGCTCAGATTGCACCACCAAAGAAAACCAACAGTTTTAAGATGAATTTATTTCGTGCAATCTTGATGGATCCATCATTGACGGCTCCGATTCCACCAGCGCATGACGAGAAATCAGAGAAGTTTGCAGGTACCGATTTCAAGAGGTGGTAGCAAAAGATATTGTTTTACCTAATCATGTTGAATCTTGTGAGGTTCTTACGTGAGGATGCCACCTCCATATCTCAAGGTTATATTGATAAATGAAAGAGGGTGGTGACATATGATTCTTGGGGACATAATGATTTCTTATGTCAAAATTATGTCCTCAATGGCTTGGACTATACACGACAACACGTTATTCAACGTGTATAGTCCAATGTCAACTGCAAAAGAGTTATGAGAATCTCTCGAAAGGAAGTACAAAACAAAAGATGTCGAACTGAAGAAATTTGTTGTCAACAAATTATTAGACTTCAAAATGATTGATTCCAAAACTGACAACTCAAGTCTAAGAGTTGAAGTTGATTCTATATAATCTGCATGCCAAAGACATGACAATGAATGAGTCCTTTAAAGTTGTCGCAATGATAGTGAAACCCTAACCTTCATGGAGGGATTTCAAAAATTATCTAAAGCACAAGCGAAAGGAGATGGGACTTGAGGATCCAATTATAAGACTATGGATTAAAGAAGACAATCACAAGCAATCATAATCAACAAGAATGCCTATATTGCGAAGGTAAATCTGATGAAACCAAACACTAGAAAGAAGAAAAAGTATCTTGGTAAAGGGTAGAGCCAAGAGAGGGCCAAGAAGTTTCAAGGAACATGCCACAACTGTGGCAAACTGAATCATAAGGCCAAAGACTGCCAGCGTCCAAAGAAAGTCACTCAAGTGCACATGACTAAAGATAAGTCAGTGCCAATCAAAATTAGACTACTATTGTATTTGAAGCTAACTTGGTTGACAATCCAAAGAAGTGGTGGGTCAATACTAGTGCCACATGACACATTTGCTCTGATAAGCCCCAACTTTCAACTTATACCCCCTATGGGAGAAGACTAATCATGGGCAACTTTGCAACTTCCAACATTGATAGTCTTGGAAAGCTGGTACTAAAGTGACATCAAGCAAGGAAGTGACACTAATTGATGTGCTTCATATTCACGGCATTTAGAAGAATTTAGTATCAGGGTCAACTCTTGTCAAAGCTGGTTTCAGGTTAGTGTTTGAATCAAATAAATATGTATTGGCAAAAATTAGTTAATTCATAGGTAGAGGATTTATAGAGAACAGTCTATTCAAGAAGAATATATAATGGTTGTATACCGTGAATTCAATAGTAATAAAATAATAAATTCTGCTTATTTGGTCGATTGTTCTAGTTTATAACATGTTACACTTGGACATGTTAATTATAACACTTTGCGATGACTTATGAATTTAAATTAATTGCAAACATTTAATGTTGATCCAACACATAAATGTGAAATATGCATTGAAGTTAAAATGACAAAGTTATCTTTTTATTCAGTGGAAAGAAACATAACCCTTGTAGAATTAATTGACAGTGATATATGTGATTTAAAATTCATACAAATAGAGGAGGCAAAAGTACTTTGTTACTTTCATTGATGACTACACTAGATATTGTTATGTGTATCTATTGAAAGACAAAGATAAAGCCTTAGAAGCATTCAAAAATTATAAAAATGAAGTTGAGAATTAAATTGGTCAACGAATTAAAAGAATTCAAAGTGATCAAGGAGGAGAATATGATGGTACATTTGATGAAATTTATGCAGAATATGACATTATTCATCAAAGGGTAGCTTCTTACTCTCCTCAATCAAATGAGATTGTCAAATGTAAAAATAAAACTCTTAAAGAAATGATGAATGCTATGTTGATAAGTTCGGGCTTACCCCAGAATTTGTGGGGAGAAGTTATTTTATCAGCAAATCAAATTCTTAATAAAATCCCACACAAAAAGAAAGATAAGACTCCTTATGAGTTATGGAAGGGTTAAAGCCTTCCTATAAATATCTGAATGTGTGGGGTTGTTTGGCTAAGGTAGAAGTGTCTAAAACAAAGCAAACCAAAATAGGACCAAAGACAATCAATTGCTTTTTTATTTGATATGATAATATAGTAGTGCATATCAATTTTTGGTATACAAATTAGCAATTCTTAATGTACATGTTGTAATAACCATAGAATCATGAAATGCTATATTTTTTTGAAGATATCTTTCCTTGCAAAGAAAGCAAAAAAGAAGGTTCAAATAAAAGAATTCATGAAACTGTAAATATGAATAATCTTGGAAACAATCAAGAATAAGCTATAGTAAGAGTGCCAAAATAGTAAAATTATTTGATCTTGATTTCATGACTTATATGTTGGAAATTTAACCAAGAACAATAAGCGAAGCCTTATCAAGTCCTGAGGCTCCCTTTTGGAAATAAACCATCAATAGTGAAATAAATTCCATTATGCAAAATTTTACTTGGGAATTGGTGGATATTCCACCTAGAATCAAGCCCTTAAGATGTAAATGAATCTTAAAGAAGAAATATAAGGTTGATGGAACTATTGAAAAGTATAAAGCAAGACTAGTGGCAAAGGGATTCTAACAAAAGAGAGGACTTGACTTCTTTGATACCTATTCATCAGTTACAAGGATCACATCCATTCAAGTGCTCATTGCTATTGTTGCAATACATTACCTTGAGATACATCAAATGGATGTGAACACAACCTTTCTAAATGATGAATTAGAGGAAGAAATATATATAGAAGAACCTGAAGTGTTTGTGACTCTAAGATAAGAAAATAAGGTGTGCAGACTTGTGAAGTCACTATATGAGTTAAAACAAGACCAAAATAGTAACACGAGAAATTTGACAAAACTATGATGTCAAATAGATTTAATATAAACGAGTATGATGAATGCATATATATCAAAGGCACACTTGACTTGTTTATTATTATCTGTTTATATGTAGACGATATGCTCATCATGGGTAATAATCATGACATAATCATAACTACTAAAAAGATGTTGACCAAGAACATTGATATGAAAGATATGAGTATAGCAGACTTATATTCGGAATTAAGATCAATAAGACACTAGATGGAATTGTCTTTTTATAGTCTCATTATATTGAGTCAGTGATAAGGAAATTTAATGCATAAGATCTTTCCCTTGTAAAAACACTAATACACCTAAGCTTGCATTTGACTAAGAACCATGGTGAACCTATATGCCAATTGGAATATTCGAGGATAATTGACAGTTTGATGTATATCACTAACTATACACGTTCAGATATTGCCTATACAGTCAACAAATTAAGTAGATTTACAAATAATCCAAATGATGACCATTGGAAGACATTAATAAAGGTTCTTAAATATTTAAGATACACCTTGGAGTATGGATTATATTATACAAGATATCCAGTGGTACTAGAAGATTATTGTGATATAATTGGATATATAATACAAAAGACTCTAAATCAACCAGTGGATATGCATATACCATTGGTGGTGGAGCAATGCCATGGAAATCCACGAAACAGACATGCATAACTCGGTAAAATATTGAATTTGAGTTTATAGCCTTGGATAAAGCTGCAGAAGAAGCTGAATGGCTTCGTAATCTCTTAGAGGATATCCCATGTTGAGTAAAGCCTATACCTACAGTGATGATACATTGTGATAATCAATTAGCAATTGCAAGAGCACAAGATAACTTGTACAATGGTAAGTTATGATATATTCATCGATGACACAATACCATTAGGTATTTGATCTCTAACAGAGTTATCTTTGTTGATTACATCAAATCGAAAGATAATTTGGCAGATCCATTTACAAATCGTTTACAAAATATTTGAATAGAGATCAAATATACTGCACATCAAGAGGAATGGATTAAAATTCTACGAACAAAAACATTCATAATGGTAACCCAACCTTATTGATTGGAGATCCCAAGATCTTGGTTTAATGTGACAATAAAATTTTGAAAGTTCATGTAAACACTTGGACTAGTTTCCCCCTCATTCCTAGGATGAAAAAGTGCTAGCAACAATATCAATAGTGAGGTTAAGTTATTAACATTTAATGACTTTTATACTTGAAAACAATGGAGTATGATAGGATACTCTTTATAGGAAGCCACCTATATAAGTGTGAAGACTGACGCTTCAGTAAAACACTTATGAATCTAAGTGTTGTTCATGGCCTACCAAAATGAACAAAATAGTGAGAATATAAAAAAGTGAGAAATATTATTGTTCACTAGGTATCATTGTCTGGGTTTACATGAATGGTTGAGTAGTTCAAGACATCACATTCACTAAGCAGACTAGTAAATCCAATAATACTCTACTACGAAAGGTTTAAAGCCACAAGCTACCTCTCCTAATGCAATAATCTTTCGATTGAACTCTCCTTAGGTGATAACATGCCACTAATTTTCATTAATGTTGGGGATTGTTGGAAATTTTAAATGAGAAATTAAATCTAGATCGTTGGATCAAGATTGACAAATCTTGTTTATCCAACTTAAAAGGTTTTGTGCCTCTTGATCAGTTCAATCTGAATCATTGATTTCAAAAGAAGGTATCTAAATGAAGAGGTTTGTGCCTCTTAGAAAGGGATGCAATCTAGATCATCCAATTTAAGATGAATGGATGAGAATTGATGGAACAAAGAGGTTCTTATATCCCTTCATTTAGTATAAATAAGATCCTTCACAGTCTATCAAAGTAAGTATTGCATTCCATACTTGCATTTGGAGAGTTCAAGAAGCCTAGTTTGGAGGTGCAATTTGCAGTGCTGGCAATATAAAGTCGTTGCATCTTGGGAGATGATTGTCGTGTTCTATGAGCACTGTGATAGATCGTGATCGCCAAGCTAGAGGGGGGTGAATAGCTTCTTTCGATTTTCTACCTATCACGTTAGCAAGCGCAAGTGGAAATACTAATAACAATAACAAACAATGCTAACCCAAACCTATTTACGTGGTTCAGAGATGACGCTCCTACTCCACGGCAGTCCGTAAGGTGGACGATCCCTTGATCCTTCGGTGGATCACTCCCCGGATGCTCTCCGGCTAGCTTGTGTAGCTCCTTGTGGGTGGAGAAACCTTGCCACAAACCCGGACACACTTCTGAGCACCAAAGACTACTAATGAGCTCTAACCAAGCTTATTTCGTCAACTCTTTCCCAGCCAACCCGAGCTCCTTTAAATAGAACTCAAGGCTTTGTTGCTACCAGTCGACTGCTCCCAGGGCAGTTGACTGGTCCCACTGAAAATCGACTGTTGCAAGCTCAACGTTCGAATTTCCAGCCACCTACCAGTCGATTGCTCCCAGGGCAGTCGACTGATGTTTCTGTGATTTTTATCAGTCGACTGCCAAAACCCCAGTCGACTGCCCACCTAGGTTTTCCTTCCCGAGTACAATTCCCTCAGTACTCGTACCCTCACGACTTAGCTGACTCTTCACCAGTAGCCTCGACTGTTGCCTTCGCGCCCTCTTCATCTTTGGATCCCGTCCCTCAGATGCGCACACAAACCCTCAGCTTGCCTCCATGTCATCCTTCACGCATGCCTCGAAGTCCGCGCCCCTCGGCTCATCGTCCCTGCAATCCATAGTTCCTCGGGTGCACACAAGCCCACGGCTTGCCTTCATTCCACCCTTCACCGTACCCGAAGCCGTCCAGCTAAGTCCATGTGTATCCTGCACGCCTGCACACTTGCACACTCAAATACACATATCAGAACACAAGGGTAAACCTAACTTAAACCCTTTTCCCAAACATCAAAACACATAGTCACTCCGGACCATAGATTGACCCAACAATCTCCCCCTTTTTGATGTTTGGCAATACGTTTAAGTTAGGGAAAACAAATAGCAAACCACAATGCTAACAATCATTTGGACTTACTTTGCCAAGGCTCCACCTTGGACTTACACCGCCAATGCATATGCAATGCAAACAATCATGGATCCTATCCCAAGGCATCCCCACACATAACCTCCCCAAGTTAGGAATTTTTTACCAAAACGGGCTTTTTAAAACCTTTCCGAGGCTCCCCCTACATTGGACTTACAAAGGCTTTTTAAGAACCTCTCCAAGGTCCCCCTTACGCCACAAATGGAGCAACCATGCTCCCCTTTACCTAAGCTCCCCCTAGACCTAGGGTTTCTTGCAAAGGCGTGTTTGGTTTCCCTCTTAAACCCAACACTTCTCCCCCTTTGCCATACATTAAAAAGATTCCAACAATTCCCCCCTCATTGGATCTTTTATCTCCCAATAATCATAACCAAAGTGTACTAGCCCCTCATACACTTGTTTTACATCATTTGGACCCTTTCCAACTGCTGAAACCCAATTCAGCCCATATCAGTCGACTGCCCCCAGGGGCAGTCGACTGGCACTCTGAAAAAACCAGTTTTCAACATTTCTAACCCACTTTCATAAATGCACCAGAAATTCCAAAAATCTCCAAAAAATCTCAAATTTTGTGGAGAGGTTTGTGGTACCCATACCTACTTGGGAAAAATACATCCAAAAATGTATCTATTACCATTCCTAAGATTGACACAAAACCCAAAATCACCTAAATAGTTCAATGAAACCTTGACCTAAAATCCTAGTTTTGGTTTTCTCTTGATATCTTTGCCCATACCAACTCACAATGCCTCCCTAGCATTGATTTGTATGACATTAATCCATCAAAAACCAATTATCATTCTTTATGACTCCAATGTCATATTTCCACGCATGAAACTTAAATCCAACATGCCAAAACCTAAGAATTGAGACTCACATCTGTCTTCAACTCTTTTGGCACATTCCATGGTCCACCTAGACCTCCTAGATAAACACCTCCCGAGATCCATTTACCATGGATCCCAAAGACTCCTAGAGCTCCCCCTTGAGCTCTTAGCCCTAGCCACCTCCCTAGGTGACTCAACAAACACTATACCACACCGGTGTACCCCCGGTGACTTTTGGCCTACAAACTTGACCTTCTTAACCTTAGGCACCTTGTCCTTGGTTAAGTCTTTCCTTTTGCTTTTAAATGACACCCCCTTGTCATTTTTGGACTTCCCCTCCTTGCCATAATTATATGCTACCCTAGTATATTTCTTTCCATTGACATTGGAGACCTTAGATCGGTATCCCAACCCCGATCTATCATTGTTAGGTTTTAGACAACCCAACATCATATCTAAACCCTTAAATCCAATAGTGAATCTATCTAAGGTTTTCTCTAATCTATCAAGCTTTTCCCTTAATGCTTGATTTTCCCTTTCTAGGCTTTTAACCCTAGAATCGACATGTCCTCCTTGGGCATTCCTAGACCTATCCACTTTTCTAGGTATATGTCTCTTCTTCTTGGGATTTTGCCTTGATCCTTAGGTCTAATGGTCTTAGATTTATCATGATGCATGACCTTTCTAGGTTTTTGATCTACAATACTAACCATACTCCTATCATGATATTTAAATCCTAAGTTATGCATGGATAAATAATTGACACTATTTTTAACATGCATGGGGGAATTTAAATTTGAATTGCATTTCAATTTAAAGTTAGGGATTACCTCCCTTACCCTTGTAGCTCCCCCTTGTTGTGAGCTTCTCTTCTTCTCATTCTTTTCTCATTTTCTCAAGTGCTCCATTTTCTTGAGCTCTCTTTTTCTTGGACACTTGGTGTGATAATGCCCTAGCTCTCCACAAGTGTAGCACCTAATGTGCTTTTTCTCCTCCTTTTCCCTACAACCAATGTTAGATTTAAAATGAATTGAGTTGGTTTTAGGGTTTACCTCCTTTTTACCTAGTGCACACTTGTCCTTGTAGTGCCCATTTTTGTTGCATCCAAAGCATACGATGTGGTCCTTTGACTTTGCTTTGGCGCAGGTAGGAGCTTCTTCTTGCTCCGGTATTGATGAGGGTCTCTCCTCCCTCTCAATCCTTGAATTTGAGACCTCTTCTTCTTCTCTTGATGAAGTGGATGACCTTTCACTATCTTATGTCACTTCACTTGATGAGGTTGACAATTCCTTTTCCTTTTCTTTTTCTTGGACCATTAGGCTTATCTCCTTTGGCTCTTCCACCATTTGAGCTTGGATAGGATTTTCATGATATTGTCCCATCTTGTTCCATAACTCACATGCATTCTTATACTTACCTACACCACTCAATACATCATTAGGCAAAATACTAATTAATACCGAAATTACCTTCTCATTTGCCTTTGATTGACATTGTTGCTCTTTAGTCCAATATCTAGGTCGAAGCTTCTTCCCATGCTTATCTCTTGGAATTTCAAAGGGCTCCTCTAGCACCATCATACACTCCCAATCCATTCCAAACCAAGTCTTCATTCTTGTCCTCCAATAGTCAAAATATTCATGATCATAGGAGGGTGGAGTGTTGATATCATCCCCCAACTTGTCTTCCATCATCATCTCCTCTAGCTTGTGCTCCTTTGGCGGTTATTCCAACAAGAGCAGACCTTCGCTCTGATACCACTTGTAAGATCATGATCGCCAAGCTAGAGGGGGGGTGAATAACTTCTTTCGATTCTCTACCTATCACGTTAGCAAGTGCAAGCGGAAATACTAATAACAATAACAAACAATGCTAACCCAAACCTATTTACGTGGTTTGGAGATGACGCTCCTACTCCAAGACAGTTCGTAAGGTGGACGATCCCTTGATCCTTCGGTGAATCACTCTCCGGATGCCCTCCGGCTAGCTCGTGTAGCTCCTTGTGGGTGGAGAAACCTCGCCACAATCCCGGACACACTTCTGAGCACCAAAGACTACTAATGAGCTCTAACAAAGCTCATTTCGTCAACTCTTTCCCAGCCAACCCGAGCTCCTTTAAATAGAACTCAAGGCTTGAAAATGTTGCTACCAGTCAACTGCTCCCAGGGCAGTCGACAGGTCCCACTGAAAATCGACCGTTGCAAGCCCAACGTTCGAATTTCCAGCCACCTACCAGTCAACTGCTCCCAGGGCAGTCGACTAATGTTTCTGTGGTGTTTATCAGTCGACTACCAAAACCCCAGTCGACTGCCCACCTAGGTTTTCCTTCCCGAGTACAATTCCCTCAGCACTCGTACCCTCACGATTCAGCTGACTCTTCACCAGCAGCCTCGACTATTGCCCTCGCACCCTCTTCATCTTTGGCTCCCGTCTCTCAGATGTGCACGCAAGGCCATGGCTTGCCTCTATGCCATCCTTCACGCATGCCTCGAAGTTCGCGCCCTTCAACTCATCGTCCCTGCTATCCATGGTCCCTCGGGTGCAGACTAGCCCACGGCTTGCCTCCATGCCACCCTTCACCATATCCGAAGTCGTCCAGCTAAGTCCATGTGTACCCTGCACGCCTGCACACTCAAATACACATATCAGAATACACGAGTAAACCTAACTTAAACCCTTTGCCCAAACATCAAAACACATGGCCACTCCGGACCATAGATTGACCCAACACACTATGTGTTGACCAATTCATCTTAAAGTGATAAAGACCAACTCTAGCCTCGACTTTTGCCAAAGCAGTGTATATCGTCGATCTACCTGCACTAAGATTGCACCACCAAAGAAAACTAATAAGTTTTCCACTGGTCGCTAGAGTAAATCGGAGAAGTGCACATGGAGACCTATCCTATAGCCGACATTCTAAGGTCCGTTACCCATTAAGAAAAATTTCCTCACAGCTGAGTCTCAAACTTTAGATCCTTAATCTATCACTGGAGGGCTTAACCATAACACCTTGCCCGAGGGCAAAATTAAAAGTTTTGGAGAGAATAAAAGGTGAAGAATGAGACTTTTAATGATTGAAAGTGGGACATTGTGTCCTGTAGGGGTGTCCCTAAAGAGGCACAATATAAAAAAGAGTAAAAAAAACATTCAGACACTTTAGGGATTGCATCTCAATTTCAGTTTAAGATACTTGAAATTATAATAGAATGAGCAAAAGGATTATGGCCGGTTATATCATAGGAGATTATGAAGAGGCTTTCTTCCACAATACAGTTGCTAAAGAAGCTTTTAAGATTGCTAAAGAAGTTTTCTTCTTTTGACGTGATTGTCTCTTTGTGACACCGAAGAGGTTTTGTTCTTTCGACATGGTTGACTATGCGAGAAATAACATGCCTCCAAGGGCTTATCGGGAGTTCCCGACAAGACCCCTCTTATGTATAAGTTAGAACTTATAACTATAGAAGAAAGTAACAAATAATGGAAATAGAGTAGAATTATATTCTCATCCTACCTCTGTGACAATTGTATCATTATCTTATATAGGGGGAGAAGGCGGCGAAGAACCCAGGGGTCCATTATCGACTACTTGTTGCAATGCTTCTATGTGTGAGTACCCCAGGTAGATTTTGATGTGGTCAACCGAGTCAAGTTAGGTCTTATTGTGTTTGATCCCTGTGTCTAACTGTGCAGGAGTTTAGGAGCACAGGAAGTCAAATGGAAGATGCAGCGGCGGAGAAAGATGGCACGGGAATGGAGCTGACGGGCTCGGTGCATTCGAGGGACGCAGAGTTCTATGGAAGAAGACGCCGGTGGAGTGAGAAGGACACGTGCGACATCCAAGGGATGAGAAGCCAGTGGGAAGCATGCTCGAGGAGAAGGCCGGAGGAGGGTTCGGGTGAGCCCGACTCTGGAAGGCCTGAAAATTACCCAAGAAGACCTGTTGGAGACTAGTCAGCAAGGAGCTGACCAAAGCCACTCGGACACCCCTATGCATTAGGGCGCCCGGGTTCTTGAGGGCCTATATACTTTAGGGTGCCTAAGAATGAGGGTGCCCCTATGCACTTGGACGCCTCTATTCCTGGGCACCCCTATTCCCGAGCGCCCCAGTGCATACAAGCGCCTTAGAAGTAATTCTATCCCCAACTTAGCCGTTTGCAAATGTTATGAAGCGAATAACTTCCAAGCTACGTGTCAGGCGCCCCAAGCACTCAGGCACCCCTGTTGTGCCACGTCAACATTCGGATAAAGTTAGTCGGGCCTATAAATAAGCCCCCAGAGCTTAGTTCCAAAATAACCATCAAGTGTAAACGAATTTTTTTTCTAAATTTCCACTGTTTTCTTGAGTTCTTCATTTTGTAAAAATGCTTCTCCGCCCCAAGGAGTTAATCAGGAGATCGAGCTTATTTTGCCTTTGATTAGCAACCTTCCTGGTTACAAACGAAGTAAATCTGTGTGCCTCATTTTTCTTTTGTTTATTGCTTTAATGTTATTAATCTGTTTATGTTATTTGTGGAACTAACTTCCATCTTTATTGAGCAAGAATAAGAGAGTTTTATTTTTTTAGGGGCAATTCACCCCCTCTTGCCGACCGCATGATCACCGACATGTGGTATCAGAGTCAGGACGCTCTAGAAGGACTAACCGCTATTTGAAGTAAATTACAAAATGTTCAGACCAGTCATCTAGCCGCCAAAGTTTAAGGGAGAGTTCTCTATTGGAAGCGAAAAATGTAGGTATTCTTTAAAATCAATTTTAAATTACTTTTAATAATGAAAAATGATTTTGTAGCTCCCAAAGACATTGACAATAAAAATAAAGATGAAAGCCTGTGGACAAAGAAAGAGAAAGCGGATTTTGTAGCAATCGAAAAAGCAGAGTTTCATTTGCTGACCGTACTACTTGCACAAGAAGTCAACCGAATCGGGAACTACTGATCGGCAAAGGAACTTTGAGAAAAGTTTCTAGAACTTCATGAAGGTACCTCCGAAGCCAAACTAGCAAAAAGAGGCATACTTTGGAATTAACTCAGCAATCTCTGAATAGAAGAAGGAGAGTTAGTAGCCCAATTACATGCTGTTCTGGAAGGAATCGACGTCGATAGCCAGTCACCAGGGTTTAGCCCATGCGGATGGTGACGAGAGAGGAAGAGCTCCCACCCTGCGAGATTAATATGAGCGTTAATGGGAACACACCGGAGATTGTCCGGTGGAGCCCACTCCGACGCTCAAGTCAGTATGAGAGTCTCTGAGGAAAGAAATAAAGATAAGTGTGTGTAAGAATGAATGTAACCCCTTACCTGGGGCGGGGGGGATTAGAGTACCTTTTATACCTGAGGCGGCAGTCACACGTGCCCCCACGTTTTCTCCACGTTCACTCAATTGTCGGTTACTGGATAATCCTTGTAACGGTCATCGCATCCATTAAATCTGGGTCATTGCAATGATTAAGGCTTTAATGACCATGTATTACGGGTCATGATTATCCCGTAGTTATTAGTGGTAATTATCCATAGATCTGAAGAAAGGGCGGTTACTTGAGGTCCACGTTCACTCAATTGTCGGTTACTAGATAATCCTTGTAACGGTCCACGTGTCAGCCACGGGGTGCTCAATCCCATCACAAGTCCCTCCCTTCAAGTCTAATCGAAGGAAGTGTGACTAATTAGACTAGTAGTGTAACGAGGAAGCTATATTATGGTGGGCCCATATATCCATTACTACTTCATTGGCGGCCTGCCGGGTTTGAGGAATCAGAACATTCATCCCTGGACCCCAGACAGCTCCTCAAATCAGTCCAACATCTCTACGAGTTTCGAGACAGCGCCATGATAGTTGTCCATGGCTCTTTAAAAGCGCATGGGGTCTCTTAATGGCGACCAGGCGGTCTAACGAATGTAGCCTCGCCACGTGCTCCGTTATTCTCTACACGGCGATCTCCCACTAATACGCACCGCAGGGCCATACGAAGCGACGACCGTAAAGGATGGTGGTGCCACGAGATGCCCAATCAGCACCATTCACATGCTGCATTCCCATTGCTCCCATGCCTCCCATACATAGGTGACGATATCTGACTGATGGTAGGGGTGACCATGTCATTGCACCATGTGCATACGCATATTTTGCACTTACCCGTGTTTGTTATACTTGGATGCTGCATATGATTGACATGCACATACAGGAGACCTTTATATCTGGATTTGGCGACTCCGCTACATTGGTATGGTATTTTCTATTCCCTCTTTCAGTTGTACTTATCTCTACCTGTTCATGTGGTATTTCGATAGTCTGTTACATTGTTTCTATCTTAGACTATCCTGCATATATAATGAGATATCCGCTGAGTACTGTGACTCATCCCGTTAGCTCCTTGTTTTATAGTAAATTTTTTTTTATTGTAACGACCCGGCCCATCGACCTAACCCCTCGACCCCTTGGGCAGCCAAATTCCATTTTTGGCGGCCCAACAACCTGGCCCCTTTGGTCGTCGACCATCGACCGTTGTTACTCACAAGAACTTCCCACCACTAGCTAGTGGATTTTTGCCTTCCTCGGGATTCGAACTCTAGACCTCCAGGCTAAGTACTAGAGTTTATGAATCATGATAGGAAAGTGAGCACGGCTGCAAGTTGCTCACTTAGCCCACGTTGGGCCTGAAATTCCTCCCGTTAGCCCACATTGGGCCCAAATTCCTCCCGTTAGCCAAGTGAGCGTGGGCCTGAAATTTTTTATTGCAGCCCCACGTTGGGCCTGAAATTAGATAACTGTAGGCCCGACATGGGTTTGAAATCTTTTGATTTCAGGCCCAGCTTGGGCCTGAAATCAAAAGATTTCAGGCCCTTCTAGCTTATTAATAGCAAAGACAAAAATGAAAGTATATGATATTGAAACGTAACGATAGGGACTGAAGAGCATTTGCACGAATAGAAAAGGCATCATCATGAGAAAGATGGATTCTGGGGGATTTCTTGCATCAGAAGAATTCAACTTAAATAATTACTTAATTAATTAGCTCTTGCACATGGTTTAAAAAAATTTCTACGTGCATCACGTAAGCTTATTATAAATAGCAAGAGAAATCTATGCATAGATTAAGGGATTAATTCTATTATAATTAATTATATATTATATAGGCTTTAAACTCTAAGAGTAAGAAAGAGATGTTTCTTTTAACTGTGTCCAAGATGCAGTCATATTGATACATCTTTCTATGTCTACTGATACGGTTAGAGAATATAACTGAAAATTATAGGTACTAAGTTTGCACATCAGAAATAACATCTCCTAAGTAAATTCTAAATAGAGATATCAAGTATGGAGAAATCCAAGTATCCTAGGTCCATTAGTGGGTTTTCACCGAAACCCACTGATTCATCCTAGAAAACTTCTATTGCAACATATTTTATAATTATTAGAAGTTTGGACACCAAAAATACTATCTCCTAGCTCAAATCTAATTATTCATATTGGGTTTTGAGAAATCCAAATATCCTAGTCCATCAGTGGATTTTGGTGAAAACCCACTGATAGACCTAAAAAACTCCTATTGCAACATAATTTATAATCATTAGAAGTTTGGACACCAAAAATACCATCTCCTAGCTCAACTCTAACTATTGATACTGGGTTTTGAGAAATCCAAATATCCTAGGTCCATCAGTGGGTTTTGGTGAAAACCCACTGATAGACCTAAAAAACTCATATTGCAACATAATTTATAATCATTAGAAATTTGGACACCAACATAATTTTGCTGATCAATATATATTAATTTTTCTGATCAACATATATTATTATCTCTCTTAATTATTTTTTTATATTTATTAATTTTACAGAACGATATAGAGCCTGAAATCAATGATTTCAGGCCCTCCCTACTCAGGGCCTGAAATCAAATGATTTCAGGTCCTGCGTCGACCTGAAATCATGTGTTATGATAGATTTTTTTATGTAGGTCTGAAACGTAAAGAAACATCTCTTTATATTTCTGAAATCACAATAAAAAATACTGAGAATTAAGTATTCCTTACGTAAGGCCTGAAATCTATATATTGCTAATCAATATATGCTGAAAGCTATATATTGCTGAAATAATAACACACTTAATTATATATTGTTGATCAATATATATTAATTTTTTATCAATATATATTATTATCTCTCTTAATTATTTTTTTATATTTATTAATTTTACAGAACGACGCAGGGCCTGAAATCAAAGATTTCAGGCCCTCCCTGCTCAGGGCCTGAAATCACATGATTTTAGACCCTGCGTCGGCCTGAAATCATGTGTTATGATATGTTAATATCTCTTTTATTTTCAGAATATATTTTTTGTTTTGAGAAAGAATCCCATAATATAAAAATCACAATATAAAGGAACATCTCTTTACAGATGTCTCGGAATTCGTTACTGAGAAAGAGAAAGAGAAAGGCATGCAGTACCTGGCGGGAGGGGTATAAGAGGAAGTTCACTAAAATAAGTGCGCCCTTTGGTAACAATGAAACCATGGTACGCCTTTTGGTAAATACCAATTCTTGGGTACGCCCTTTGGTAAAAAGCCGAAGTTTTTATTTTTCCTCGAAGGTGCTTAATTTTGGGATATTTCAATTAAAAGGCAGTTTATGATAACAAAAATAAAACTATAAAAATAATAAATATAAAAAACAACATTTTTTTAAAAATCAATAAATTGTAAGGAAATCTTATCGTTAAAAAAATGTTTGAAATTTATTTTTTTATGTTGTAAACAAACAAATTAATATGACAATTAGTAATATCAATTTGAGCTAGAAACATTTATTCTATAGTTGTTCACCTGGCATATTATTGTAAACTATCTATTGGTAGTTTTTGTTATCAAACTATTAAAGTCATCTGATTTAAAAATAAAAAAAAAATATTTTTGTTTGCATAGATATATTATACACTTCACATCAATAATACAAATATAATTTCTAAAGTAAAATACAACCTATCAAAGTCTCCACTAGATAGACTTATGGTTAGGACGTGAGTATTACAATCTTAAAATATGAGGGTCAAAATTTGGCAAAGTCAATGTGTCCGCCTTCCACACATTAGCTATAACATCCGAATTAGTAGCTCCCCGTAATTTACCTCCTCCATGTTGACTCTGTGATGGGTTAGTGAGGGCGAGCAAATCACCTTTTGCCATCATAATAACAATTATGAAAACATTATAAATACATACAATAATTCAAGTTATATCTTATCAGGTGAATAGACGGTTAAAAAAAATAAAAGTGAAGACACTCATCTTTTAAAAAGAAACTTGGTCGCAACTGAGAATGTTGCTTTCAAGGCAGTGGACGCTCAATAAAAATCTCCTTATGGCGGAGAAGGCTTACAACAAAAGCACGCTAAGAGATTTTTTTATAAGTAAATTGATGAAATATCTAAAGCTAAAACTCTAAGTATATTCATAATCTAAGAGAATAAATCTAGAATGTTGATTGTTGATGAATTTTTTCTTGGTAGTTGATCTATGAATGTAATCTGGACGGTTGATCTTGGATGAGATTAAACTGCATTCATTGGATCTGATTAAAAGATAAGGTTTTATCCTTTAAGAGATAAAGTTTAATTAAAACTTTATCTTCTACTTGAGAATTCGCTGTTGTGATCTTCAAGTGGTAACATCGGCAATAACTTGTTGAATTTGCCTGCTATCCCAAGTGTTAAGCATGGAGGCATGTGTAACTTGAGATTTCAGGTTCGAATCCTCATACCCACAAATACATCTCCTTTTTTATCAGGTGCCTGGTTTTGACTTGGTCAAACTAACCAATATTTTGGTTCTTCGTCTTCTGGGTGATTTCCGGCCAATCGGAGTTAGGCTCACCCGAACCCGACTCCGACCTTTCGCCCCTCGAGCGTGCATCCTCCTGGCTTCCCGTCCTTCGGACATCACGTACGCCCTTCTCAATCCACCGGCGTACTTTTCCGTAGCTTCCGCGTCTCTCGGATTGCATCGAACCCGTGGCTCACTTCCCCGCACAATCCTTCTCGTCAGCTACGTCTTACGCTCGACTTCCTCCGTACCTAAGCTCCTGCACACTTAGTAGAGGGATTAGAAAACACAGGACCTAACTTAACCTAGTTGATCATATCAAAACTAACCGGGGTACCAACAATCACCCCCTTTCTGATGTGCATCAACCCAGGTTCAATTAGGGTTAAACAAAAAAATAAAACTTAACTAAGTTAAACAGTTTAAGCATAAAGATTATGCAAAAAAAATCTATCTCCCCCTGAACCTCAGTCCTACTCTCCCCCTTCGATCAAAGAAAAAAAATGGAAAAACATAATTAGGGAGAAAAAAATTTCAATGCGATAACAAAATACTCAAAGTGAGAAAAATCACGTTGCCACAGATTTTTCAAATTTAAAAAGGCACCTTTTTTTAAGTTAATTCCATTTTCTTTATATTGAATTTTGAAAATCAGACATCTATGAAAAAATATCTGAATATTTTTGTCAAAGTCGAAGACCTCCATACTTAACTTAGATCGAGATATTGGACATAGAATGCCAATCTTTAAAATAAAAAATGTAAAAAAAAAAAAGGAGTAATACACTGTGACATGACACGTTCACTAAAAAAACCCTTTTGTAGCTAATCATTTATCAGCAAAAATTGAAAAACTCAACACGAGGGAAGAGAAAGAAATAATAGTAACTTGGTCTCGGGCATCTACCATTATACCCACAATGATTGGCCATACAATCGCTATTCATAATGGAAAGGAACATTTACCTATTTATATAACGGATCGTATGGTGGGTCACAAATTGGGAGAATTTGCACCTACTCTATCTTTTACGAGATGCACAAGAAATGATAATAAATCTGATATGTATTTGGAAAAAATTTTGAGCTTTAAATTCGTTCATCAAGTCCAAAAATAATTGAAAAAGAAACATATAAGATTTTTTGAGGAATAAATTTTAAAAAATTCAAAAAATAATTTGAAATTTTTAAATAAATTATAATACGTTTTTTCCACTATATCTGAATCATGAAAAATTGGATCTATGAAAATAAATTATTTATCTATTTTTAAAATTTTTATTTCAAATTTCGACCGGAAAATCATAAAAATAAAAAATATTCAAAAAAATTTGAAAAATTCCCATTAGATGGATAACATAATTGTGCATAGAAAAAAATAGAAACATAATTTTTGTCAGAAAAAAGTTCATAGAAAAAAATAAAGACATAATTTTGTCAAAAAATATGCACACATATATAATAATAAAAAAACATATCAGTTTGCAGGGTCGATCAACCAAGCAGATTAGTCAGGCGCAAGCCTGGATACCCCTTGTAAATTAAAAAAAAAGCATATCAGTTTAATATAAATTTAGGAACCCAAAATATGTTCCTGTGTACATGATTAATTAAAAGCTTAGGCGGAATATAGCTTTTGGGTACTTTTTTAAATTGGCCCTTATGATTTTTAAAATACCAATTTAAATTATCAGGAAAGCTATTTTTCTTTTGGCGTAAATATAGAATATCAAATTCTAATTTTTGCACTAGGTTTTTCAAATTATGATTTCCATTTTTCAAAATATCAGAAGAGGATGTAAGTGCCAATTCATTTTTTAATTTCAAATTTTCTTTTTCTAATCTACCATTAGATTTGAGCAAGGCTTTAACTCCTGCATACAACTGATCATAAGGAAGAAAACAAACCTCACTTACCGGGTCACTTTCGAAAAGCGAGGTTCCTACTTCGTCATCACTTTCTTCTGACGTTTCTCCCCCTTCATCAGTGCTCCCTTCTTGATGACTTGTCATCAGCACAATTCTAGCGTATTCTCGACCTTCCGACTCTTCTAACGAGGACTCATCCTAGGTGGCCTTCAGTGCCTTTTTCTTCTTTGGCTGGTTCTTGAGTTTAGGACACTGGTCCTTCAGGTGTCCCTCCTCGTTGCAGTTGTAGCATTTGATTATTCACTTCTTTGGAGACCGTCTTTTTTTTTGTGTTCTTGAAATTTGTTAGCTTTAAAAAAACTTTTAAAAGAACTTACCATTTTTGTTGTTTCATCATCAGTCGAGGATTCCTCATCGAGTTGGATCTTCCTTGTGTTCAGTGCGATGATGTCTGCTTTCTTATTCTTTTCTACAAAACGAGATTCGTGAAGCTCAAAGGTAGAAAACAATTGCTCTAATGTACTTACCTCTAAATCTTTCGAAATGAAATACGCGTTGATTACCGATGTCCATTCCGGGGTTCTCGGAAATGTGTTTATGACGTACCTTTGAGCGTTGCGACTTGTTACCTTTTCTCCGAGGTTCCCAAGGTCTGTGATTAGTTCTTTTACCTTGACATGTAGATGAGCAACTGATTCTCCATCTTCCATCCAGAGGTTTGTCAGTTGGCTTTGAAGGAGGTCTTGTGGCGCCAGTTTTGCCTCTGAGGTACCTTCATGCAATTCCAGGAATTTCTTCCAGAGCTCTTTTGCCGAGTTGTAATTCCTGATGCGGTTGACTTCTTGTGCGGGAAGAACGGTTAGTAGATGAAATTTTGCTTTGTCGTTTGCTACAAAGTCCACTTGCTCCTTCTTGGTCCACGACTCTACTTCTTTGTCCACTCCATTGTTGTCTTTAGGAACTGAAAAACCAATTTTCATAATTAGTAGCAGTTCAATATCAGTTTTAAAAAATACCTGCATTCGACGCTTCCACATCGCGAACTCCCCCTCAAACTTCGGCGGGTAGATTACTGCTCCAACCATTTTCTCAAAATTACTGCAATCGGCGGTTAGTCCTTCTGCGGCGACCTTGGCTCTAATACCACTTGTTGGATCAGGTTAGCCCGGCTAGAGGGGGGTGAATAGACGGTTAAAAAAAATAAAAGTGGAGGCACTCGTCTTTTAAAAAGAAACATGGTCGCAACTAAGAGCTTTGCTTCCAAGGCAGTGGACGCTCAATAAAAATCTCCTTATGGCGGAGAAGCCTTACAATAAAAGCACGCTAAGAGATTTTTTATAAGTGAATTGATTGAATATCTAAAGCTAAAACTCTAAGCCTATTTATAGCCTAAGAGAATAAATCTAGATTGTTGATTGTTGATGAATTTTCTCTTGGTCATTGATCCATAGATGTAATCTAGACGATTGATCTTGGATGGGATTAAACTGTATCTATTGGATCTGATTAAAAGATAAGGTTTTATCCTTTAAGAGATAAAGTTTAATTAAAACTTTATCTTTTGCTCAAGACTTCACTGTTGTGATCTTCATATGGTAACATCGGCAACAACTTGTTGAATTTGCCCGCTATCCCAAGTGTTAAGCATGGAAGCATGTGTAGTTTGAAGTTCCGGGTTCGAATCCTCATACCAACAAATAAATCCCCCTTTTTATCGGGCGCCTGGTTTTGACTTGGTCAAATTGACCAACCTTTTGGTTCTTCGTCTTTTGGGTGATTTCCGGCCAACCGGAGTTAGGCTCACCCGAACCCGACTCCGGCCTTTCGTCCCTCGAGCGTGCTTCCTCCCGGCTTCTCGTCTCTCGGACGTCACGCACATCCTCCCGGATTGCACCGAGCCCATCAACTCACTTCCCCGCACAATCCTTCTCGTACGCTACATCTTAAACTCGACTTCCTCCGTACCTAAGCTCCTGCACACTTAGCAGAGGGATTAGAAAATATAGGACCTAACTTATCCTAGTTGATCACATCAAAACTAACTGGGGTACCAACATCTCCAAGCAAAATACATAATTCAAGTTCAACGATATACATACCAAGTCCATAAATACATAGTCATATCTCTAACTCAATAAACTACAAAAGTCTACTAAAATAAAAAAAACCCATCTAATAAAGAAAATGCGAGGTAGAAACAACGACATATAGTCTTCTAAACAGAAATGAACTTGATGCAATGACATATGTCACCCCTATGCTAGTCAAGCTGTCATCACATTACATTTATGAGGCCAAGTGGGTAGGGCTATGACAAATGCACACACTCCAACAATTACCACTTCTATAAGTGGTTAAGTGGATAGGATGTTGGAGAGCTAACTACTCCAAAACCCAAGGAAAAGGGAGAGCCATCAATAACTCTATTATCCCTCGTTAACAACAGAGAGGATGTCAACTGCTTGCCTACAACTCCAACATTCACTACCCATAAATAGTCGAGTGTAGCATAACAGGGCAACTGCTAGCACTTTAACAACTACCACTACCCCTAAGTGATTGAGTGGGCGGAAACTATATGACTGACGACGAACTTAACTACAAGGGAGCCGATAATCGCCAGCATATAACTATATAGTTATAAAACATGTTACTAATATGCACAACCTCAACCAGGTCAATAACCATGCAACTAATATGACACACAAGCATCCAACAAACCTCATGTTCATTAAATATGCAACTAATCTACTAGGTAGAGAATATCCAATGTCAACCTAGCTATGTCTAATGATCATCATTAAGCACTCGTGTACAAGTGATACTTTACAGATTAAAAAAATAACCGGTGATACTGTATAGACATGATTTTAATCAACATAAAGATCAAGTAACGAAAGTATCAAGCAACGATATCAAATAAAACAGAGTCAAGGTAAATTAGCCTACTCAGCTAATAAACTAGGTATGTATTTAAGTTTAATAAACTACGGAATACAAAAAAGAAGTACCCACCTTCAATGTAGATCATATTAACCATCTTCAAGTCCGTGAGATCATCTCAAGGTTGAATTCTACTAATACAAGATACAAATCAAAACTAAGGATGTACAAATCAATGTATCATTCTAGCAATTAATTAATAACTCTATTAATTAATTAACTTAATTAATCCATTGACCTAGTCATCAACCTTATCCATCAATGATAACCCTTGATTAATACATCAACCCACTTAAACTTCTTCTAATCCAACCAATATGTATATCAGACTGCTAATATCAATTTAATCCTTAATTAAATCAACCGACCAATGCATAATTTTAATCACAATAATAAATCCATATAATCATCATCCAATCCAATTTATGAATTCCATTAATGAAGTGAATCCATAATTCCAATATCGGTATCAACTCTCAATAAATCAAGTAATTAACCTGATTACTCCATTAATTAATTAATCCATTCACTCATTAATTAATTAACACTTCAAATAATCTAATGCATAATCACATCATCAACTTATAATCAGAATTTTAGCTAAGTTAAATCCCTTAACCAACCTTTATTCATCAAAGCATTATCTTCAACATCAATCTTAATTATCGATTAACCTTAATTAATGTCCTTTATTGATCCAATCAGATTTAACCCATTCATTAATCCTAATCAATCCAATTTAACTAATTCATATGCCCAAATCAACCAACATAGTTAATTAAACGAAAGAATTATACCCATTGATCAATTAATCAATTCATTCATTCATTGATTAAATTATTGTAAATCCCAGATGAATAAATCACATCATTCCTTATTAATCTATCAATTAATCATTTCATTAATCTTAATTATCTATCAAATGTCTCATTCACGTTTGATTCTTAATCACACTAGTTAATCACATAATTGGATCCATATTAATCTAAATCCCAATTACCAATTTGATTATCAATTAAATCAACCATCTAACTTAATTAAATTACCAACCTAATCTTAGGATTGAAAATTGTCAATGACATCTAATTAACCCCAAATTAATCACATTACCTCAATCTCTACTTATTCTCTGTCGATGGCACAACAAGTACTAGCCGGAGGCCGACAATGTTCCAATAGTAGTGACAGTGATGCAAGAGAAGGGTGTGTTGGGACCGGGTGCATGTTGACATGGATGCGGGTTCGTAATTTTAAAATTAATTACGTGCAGCGGAAGATTTAGTATAAATAATTTCTCAAATTATTTAACCACACATCTAAGCATGCAACCTTATATTGTGTAGACATGATCATACATTTAAAATTTTGCAGAAAGTAAACTAATTTACTTATTACCTCGCGTAACTCGAAGGAAGGGACGAGATCCAACCGTAAGCGTCCCTTAGAAGCTCCGCCTCTATTCGCGTCCACGCCGAGTTTTCTTCGGGATGACTTCGCAAAGCCACGAGTTTCGTGCCGACAAGAACTACTAGATTCTCCAAAGGCACGACAAAAATACCAAGAGAGAGATGGGAAGACTAACCACCAAACGAAGAACGGAATCAAGATTCCGGGAGGAAGGAGTTGCGCCCGCTTCTTCTTCTTCTCACGGCAGCTGCTTGGTGGATGAAGCTTACGGCAACAAAGGGGTCCTCTAGGGCCGGCGGCACTAGAGGAGGGCAGGGACAGATTTACATGGAGACCTGGGAGGGCCACGACCCCCCCCTCCAAATTTTTAATAATATTATTTTTATATAGAAATTTTTATTTTTTTAATATAACAATTTTTATTTTCTTAGTATATATATAATTTGACTCCTTTATAAGTTTATATTTATAGAGAGTTTAATGGTAAGTCTAAATTTTATTTTAGCATACATCTAGGGTTCAAATCCCTTGGATGATTAAATTTAAAAAAATATATATTTTTTTATTTTTTAAATTTTCACTCAATATACATTATCTTTGAAAGATTAGAGAAGATATTATTATAATAATTATTTTCATGATTATTATTATAATAATTATTTACATTTGCCCCCTCGAACTTATAATCCTAGATCCGCCACTGGAGGAGGGAGAGGGAGAGAAGGAGAGAGAGAGAGGGTTTATTCCTAGATCTCTTAGATTAATTTCCAAGCCTTGTCTTGGTTCCTTTATATAGTAGCCTCTCAACCGCCAAGTCTCCTTTTTATGGAATAAATTTGCATAAGAAATTTATCATATAAATTTTTCTATGATTTATTCCATCATGCCAAGTTTATATCATAATTTAATTTATGGTAAAAACAACCATGTCTCCCTTTTCTTATGGAATAAATTTTCATAAGAAATTTATTATATAAATTTTTCTTATCATGGAAAATCAATTCATAATTGATTTTATAAAATAAAATAAACTATTCAAAGTTTATTTTAATTTCCATGAAAATAATAAACCAAACCTCGGTTTATAAAATTTATATTATCCATAATTTTATAAAACAAACCACACTCGGTTTATTTTATAACTTGAACCAAACAATTTGGTTTTTCCTTTTTGTTGTGGCCGGCCAAGCCAAGAGGGTGGGGACCCTCTTTGGCCGGCCAAACCCAAGCCAAGACCTTACAAATTAAACTCATTTAATTCGTCTAATAAGTCTTCAAAAGACTTAGTCATTTTATGCTTCCGATGCGTCTCTGAAAAATTCAGATTCGACTTATCTCTCTTGATCGGAAAATCCAATTTTCAACTCGTTTTAAATCCCTAGGATTACTCGTAGTGCGTGTGACTAAATATGCTTTCGATTTATGTTGGCCGTCTATAATCAACCAATTATAGAACGATCATGAGTGGCACCTAGTAGTACATCATGACCCCCAATTAATCGAAAGATCAACGGTTGACCTCAAAAATAATTCTGAAACCCTTCAGCAGCTTCAATGAATCGTTCCCCATTCCCTTCACCATCTTATACCCACTTGGTTCAGGACATGGTCTATGTGTGTCAGTCCCCACTAGGCTGACTATGTCACACCTAGCCCAAGTAACGTTTCCTCGTCCTACGGATTCTAATTACTCTCATGTATCTAAGAGATTCATACTTTGAACATGTAATGCTCTGGCCAGAGGCTTCGAGTAACAATCCGACGATAGGCCTTGGGTATACATCTCCTCGCAAGGAGTGGTGAATCCTTTGTAGGATATTCAAACATCTTCGGACACTTCGGCTTATACCCAATCATCCTGGGTCCACACCTCCTTGGAGATGCTTGCTTAAGATGTCAAAGTATAAGTCTCCATGACCAAGATGACTTGAACACCGCAAGTCAAAGGAACATCGCACTTAAGCTACAGTAATAACTTCATTGACATATCTATATGTAGATTACCATATGAAGCTTTACAGCCAGTCACTCCAATGAACTAGTTCCCTTAACTAGCATTCATGTTTATCTCCGGGCATCCCAATGTCACCAACCAGTGAGAATCAACTGATTAGAGAATAACTCATGCTAGTCTCAACAGAATTGATAGTGTTCGTATTTACCAATTCATCGACTAGGGACAATTTCAATACTTCACAATTGCACATGTAGAGATAATCACTAGTTGTGAATTCATCACAAATTCTCTCATGCTGTGAATTTATTTGCGGACATTCAGTAAGTGAGTTTAAGATCTCAATTAAATACATAAACATGTATACTCAAATAGTGAATATTCATTTATTAACATAAACGATTACAATCATAAGGCGATTGTCTTAGGACACTTCTCTCATATTACTAACAGGGTGGACACAAGAACCCACACCCAACAGCACTACAACTGCTCATGGTCAGTGGCGGGGCGAGCCATAGTGTCGACGATCCCCTAGGATGGCGACAGGACTCTGGATCAACGACGTTGAACAGGATTCACGAGAGCTGCGAAGGGAGCCAATGAGCTCGGTGCATTCAAGGGATGCAGAGGCTGTGGAAGAGTACACAGGTAGATGAGAAGGGTGTGCATGACGTCCGAGGGACAGAAAGTGGGGGAGGAAGCCCATTCGAGGAGAATGTAGGAGTTGAGTTTGGGTGAGCTCAACTCTGGAGGATCGGACAATCACCCAAGAAAGCGGAGTCCAAGAAGATCAACTCGAAGGCTGACCTTGAAGACCTAAGGTGCCCTACTTGTGATTGAGGGTGCCTCGGATGCAGAAAGTAGAGCTATCGCGAAAAGGCACGAGGGTATCTCAATTCAGACTGAGGGCGCCCTAAATTGAACAATAGCCGCTAAGGCTGCTGTTGATTGTGTGGATAAAACATATACACTGGAGGCACCCTAGATCACGTCTGTGATGGCCTACCTGCCACATCGGCAAACAGTCACTTTGATCGTTAGGCTATAAATAGCCCTCTAGAATAAGGATTCAAGTATAACAACTTGTAATCGTTCTTCTTAGTCTTTCTACGCTTTCCAAAGATTGTAAGAGTTTTTTCCACATTCAATGGAGACTTTTTTTTAATGAACTTTCACTACCTTGGATTAGCAATCACCCTAGTTACAACCAAGTAAAAATCTGACCTTCTTTTCTTTTAGTTGTTAATGTTGATATATTTAACTGCGTGACTAATCTATTATCTTTACAAAGATATTGCAAAAGATCAAATTTTGATTTGCAAGGTTATTCACTCTCCTCTATCCCACCTACTGAATCCTACAGAATTAACAACATTTCACCAAATAATCGAGTATGAGTAATCAAATGTCTATACAATACCTTTCTTACATTATTTGAGAAGAAGATTCAACCTACCATGAAGGTGTGGAAGACATGTAAGCCAATTCTTGGAATTTTGCTTTTGAAAATCATAAAGTCCTCGTAAACTCAAGTTTCTCAAAATTTACAAATTGCAGAAATTTCCACAATGATAAAGACAAGACATGTGGAAATGTCTCAAAAATATTTTTCAATACAAGAATTGACTTGTTAGTGTTGTATTTAATCTTGCTATTCAGTGGACTCATATGTTATTTTATTTTATAACACACGGATTTATATCATTAGGACAAACCCATTAAGTGATTAATTGATGTTAATTGCGGGTTTGCATTATTAGATGTAAATTTATATGTGTAGAATATGTTAACCCATAATTTATTATTAATAACAGGTGGATAATAGAATTGCATATGTTGCTATATATAGGGCATGGTCTTCGTAGGAATGGGTAACTTGAGATCTCCCTACTTTCTATTAGTGAGGAGTGTAGGACGCAATCACCATGATTCCTATAGAAGATCCTGTCTCTTATCTCTTCTTCTGATCAAGATTCTTAGACGACGCTGTGACGATGGCAAATTTGGTATATCTAGGTTCATCATCTTTATTTCGTTTAATTTAATTTGTATTGTAAAATTCGACACTACTAGATCCTTTTCAAGCTCATATGGTTGCTACATTAAGAATTCATGATTAAGAAAACATTCATCAAGTGGTATTAGAGACATATGTCATTTTCATCGATTTTATAATACAAAGTTACAATTATCAAGTGCTTCTTATTCTTGTACTAAGGTGTTGCATAATGTGATGTTATAGGTTGTTCATTTTCGATCCTTGGAGAGGCCAAAGGAGAATGATTTTTCCTTGGAGCTATAAGGATTTGAAAAAATACTGTCCATGCGTAATTATGCTTGGCTAAGTAATCTTGTCTAACCCTTTATTCTCTTATAATATCTGTTCAGATCTAAACATTTTTCATATGATGATGTGGTCGAAAGAGTTGCACCGCTGCTTGGCGTCAATGATCCATCAAAAATTCGTCTCACATCTCATAATTGCTATTCTCAACAACCTAAACCACAGCCAATCAAGTTCCGAGGTGTGGATCGCCTTTCAGACATGCTGGTTCACTATAACTAGGTTGTATAGATTATGCCAGTAAGTTTGTCCCCATAAAGTAATTCTTTTTAATAAAAATTTTTTGCAATAAATTCACACTGGTTTAATTATTGCAGACTTCAGATATATTGTATTATGAAATATTGGATATTCCTCTGTCCGAATTGCAAGGTTTAAAAACTCTAAAAGTGGCATTCCATCATGCCACAAAGGAGGTGGTTGCCTATGACCTTCACTTCTTCTATAGTTACAACTTTCTTTTATGAAGTTTCCTTGAAACGTAGATTCATTCAATTTCAGGTGACAATTCACAGCATCAAGCTTCCCAAGAATAGTACTGTATCTGATGTAATCAACAACCTAAAATCTAAGGTAACTTCACGCCTGTAATGAAAATATTTATTTTGAGTTGGAAGAGAGAGCATGCTTAGTGTTGCATTAACTTTATCAACAGCTTACCATTTCTATCATTTCCTTCTCCTTGCTTAGGTGGAACTGTCTCGTCTTGATGGTGAACTCAGGTTGCTTGAAGTATTCTGTCACAAGATCTTCAAGGTACCTATGGTTTGGTGCTTCCCAGAACTTAGAAAGCCTCTCTGGCCAGAATCTGTTTAGATTATTCTGGCATTCATATTTATGTTATATCCATGCAGATCTTTCCTCCTGGTGAGAATATTGAGAATATTAATGATCAATATTGGGCATTACGTGCTGAGGAGGTTAGTTGCATATCTGTTGGGGTTATGTGAGGCATTTTTTCTTGACATGGACTATTATGGCATCTTTGCTACAAAGCCTGGCTTTTTAAATGCATACTTAGGTAATTTTTTCTCATGTATATTAGTGAGTAATGATATCTTATTTCTAGTGGATAATTCTTGTGCAGATTCCAGAAGAAGAGAACAAGCTTGGACCTCATGATCGATTGATTCATGTTTACCACTTTGCTAGAGATCATAATCAGAACCCAATGGTAAAATTAATATGTTTGAGTTATCATTTCCTACTTTTTCATAATATTGAAATAGATATATTTTTTTATTAATTAATATCTGGTTCATTTTACCTTTGCCTACATCATAGCCTTTTTTTCCCTCAAATTTCGAACTTTTCCTGATTTATGTGCATAGACAATGTAATTTTCAATGTTTTCCTTAGCTAACCTTCTTCTTTCAAGAACCTTAATGAGCTAATGATTAATCTTCAAGCTTGCTTATTTAATGTATTTTCTATTATTAAACAAATATGAATAAGTTCTTTTGGTACAAGTAATGAACTTGTTCATGAAGATTTATATTTATTTACGGCTTTAGTTAGTGGTGACTTTAGTTAGTGGTCAATATGGAGAATCGCCTCTTAGGCTACAAGAAAATCTTTATGAGATTATGAAACAGCCAAGCATACTTGACAATTTAAATATCAGAAGATAACTAAAATGGTATGTGATAGTAACAAGAAAAAAATGATGAACCAGGCAGCAGACAAATTGAATCTGAGGTGACCGGCCCGACCCCACGAAAATTTCAAGAGAATAATATCCAGGAGTTATTTGGTGCTGTTATAATATTTGATGAAGGGAGCCTTGGTGTAACAGTAAAGTTGTTGCAGTGTGACCTTATGATCACAATTTCGAGTCTCGAAAATAATCTCTTGCAATGCAAGTTAAGTCTATGTATAATAGATTTAATGTGGTCCAACTCATCTTCGGGACCCATAATATTTGATAATGTGAGAGTAAAGATAGCTAATAAATTTTGTAGCTAATATCCAACCTGAATTAAAATCAATTTTCTATTTCTATTTCTCATGTTAATATTCTATATTTCTTTGCAGCAACTTCAGAATTTTGGAGATTCATTTTTCTTAGTTATTAGAGAAGCTGAGACATTGGCAGATATCAAGAAACGCATTCAGAAGAAATTGCAAATTCCAGATGAAGAATTCTTAAAGGTACTCTTCCTATTTCTATGATTCGTTGTTCATTATGTTCTGTTGTCCATCATTTCACATCATGATCCCATCTATTCCTCCATTGAGTTCTAGCAAGGTTATATCAATTGTATTTTTCATATTAATTAAAATTATTTTTTATTATACTGTTTACTAGTTTTTACCAACCTCTTCACTTTAAACATTATGGCTTCTTGTGTTACCTGCGAGCGTTAACTTATCAGCATTTAAATTCTTTCTAAAAAAAGTGAGCAAGACATCCTGTTGTTTTGGTCTTGGGAATTGGGGGTAATACATCCAAAGAATAAAAAAAAAATCAATTTACTTATTGTCCCCTGTCTGTGAATAGCTACATGAACAAAAATGTCTTCTCATTGTTAGCGGCTTCACCAGATATTTCATGGCGTTCATACATACATGCTGTTCAACTAATTTGCATTTCTAGCCTCTGTCCGTTTATAATCCAGCATATCATCGAATCTAATATGATTGTTTTGTTCAATCAGTGGAAGTTTGCTTTTATATCACTTGGACGCCTGGAATACCTCCACGATACAGATGTAGTGTCCAATATATTTCAGGTATGTTAGGTTGGGTGTTTCTTCTTCCATCGTCAACTCCGGATAACACAATTAAATTGATATAGGGGAGAGATATTTTTGGAGCCTGGGAACAGTTCCTTGGCTTAGAACATTCTGACACCTCTCCTAAAAGACCTTACCCAGCTAATCAGGTATAGATTAGCTTTTTCATTTGAATGCACTGTCAATCATTAGTTTTTTCCCCTCGATTTGCCAGCGTCAAAAGTCTAGGTTTGATTCACCTTTGTGGTATTCTTTGAATCCACACTTTTGTGGTTTTTTTCCTCTCTCCGATTTCACTGGCTTTGGTGTGCCATGCTTCATTTGCTTTTGTGTGGCATGCTTTGTTTATCATCAAATTCACTTTTCCATAGTGACTCGTTTTCAACCCTTAAGTTTTCTTTCCCAATTTGCTAACTTCGATTATGTAGTTTTCACTGGTTACTTTTCTGTTCCAAAGTGTTATCAACCCATCAATTTCCCCCCTCTATTTGTGCCAATTATGCACATTTTACTGCCAATTCACACTTTTCCATTCGCATGCCCTGTTAACCCTTTGCCATTGTCAGCTGTACAGATTTCACTGGTTTTTGTGGTGTATATATTTTTTTCTTTTGTTATCGAATTCACATGTTTTCCTGCAGAATTGACACGCGGTTGAGAAGCCTGTGAAAATTTACACTTGAAAAGTGGCTGGATCTCTCCAACAGCATCCTATGCTGCCACCGCACAGAAAGACGTGTACATTCTAAAAACAAAAGTAGGCAAAGTTTGGTGAAAAGACGTCAGATTTAATCATCGAAACTTGTATGTCGTGTGCCAGTGTCAGTTGAGAAATCTGACGAGAGCATACTCACTTGATCACTAGATCCTGCAAGATCTTGCCTTCTTTTTGTAACCTTTCTTGGTGTCTCTCTTTTCCGTTTGCTCATCTTTGCTGCAGTGGAGTACGTAATATTTTGGATTAGATGTGGCAAATGGATGTAATATTTTGGATTAGAGGGGGTATGAATAGGGATATAGTTGTGTCTGTTGTTTTTTTTCACCTCGTCTTTACCCATCATATTCATTAAATTCTCATAATCCTTTTTTCTATTGTAAAATGGCTGTTAATATTCATTCAACTTCTTTGAAGAAAATAGAAATGATTTTATTGAATTAAAACAACACTGTATAAAAGTAAAACATGACATATAATAGTGAACTTTAAAAACTCAAGTAACTTAATGTAAATTAAATATACTAACATTTTATATGAATTGACTTTAGTAAATAAATATAAATTTTTATTAATAATTGTTCATGGATACTATAATTAATTTTATAAAGTAAATTATTCATTAAATTTTTATTAGTTTCAGCTCCTTTGCATTAATTGAGTTTCTGAATTGGACACAGGCGACAACTGAAAAATACAACCGACTCCTAGACATTCCTTGAATCGATTTGTAATTTAACAATATCTTTTGCATGACTATTATTAAGCCAACCAATTTTATTTCAGCAGATTATATTCGTTAGTTTCACATTTTATGTAAATTTTCTTTCATCAAAGGCATCAATCATTGCCTTATCATGGGAACAAGCAAAAAAACATCACCAGAAAAAAAAAACAATCTGAATTTTGAACCGTCCACAAGAAGACGTTTCTTTTTTCAGATTTTAAATTTTAGATATGTTCAAATTAGAATTTATGATATTAAATAAGACTTATACAATATTAAATATTACTTAGTATATCAAAAACCAAAAAAAAAAACTAAATCTTTCACGTATGGTCTCGAGAAAGTTCAATGTTCCACGTTGAAAAGTTCAACAATACACTTATACCTTGAAAATGGAATAATTGCTTCATATATCAAAGTAGAGAAATCTCATTCCTTGCTCAAGACCTTTGGCACTTTTATATACGGATCATCGTAGCTTGGCGCCACTCTAATAATTGCCTCCCTATATTCATCGCATTAAAGAGAGAAATAAATAAATAAAAAACTAAAGCAAACCAGATAATCGAAGCCAAAACTTAAATGATGGATCTGACAAGTAGGATTACCAAACTTCAGAAAAACAGATAATCCATACCTATTCTCGAATGTTTCTGGCATATCCTCTCGTTTATACAAAATAACTTCGGCATCTGAAAAGTCAAAAACAATAAAAATTATAGATGATAAAACATAAGAGAAATAATACCTTTTCAATCTGTCTTTAAATTAACGGTCCCAAACAAGTGACCATTGTTAAGTATGAAGCTAATCTAAATACTATAGAAATTATTGAAAGGAAGGAGTCAGCGACTCATTTGGGCATTACCTTCACACCAACATTACCCTTGTGAAAATTTATCTTTTCAAATAAAATTATTTGGCTTAGTGGTAAGCAAGTTACATCTGGAGGGCTTCCTCAAATGTTCAAATCCAAATAATAACACTACTGGGGCACCGTGATAAGCGAGCTACATTGGAGGTTTATCCTTGTCACTCTTGCCTCGAATAGGCAATAGTGACTCATCCGATATGGTCTAGTGGCACACTGTGATTAAGATAAAAGGGTAGTCTGATACACGAAACTCTCACTAATGTAGGATGCTAAGGAAATGTCTATTGTATGTAGTCTTATCTTATTTCGCAAGAGGTTGTTTCAAAGATTCGAACCCATGATCTCTACATCACATATTAACAATTTTACCGTTGTGCCAAGACTCCGTGCAAACTGTGGTTTAGACAAAAAAAAAAAATGATGTTCCATGAAGTCTTTGGATCTTGAGAGTTAATAATCATAAAACTCCCATGATAATTAGATGTTCACTCAATGGATCATTGTGGTGAATAGTAGCATGAACAAAATTCAATCTCACTCGCATATAACCAATAAGGAAAAGACATGCTTGATCAAATTGATCAATGGCTAAAGTTTGTTATGGGGGCAAGTTGATATCAACCTTGACTCTCACTTTGTATCTGTTACAATAAGAGAATTGTCAATTCATAAAAGTTATAAGATGTAAGATCTATTTATATACAAAGTTAGGGATCTATTTTAGGAAATAAATAAGTCTATTTATATACAAAATTAGGGATCTAAAATACAAATTAGGATATATATATTTATATAGCTAATACTCCCCTCAAGTTGGAGCATAGATATTAATCATGCCCAACTTGTTACAAAGATAATCAATCTGGACCCCATTTAAAACTTTTGTGAAGATGTCCCCTAGTTGTTCTCCAGTTTTTACATATCATGTAGTGATCAAACATCGTTGAATTTTTTCACGAACAAAATGACAATCAATTTCAATGTGCTTAGTTCGCTCATGAAACACAGGATTTGATGCAATGTGAATAGCAGCTTGATTATCATACCACAGTTTTGCTAGTACTGAAATTTTAAGTCCTACTTCAATCAATAGTTGATATATCCACATTATTTCACACACAAACTGTGTTATAGCCCTATATTCTGACTCTGCACTGGATCGTGATACAACGTTTTACTTTTTTACTCTTCCATGAAACTAAATTTCCTCCAACGAAAATACAATAACCTGAGGTAGACCTTCTATCCATTTTAGAACCTGCCCAATCTGCATCTGAAAAATATTCAATATGAGTGTGCCCATGATTTTTATATACGATACCTCGTTCGGGTACTCCCTTTAAGTAACACAAAATTTGCTCTAGCACTGCCCAATGATGAATTGTTGGAGATGATATAAACTGACTAACGACACTAACCGAATATGCAATATCTGAACGTGCCACAGTAAGATAATTCAACTTTCCAACTAACCTTCTATATCTCTCTGGATGTTCAAATAGTTCTCTATCTACTGTGAGGTCCAGGTTTTGAGTTATTGGAGTACTACAAGGCTTTGCCCATAATTTTTCTATCTCAGTTAATAAGTCAAGAACATATTTTCTTTGAGATAGAAATATACCTTTGTTACTTCTCATAACTTCAACACCTAAGAAATACTTTAGCACCCCTAAGTCTTTTGTATGAAACTGACTAAGAATGAAAGATTTGAGAGATGAAATTTCCGTAGTATCACTTCCAATAATAACAATATCATCCATATACACAACTAACAGAATAATACCTGCTCCTGACTGCTTGTAGAACACAGAATGATCAGACTTGCTTTTCATCATACCAAATTTTTCAATAACTTCACTAAATTTTCCAAACCAAGCACAAGGACTCTGTTTCAAAGCATACAATGATTTCTGAAGACGACAAACTCACCCCATCACCCCTTGAGCGACAAAACTAGGAGGTTGATCCATATACACCTCCTCTTAAAGATCACCATGAAGAAAAGTATTCTTGATATCAAGTTGATATAAAGACCAATGATGAGTAGCAGCCAATGAAATAAATAATCGAATAGATGTCAACTTTGCAACAGGAGAAAAAGTTTCAGAATTATCCACACCATAGGTTTAAGCATAATCCTTAGCAACAAGACGAGCTTTTAGTATTACAATTGACCCATCTGGATTGACTTTAACTGTGAATATCCATTTGCATCCAATAGCTCGTTTTCCTGAAGGTAGATCAACCAAATCCCAAGTATGATATCATCCAAGGCTTTCATTTCCTCTATCATTGCATCTCTCCAACCAGGATGAGATAAGACCTCACGAACATTTTTAAGAATAGAAATAGAGTCAAGTGAAGTAATAAAAGAGCAAGAAGAAGACGTCAAGCCGTTATAAGAAACAAAAGAAGAAATAGGGTAAGTAAATTGGTGATTAGTTTTCCATAATGCAATAGGAAGATCATCACTCGAAATTGGATCTGATGACGAAATAGTAGGTGCAGGACATGAATCAAGAGGTTGACGCCTGGAGTATACTTGAATAAATGGAGGTTTGACCAGAGCCAATTTCAATACAGGTCTAGAGATTGTAATAGAATATACCAATAAATCATTATCTTCCCTTTGAGAAGTCGGGATAAGTGAGGATGGGAAATAAGGTGTGTCTTCCATGATGGTGACATCAATTGAGACAAGATATTTATTAATACCGGGATAATAACACCTATAACCTTTCTAAAGTCGAGTATAATCAAGGAATATACACTTTAATGACTTGAGATCTAATTTAGTGACATGTGAATGATCATCCAGAACAAAACAAGTACTACCAAATTTTCTAAGATTGACAGGATACGTCCTATTGGGAAACAAAATTTTGTAAGGAATCTCTCCATAAAGAATAAATAAAGGCATGCGGTTAATGAGAAAACATGTCATAGAAACCGCATCCGCCCAAAAAAACTTGAGAACATTCATTTGACGTCCGAGTTTCAAAATCTTGCGAGTCTCCTTTGTTTCCACTGTGAATAGTTGATTTATTTGACACATAATTAGTATTGCAACTCACCAAAGCATCACTAAGTGGAACGGGTGTGGTATTTTCTGTACAGAGAATGCGGTTAAACACATCTTGTAATGAGGTGACCTCAGATTCAGAGAGAATTTGTGATTTAGAGGCCTTACAGAGAATGTAGTAGTACAGGAGAAAACACAACAATAGGACAGGAACCAAGCTCTGGAAGGAAGTCGTCCTGCTACTATCAAGTGGATAAGTAGAAGAAGACTGCTTCAGGAAGTATCTTCGAAGAGGAAGCAATCACGGATTACTTGCGGCGAAAAGCAACTATCGGCAATGAAGCAAATCCTGGCGATGGGTTCGCATGAAGAGGTGAAGCACCGAAAGAGAAGGGGAGAGAAGAAATCGTGCAAAGTGCTAAATGAAAAAAAAAAGGGAAAAGAGAGAGGAGAAGCGGCAATGGAAACCCAACGCTCTAATACTATGTTACAATAAGAGAATTCTCAATTCACAAAAATTACATGATGTAAGACCTATTTATATACAAAGTTAGGGATCTATTCTAGGAAATAAATAGGCCTATTTATATACAAAGTTAGAGGTCTATTCTAGGAAATAAATTAGGATTCTATTCTAGAGAGTAATTTGTATTTGAGGTAAAATAGAATTATGATATATATTTATGTTCCGGAAGGAATCGACGTCGACGACCAGTCACCAGGGTTCAGCCCACGCGGATGCTGACGCTAGAGGAAGAACTCTCACCCTGCGAGATTAACACAAGCGTTAATGGGAACACGCCGGAAGTTGTCCGGTAGAGCCCACTCTGACGCTCAAATCAGTGCCTCAATATAGGAACTGGAAGAAAGCAAGGAGAAGATGCTTAAGTTAGAGAGTTCCCTCCTTTTATCGGAGGGATTGAAGTACCTTTTATACCCGAGGCGGTAGTTACACGTGTCCCCACGTTCTCCTCCACATCCCCTACATCTTCGGTTACTGGATAACCCTTGTAACGACCGTCGCAGCCATTATATCTGGACCGTTGCGTTGACAAACGCGTTAATGGTCGTGTATTATGGGTTATGATTATCCTGTGATTATTGGTGATTATTATCCATAAATCCGATGAAAAGGGGACCGTTACTCGAGGCCGAGTGCTCCTTGGGCCCTGCTACCCCGAGGTGATCTCGGGGTCTTTTGACCCGGTGGGTCCCGGGTTTTTAACTTCCCGAGGTGGTCTCAGGGACCTGACCTCCCGAGGTGATCTCGGGAGTGTGTCTTCCCGGGTTGGTATCCAGATTATGCCCGCTTGTGGTGTTTTCGGGAACCCATCTTCCTGAGGAGGCTTCGGGCGCCACGCCACGGGGTGCTCAACCCCATCACAAGTCTCTCCTTTAAGTCTAATCGAAGGAAGTGTTGTTGACTGATTAGACTAGTGGTGTGATGAAGAATCTATGTCATGGTGGTCCGTATATTTTTTATTACTTCCTTAACGACTGGCCGGGTCCGAGGAATCAGACCATGCATCCCTGGGCCCCAAGCAGCTCCTCAAATGCGATCCGCCTCTCTGCGAGCTTCGAGACAACGCCTTGACAGCTGTCCATGGCCCTTTTTAAAACGTATAGGGTCTCTTAATGGCAACAAGGTCCTCTGCCGAATGTTGTCTCACCACATGCTCTGTCATTCTTTGTTTCACGGCAGGACACGGGATACTAGACGGCTAGGGGTGTCCTGGCAAGGATGGAGTTTCATGGCTTTCAGCTGGTGCAATGCGAAGAACTCCTCTATCAGGCCGACCTCAGCCCGAAAGTCACGAGCCTTAGTTCCAATCTCCGTAAGTTCTGTTTGGTCTTGTAAGTATCCTTGTTAATTCTAACTGACACCTTTTTGTCTCTATTTCGCAGACGACGTCATGCTCTCCCGAGCTATCAACCGGCTCCTGAAGTGGGAGCAGGCTAACCAGCAGACCCTAGCTCCTACTTCAATTCCTTCCGCCCCTATGGGTATCTGAGCCGAGGGCTGTGAGGAAGCGGTTGAACCGCCGGAAGATTCGGAAGTCCAAGACCCACTGGAGGTCCCAGGGCGGCTGAGCAGCCTGCCCCAGTTGAAGAAGATTGTCCATCCCCCCCCCCCCCCCCCCCCGTCCCGGCAGGAGAGGGGGAGTCCACCCCTGCGCTCCCTGATGAGCAGCAGCTACCCCCCGACCCCCGAGAAGAAACAGCAAAAACGGCTTGTCTCTAAGCAAGCTCCTTTGAAGAGGTTGAGAAAACTCTTGCACTCGAAGCTTCGACCAGCCGTTGATGAAGAGGACAAGATGCCCTTGTCCCAGAGCATTCGGACAGTGCCCTCCTGTCCCTCTGAGGCTTCCATGGAACTGGCCTCTCCTATCCCAGCCGCGGCGGCCGAACCTCCTGCCACTCAGCGAGGCAAAGAGGTGCTACCCGTCGTGCCTTGCCCCCGCTGGAAAATCCCCTCGGCGAAGAAGACGGCGGCCAGGGGCTCCCATTCAATAAAAATAAAGACCACTCTCCCCAAGAGTGACAAGCAACAGGGGGCATCCAGCTCAGAGGAAGACATCCCCAACCCCCGAAGCCTCCCTGGCCCATCGGCAGGGGATACCATGGAAACTCTCCCCCCTTCTGCCATCTCTTGATGTCGGCTGCGTCAGCCAGGTACCTGGGTATACTGCACCAGTCCCTGCTGACGATAATTGCTTTTATCTTTCTTCTTTTGACTTCTGTTGTTTTGTCTATTTTTTAACTGTCCTTCTGTATTGCAGGTCGCCTCCAATTGTGCTTCTACCAGCCGATTGCTATGCTCCCGAGGGGTTACTAAAGACCTCTTCCAGCGATTGTCGGAATCAGAGGCAGAGGTTGGTCGTGCCCGCGAGGCAAGCCTCCTACAGTTGGAGGTCAGCAGGGCTCTAAGGGTGAAGGCCGAGCACTACCTTGATTCCCTGCTAGCCTCGGATGAGACTATGCACGGCTACCGTCTCCGAGAGCGTACTCAGTCGGAGCAGAAGAAGGCCCTTTCTGAGGACCTGCAGACAGTGACCCAGGAGCGGGAGCAACTCCAGGCTCAGAAGGAGGAGTTGTCTGCCCATGTCCAGCTCCTGGAGTCCTCCACGAAGGCTCTGGAGGATCGAAATAAAGAACAGGAGCATCAGCTAGCTCTAAAAGAATATGACCTAGAGCTAGTGACCTCCTATGCCTCTGACCTTCAGGAGGGAATCACTCAAGCCCAGGACAAAGCTTCGGCCACCTCTTAGAAACTCCAGGAGACACTGGGGGCCCATGATCGCCTGTCTTGGAAGGTGGCAGAATTGAAAGTTGTCAAGAAGGAGGTTGAGGCTGAGCTACATAAGCAGAAGATGGACCAAGCAGCCCAACTGTCTAGGGCCGAGGAGGAGTTCAAGGCTAAGTTTTTGTAGTTTGACGAGTTTGGTGACATCTTGGCCGGGCAGGTATTGAAGTGCCTAAAACATGACATCAATGATGCTATTAGCCAATTGAAGAAGACCCAACTGCTAAAACCAGACGGAGATTTGAGTACCTTGAGCGTCAGCCAGGTTTGGGATGAGTTATCACCAGAAGAGCAAGAAATATAAAGCTCTTCCTAGACCTAGGTCTTGTCTCCTATCTGTCTGTTGAGACTTATTGTGGAGAGGTTTCTCCACCGAGAAGGAGGATTCAATTATCCGAATTTCCGGGGCTTGATCTGCCGACGATCAAGAGATCGCCCACCTCACGGGCACGCCAAGGAGTAGGGGCAAGTTATCCCCGAACCTTGTAAATCCTCATTGTTAGCGTTTGTGATTGTCTGTTTAGTTTCTGTCTTTGTTCTTTCTGGTTGTTTGTGTTTCCGCTGCTAATCTCTTAAGTGCAGTAAGTTTCAAAAGCAGAAATCGATTAGTGTGTCTGGCTACATTCACCCCCCTCTATAGCCATCCAAGTTCCAACAAAGCCTACTAACCGCGGAGGTAGTAGGGTTTTACCGCTCTTGGCCGGGCATCTGCAGCACCCGGGCCAAGCCTACTCACCACGGAGGTAGTAGGGTTTTACCGCTCTTGGCTGGGCACCCGCAGTACCCGGGCCAAGCCTACTCACCGTGGAGGTAGTAGGGTTTTTCAGCTCTTAGCCGGACATCCACAGCACCCGGGCCAAGCCTACTCACCGCGGAGGTAGTAAGGTTTTTCAGCTCTTGGCCGGGCATCCACAGCACCCGGGCCAAGCCTACTCACCGCGGAGGTAGTAGGGTTTTACAGCTCTTGGCCGGGCATCCGCAGTACCCGAGCCAAGCCTACTCCCAGGGTCGCCTACTGACTTGATCCTCTTCCATACCTTGTCTCTGACTTCAAAGCTGCGGGCGATTACCCGACGATTGTAAGCTTGCTGCATCCGTCGCCGATACGCTTCTAGCCGAGCTGTGGCTTTATCCTGCAACTCCGAAACGAGATCTAGGTCGATCAGTCGCTCTTGAATATTATCCTCTTTGTTATAGATCTGTCGTCGGACGGACTCCTCCCCCACTTCCACCGGGATTACAGCCTTCGCCCCATACACCAGCTGAAATGGGCTCTGGCCTGTTCCTTCTCGTGGAGTGGTACGGTAGGACCACATGATGCTGGGGAGTTCCTCGACCCAGCTTCCTCCGACATGATCTAGCTTTATCTTAAGTCCCCTGAGGATTTCGCGGTTAACGACCTCGGCTTGTCCATTGCTCTGCGGGTACGCCTCTGATGTGAATGATTGGCGAATGCCCAATCCCTCACACCATTCTTTGAGCTTGCGCCCGGAAAACTGTCTTCCATTGTCTGACACTAGCTTGTGGGGGATGTCGTATCTGCAGACGATGTCCCTCTATAGGACTTTCATCACAGCGGCCTCCGTGATGTGTGCCAGAGGTTCAACTTCCACTCATTTGGAAAAATAGTCGATGAGGACCAACAAGAACTTCTTCTATTGTGACTCGATTGGAAAGGAGCCTACAATGTTCATCCCCCACTGATCGATTGGGCAGGACACTGTAGAGACTCGCAAGGGTTCGATCGGTCGATGAGTCACATGCTGATGTCTCTGGCAGACCTCACATCTGGCCACGAACTTGAGAGCATCGGCTTGAAGAGTGGGCCAAAAGTATCCTACCAGGATAATCTTCCTAGACAGAGACCTTCCCCCAATGTGACTCTCGCAGATGCCCTCATGTACTTCCCGCATCACGTAGTCGGCTTCTTCTGGTCCGACACATTTGAGGAGTGGTCGAGCAAAGACCTCCTGTATAGTTGATCGCCGACCAACGCGAATCGGGCCGCCCGACGTCGGAATAGTCGACTTCCTTGGTTTATGCTCAGAACGTTCCCACTACACAGGAACTCCACATATGGATCTCTCCAATCGATTACGGTGTTACCTTCTGCTTCTTCCCTAATCTGTGCTACCATCTCTTTTAGGGCACTAGGTTCATCTAGCTGCCAGTTTGAAATGGAGCTAGCCTGTTTGGCTAGCTCGTCGGCCTTGACATTGTCTGCCCTGGAGATCTTCTGCAAGATAACCTCCGTAACCGATTGGAGAGATCCATATGCTGAGGAGTGGTCGAGCAAAGACCCTCCTGTATAGTTGATCGCCGACCAACGTGAATCGGGGCGCCCGACGTTGGAATAGTCGACTTCCTTGGTCCATGCTCGGAACATTTCCATTACGTAGGAACTCCACATATGGATCTCTCCAATCGGTTACGGAACTTGATGGAATGCACTTCTTTGAAGTTGCGAGGGGACGACATATCCAAAATAGCCTTTACTTTTTTCGAATTCGCCTCAATTCCCCTCTCTGTCACCATGTACCCCAGGAACCGACCGCTCTTCACCCCGAACAAGCACTTGGTAGGATTCAACTTCAGCTTGTTGGCCCTCAGGGTGGCAAACACCTCTTCTAAGTCGGCTATCATGTCCTTTCCCTTGTCAGTCTTGATCAGGATATCGTTCACGTACACTTCGATGTTTCTCACGATCTGATGCCTGAAGACTTTGTCCATCATCCGCTGGTAAGTTGCCCCAGCGTTGCACAATCCAAAAGACATAACGTTATAGCAGTACGTGTCGTCGGCTGTCACAAAGCTGACTTTCTCCTGGTCTTCGGGAGCGAGCGGAACTTGATGGTGGACTTGATAAGTAGCCAACATTGAAATGAACTCACAACCGGCTGTAGAGTCTACTAACCGATCTATTCGAGGCAAAGGATAACAGTCTTTAGGGCAGACCTTGTTTAAATCACGAAAGTCAATACGGACCCGCCATTTACCTCCTGGCTTAGGGACAAGGACTACATTAGCTAACCAAGCCGGAAATTGAACTTCCCTTATGTGCCCGGCCTTTAACAGTTTGTTGACTTCATCCCTGATAGCCTTGTCCTGTTCGGGAGCAAAGTGCCTCCGCCTCTGCTTCACTGGTCGGGCCCCAGGGGTAATATGCAGGTGATGCATGGCTAGCGCGGCGGGGGGGGGGGGGGGGGGGGGGGCCTTTGATTTCTTCAGCGACCCAGGCGAAGACATCTCTATGGCTCTGCAGGCAGTCTATAATACGGCTCCTCAGTTTTGGTGCAAGGTCGGTGGCGACCCTCGTGACTCCCCCCTCCTGTTGAGGGTGAATCCGGACCTCCTCGCTCCCGACCTCCCTCCATTCTTCTTTGGTCCTTCATCTTCTCGCGGGTTGGCAAGATCAATTTGTAGAGCTTTGTAGGACTTTTGGTTCTGGCGCGATTCCGATCTGATTCTCCCGCTGTAGCATCGCCAAGACACCCACTGGTCTCCTTTGACTTCATCTACTTGGTCACCAACCGAAAATTTGATCTTCTGGTGGTAGACAGAGACCACCGCCTGGAATATACTGAGTGTCGGGCGTCCCAAGATGGCATTGTAGGACGAGGGACCCTCCTGTATAGTTGATCACCGACCAACGTGAATCGGGCCGCCCGACGTCGAAATAGTCGACTTCCTTGGTCCATGCTTGGAATGTTTCCACTACGCAGGAACTCCACATATGTATATCTCCAATCGGTTACGGTGTCGCCTTCTGCTTCTTTCCCAATCTGTGCTACCGTCTCTTCTAGGGCACTAGGTTCATCTAGCTGCCAGTTTGAAATGGAGCTAGCCAGTTTGGCTAGCTCGTCGACCCTGACATTGTCTGCCCTGGAGATCTTCTACAAGGTAACCTCCGTGAAGAAGGCTATCAACTGCTCATAGAAGGCTACATACTTCTGCAGGAGCTCACACCTGACTTCGAAGTCACCCTTTATTTGCTGTGCCACAAACTGGGAGTCCAAGTGTACAATGACTCGAGTGGCCCCCAAATGTTTGGCTGCTTGCAGGTCCGCTAGGATCGCCTCATATTCAGCTTCATTGTTGGTGGCTTTGAAGTGGAGTCGGATGGACAAATGTAACGTGTCCCCCCGAGGGGAGACCATTAACACCTCGACTCCGCTGTGTCGGGTGTTCGAAGACCCGTCTACGTAGACCTTCTAGACTCCTTCGGCCTCGGGCTCGGGGACAGTCTCCAACATGAAATCCGAGAGAGCTTGTGCCTTGATAGCGGTGTGAGGCAGGTACTCAATACCATATTCGCTCAATTCCGTAGTCCATTTGATCAACCAGCCTAAAGCTTCAGGATTGGTGAGGACCCGTGCAAGTGAACTGTTGGTGAGCACCATGACAGGATGCACTAAGAAATACGGTATACCAGGGCATAGGCCAGCTTCTCCATCATAGTGTATTGCGTCTCAGTATCCTTCAGAAGATGTCCAAAGAAGTATATAGGGTATTGCACCATGCCTTCCTCTCGAACGAGTGCTGAGCCTACCGCTTGTTTTGCTGCAGACAAGTTGACAAATAAGGTCTCCCCTTCTACTGGCTTGTAGAGGATGGGGAGCGCAGCGAGATAGGACTTCAGGTCAGCGAGAACCTTCTCACACTGGTCATCCCAATCGAACTTGGCTATTTTCCTCAGGATCTTGAAGAATGGCAGGGGCCTATCCACAGACTTGGAGATGAACCTGGATAGGGTCGTGATTCTACCATTCAGCCACTATACTTCCTTGAAATTGTGAGGGGACGACATATCCAAAATAGCCTTAACTATTTCTGAAATAGCCTCAATTCCCCTCTCTGTCACCATGTACCCCAGGAACCGACCGCTCTTCACCCCGAACAAACACTTGGCAGGATTCAACTTCAGCTTGTTGGCCCTCAGGGTGGCAGACGTCTCTTCTAAGTCTGCTATCCAAGGTTTAAAATCTCGACCCGTGTCGAGATTTCGGTCCCAGACTGGAACGATACGGTTTCGGTATCGTATCGTGTCGTGCCGGTATGGTTTCGGTATTTATATATATATAGATATATATATATATATATTGATTATTAGATAAATATATTTATTGTGTATAATTTAAAAATAAGTTGAATATTGATTTTATATAAGTTCTCAAATTATTAAACAACCTAATATTGTTAGAAAAAATAATTAAATATAATTTTATAAATAAAATGGATCTATTAATAATTCGAATTAAAATTGAAACATTATAATATGTTATAGTAACTAATAAGTATATAAATTAACTAAAATACTACTTTATATATAATAATTATATAAATTAATTAATTTAAATAATATATATATAATGATAAAAAATATTAAAATATTAATTAAATACTAAAACATTAAAAATAATAAATAATAAATAATAAAAAATATCTAAATATAAAATTGAATTGTTACAATTTTTTTAGATTTTTAAAATTTTTTTAGAATTTTTAAATAATATTTTAAAAATTCAGAAAATTTATTAATAAAACTTATTTAATTTTTTTAATTTTAAATATAATTTTATATATTTATTAGGTTAATATTTAAGTAAGAAAAGTTTAGATTTAAATAAATTATTTTATTATATTTTATATTGCAGTTGGATTTAAAGTGGGAATTGTTATATTTAATAAACAAAAGTTAATTAATTGCCAGAGCCCTAAACCGAAGCGGACGGGCGAAGCGGACGAGGAGGACAAAGAGGACGAGGCGCGAGGGCGTCTAGCAGCTCCAGCGCGTCCGGCGGCACTTCCGGCGAAGCCGGAGGCGTCCGGCGACGCCGGAGGAGTCCCGCGATGCCTCCGGCGTCGCCTGCTCAACGCACGTTGTCACCGCCGTCGCCGGCGCTCGCCTCCGTGCCTCGCTGTAACTCCTCCAATTCCGTTGTCACCGCCGCTCGCCGCTGCTTGCCGCCGCCGCACCACACGAAATCGCTGGGCAGATTGTGCCGGTTTCGGTGGTCCAACGAAACGGTATTTTCCGCTGGTGCCGGCCGGCACGGCACGACACCTTAAACCCTGCTGCTATCATGCCCTTTCCATTGTCAGTCTTGACCAGGATATCGTCCACGTACACTTTGATGTTTCTCCTAATTTGATGCCTGAAAACTTTGTCCATCATCCGCTGGTAAGTTGCCCCAACGTTGTGCAATCTAAAAGACATAACGTTATAGCAGTATGTGTCGTCGGCTGTCACAAAGCTGACTTTCTCCTGGTCATCGGGAGCGAGCGGAACTTGATGGTGGACTTGATAAGTAGCCAACATTGAAATGAACTCACAACCGGCTGTAGAGTCTACTAACCGATCTATTCGAGGCAAAGGATAACAGTCTTTAGGGCAGACCTTGTTTAAATCACGAAAGTCAATACGGACCCGCCATTTACCTCCTGGCTTAGGGACAAGGACTACATTAGCTAACCAAGCCGGGAATTGAACTTCTCTTATGTGCCCGGCCTTTAACAGTTTGTTGACTTCTTCCCTGATAGCCTTGTCCTGTTCAGGTGCAAAGTGCCTCCGCCTTTGCTTCACTGGTCGAGCCCTAGGGGTAACATGCAGATGATGCATGGCTAGCGCCGGGGGGACCCCTTTGATTTCTTCAGCGACCCAGGCGAAGACATCTCTATGGCTCTGTAGGCAGTCTATAAGACGACTCCTCAGTTCTGGTGCAAGGTCGGTGGCAACCCTCGTGACTCCCCCCTCCTGTTGAGGGTGAATCTGGACCTCCTCGCTCCCGACCTCCCTCCATTCTTCTTTAGGTCCTTCATCTTCTCACGGGTTGGCAAGATCAATTTGTAGAGCTTCGTAGGACTTTGGGTTCTGGCGCGATTCCGATCCGATTCCCCCGCTGTAGCACGCCAAGACACCCGCTGGTCTCCTTTGACTTCAGCTACTTGGTCACCAACCAGAAATTTGATCTTCTGGTGGTAGACAGAGACCACCGCCTGAAATATACTAAGTGTCGGGCATCCCAAGATGACATTGTAGGACGAGGGAGCCTCCAAGACCAGGAAGGGAGTCCTCCTAGTTCTCTCCAGAGTGTCGCCGCCCAACGACAATGATAAGGTAATTTGTCCTATCGGTTGTACTCGGTATCCGATAAAACTGAAGAGCGTTGTCGAAATCGGAAGTAATTCATCTTCGTCAATTTGCATTTGATCCAGAGCAGCCTTATACAGGATGTTCACAGAACTTCCTGTATTCACGAAGATACGCTCGACCTCATAATTTGCGATACGTGCAAGAATTATCAGGGCGTCCTCGTGGAGGTTTTCTGCGTCCTCTAGATCTTCTGGGCTAAAGGAGATTAGGGGGTGGTTCTCCAATCGCCGAGCACGAGCCTTCTTCGCACGGTTGGGGTCCCCTCGGTAGGAGCTCCGGAGATCACTGAGATCTCCTCTTGCCCAGAAGCCCCTCGCCGTGGAGCGGCTGGCTCCATTTGTTGCTGTTGGAGCGCCCCTTTGATGGCGTTGGCCACCAAGCGATCTAGTTCCTCTTTCGTCAGGACGATGGATTGTCCCGCCAGTTCCGCCATCGGTGCTCCTTCTGGTGCTTTACTGGGTTTCCCACAGATGGCGTCAAACTTGTTCCGGAAAGAATCGACGTCGACGGCCAGTCACCAAGGTTCAGCCCATGCGGATGCTGACGCTAGAGGAAGAACTCTCACCCTGCGAGATTAACACGAGCGTTATGGGAACACGCCGAAGGTTGTCCGGCCGAGCCCACTCCGACGCTCAAATCAGTGTCTCAGTATAGGAACTGGAAGAAAGCAAGGAAAAGATGCTTAAGTTAGAGAGTGCCCTCCTTTTACCGGAGGGGTTGGAATACCTTTTATACCTAAGGCGGTAGTCACACGTGTCTCCACGTTCTCCTCCATGTCCCTCCATCTTCGGTTACTGGATAACCCTTGTAACGGCCGTCGCAACCATTAAATCTGGACCATTGCGATGATGAAGACGTTAATGACCATGTATTACGGATCATGATTATCCCGTGATTATTGGTGATTATTATCCATAGATCTGAAGAAAAGGAGACCATTACTCGAGGCTGAGTGCTTCTTGAGCCCCGCTACTCCGAGGTGATCTCGGGGTCTTTTGGCCCGGTGGGTCCCGGGTGGTTAACTTCCCGAGGTGGTCTCGGGGACCTGACCTCCCGAGGTGATCTCAGGAGTGTATCTTCCCGGGTCGGTATCCAGATTATGCCCGCTCGTGGTGTTCTCGCGAACCCATCTTCCCGAGGGGGCTTCGGGCGCCACGTAAAGAGAGTCATGCAGACTCAGTAGATCTTGCCACATAGCTTCTTCAGTTCACATGTCAGCCACGGGGTGCTAAACCCCATTACAATTTATATAGCTAATAGTATCACTCACTGAGTCACCCTGAGGTGTATAAAAGGGCCAAGAGCAAATTTGACCTAGAAGGCTTTTCAAGATTTTCCTTGGAACAATGAATATCAAATGATCACATGAGCAGTGCTTCTTGTGTCTTAACATAACTTGGAGTTTTTCCAGAACTTGTAATAGAAGAATACGAGGTCATGAATTTGAGAATTCTTTAATATATTTTAATTAGCAAGGTAGGGTTACTGAGTGATAAATTAAACATTAAAGAACTATGATAACTAAGATTTAAACTGGGAACATTATAATAGAAAGATATTTACCAGCTCGAACCAAAGGTTCAACACTCTCCAAATCTACAGCCTGAAGTTGTCCAAACCTGTTAAGAGATCATTTGACAAATGCACCAATTATACCACCAGGAATTTTCCATTGAAGAGCAGTTTAGTGAATAGTTACTGGAAGTAGCTGTAACTCTGACGAACAAATGAAAATGCATATATCCAAATATACATGAGAGCAAAAAAACAAGTCAAACTGCTTGGTTACTTGACAAGGATTGCACGCTCGACGATTATAAGCTAAATGGAAGTGCTCACTGACCAAGTTGGTAGATGCCACTAAAGCTATTTCTAAGGTTCTAAGTTAAAAACTTGGCTTGTTGAAACAAATGGGGCTTGCTCGACATCTATTATCCCAGTACTTTCAAACCTGAATCTAAGTAACCAGTTCATCAAGTTCAACTGAGAAGTGGATGGAAATTTGATGCAGTTTACTAAGTTCATGGCTGAGAGGGAGCAGTCCTAACAGTGGATCACAGTTTTAATGCAAGTCTGTCCCTTTTTTTTCCTACACACGCGCATCATATTTATCAACGCTGTCAATCAGGATTTAAAAGGAGTTTATCATAATTTTCAATATTTTTACAAAATTTGCACTAAAATTATATAAAAAAATATAATTTATAGTCCAAATTCAACCATCCGACAAATTTAACCACACCATCAATCACCTAGCATTAAAGATCACAAATGTTTAATATTATCAAAAGTATGAAGCATAAGTAAACACATTTCAAGCAGAAGCCAAGGTTGATTGACCGTACCAGTCGATTACTTGATTAATTTTGGGGCCAAAGTCTTCAACCTTCCACAAATAACATGAGGATTTAATTTTTCATCCCGTGAAAGAGTAAAAGCAATTGAAATTAAATTTTCCCGTGAAAAGGAAAAAACAATCGAAATCCATTTTTCTTGCGAAAAAAATCAAATTTTCTCGAAATCAAATTTTCCCGTGCAAAAGAAAAAGCATTTTCCGTGAAAGAACGAAGTCGAAATCGAAGAAGCGGAAGTGTCGAACCTCTCCCGGAGCAAGCGAGATCCGAGCGGAGTCGGCTAGGCGGGATACGTCCGGAGCTTCGACGGTAGCACCGCGCACGAGGGACGACGGAAATAAGCGCATCCTCCTGGGACAACCAGGTTGCGCCACCAGCACGGTGGAGAGGCGGCGGAGAAGAGCGGTGTTGCTCATCGACATCGCCATCGCCATGCCTTAGCCCACCCTTTTCGTGAGCCTCTCATCTCGTTACCAACTCATAAATAGTTACTGGATTTGGGCCGATCTGCAATGACCCAGCATTTAAGATTTTAAAAATCCTTGCTTGAATAAACAGAAGGTCTGATTTTGGAGATTGCATTTTAATGCAAAATGAATACTTTGTTAATTTCATTCTTATCTCTGGCTAGGGCATAGTTGAAAATTTTGCTTAAGATTTGTTAGAGAATTCACCACCAATGATGTTCCTAGACATTGTTTCATGGACATTGATATTAGGGGCTACGGTCCCTACTTATCTTAAATTATTTTTTCATTTTTTGTTGTTGTTGTTATTTTTTCTCAAAATTGTCAGTTAATACTTAATGAATATACATTCTCTGTTTAATTTTTTGTGAACCTTGTTATTAAGGGTTATTATCTTAAACGTTTTCCCATTATTTTTATTTTGCTTGATATATTTTCTGAAATATCTCAGCTAATACTACAGATATGCATTCAGTATTCAATCAACATTACCTTCTGATGCAAACAATGTTGTAAATGACGGTAGACGGTGGCGGGGAGGTCAATGCAAACAATGTTGTAAATTAAGATTTTTAATTTTATGTTTCTTTCTTGGATTTGACTAAATATTTTAAATTGTGTGTTTCAGTATCTATTGGTATTCCTTGATAACCAGTAGGAATTGTGATTACAATGTTTCTGATATGTTTTCTATGCTTCAGTTTCACTGTTTTGTTTCCAGAATGCAATTTTGCTTTGAACATGAACGGGAGTTACATTTTTAGTTCAGTGCTTGACAATGGAGTCTATATTCTCTCGCAAACTATGCTAGTTGTCAGCTCTTATATAAACTATATGAAGTTAAACAAACTTTCATCACAGGTTTAAGTTTGATGATGAGCGAGTAACAAAGGAAGAGGCCAAAAAGGCATTAGAGGAGCAGTATGGTGGCGAGGAGGAGGTTCGAGCAATAACCACTTTGTTTGATGCTAATGCCTTATGGAACTCTGTATATGCTAATTTAGCTTTGACTATCTGTACCTTGCAGTTACCTCAACCAAATCCTGGCTTCAACAATACTCCATTTAAATTTACTAAATACTCAAATGCTTATATGCTTGTGTATATTCGTGAAAGTGACAAGGAGAAAATTGTGTGTAATGTTGATGAGAAAGATATTGTAGAGCACCTCAGAGTAAGTTCATGAGATTCAGTTGTTATATAATGTACAGTATCTTTGAGATATTCACAATTTGATGCCTACAGATTAGATTAAAGAAAGAACAAGAAGAGAAAGTGCACAAGAAGAAAGAGAAAGCTGATGCTCACCTTTATACTATCATAAAGGTTTGCCCTAAGATTAAATTGTAATGTGACAATTCTTGTTAATTATCTTGCACTTCAATTATTTTTCCCTTAATCCATGTAGGTAGCTCGAATGAGGATTTGGTGGAACAAATTGGTAGAGAAATGTTTTTTGATCTTGTGAACCATGACAAAGTTCGGAGTTTTCGTATCCAAAAACAACTGCCATTCAATCATTTTAAGGTAGATCCCTATTGGCGAACTAGTTGGACATATGAAAGCGACTAATAGGATTTTGGAAGATGGTGGATGTATAAATTACGTCTAAAATCATAAATGCTAGTGGTGTAAGACATTTATATGAAATTATGGCCCTGTTTGAGAGAACTTGAAAAACATGTGAGAATGTAAATGCAAAATGCAATATTGATTCTACTATATAATAAGCGAAAGAGAAGCAAATCTGAGTTTTGTATCTACAACATTCAGTGTATCTGAGACTTGGAATTTGTGCTTCAAGGCTTGTGGAATTTTCACTTTCTTGTATAATCAAGTCCATGCCAGTTAACTTAGAATATGGAGTTCTTTCTGAAATGGTAATGCCCTTCCCATGAGTATGTTTTAGCATGAAGTTCTGTGCTACCTTAGATAAACACCTTATGTCATTCAGAGATTTACCATTCGTTATGCTACAACTTATTGCTTCATGACCCTCATTAAAAAATCTCCTATGTGGAAATCACTACATGAATAATTTCATTGGCAGGAGGAGGTAGCCAAAGAATTTGGTATTCCAGTGCAATTTTTGCTATTTTGGTTGTGGGCCAAGCGGCAAAACCATACATATCGGCCCAATAGACCTTTGACCCGCCAGGAGGAAGCACATTCTGTCAGTATAATACTCACTTCTCTACCTGCTTTTTATTTCAAAAGACATTTGGCAAAACATGAGATTTTGAAAATGAACTGTTTTTCACTACAATTCTAGTATTTGTCTTTGTCAATTAAGATTTTTTCTATATGTAAGGTTATTTTTCACACTAATTCAACTTTGAGAACATGAAACAATTCACCACTTTGTTTGTATTTGAGCTGAATGAGACATTGAGGTCTTGTACTGGATGTAAGTGTAGTGCTTGCGGATTCATGATTGGTCCTTTCTTAAATTTAAAATTTGACTATTTCTCAAACATTTAGAAATAATGGAGTTAGTACAGTATTTGAGATAGGCAAATGATTTCCTGAAGTCGTGGGGCCAACCAGACCTGAAGTGTGGGCAAAACATGAATGATATTTTATTTCTGGATTAATTATGCTCATCTAGTCTTGTTTGAAATAAATGGTTTAATTGTTATATACTGGAGAAAGACCATTAGCTATAGCGTATTAGGCTAACCGGGGACAATGTAAGCCTCATGGTTGCTTTATAACTCTTGAACATTGACCAATCTGTTGGTAACTTAGTATTGTTTAATCTTCTTATATAAGGTGTGAAAGTAGAATGTGTATGTATTGTAGTAGGATTTAAATATGTCTATTCACCTTTGATAGGGTATCATTGGCTTACAATTTTGATTGGTGTAGATTTTCCGAGGACTAAAGAAGATTCTTGGGATGAAAAATGATATTGAATCAGGATTCTCATGGAGTGTTGTCAGGCGTTTGGATGAGGATTCTTCTAAATCCCCATTACAGTTCCATCAAACGACCGAATCCAACTCAAAGATTGTCGTTGCCCTTGCAGTTATGGATGAGTGTTTTCTGCCTATTGTTTACCGGAGAAGTGGTATTAACCTTATTCATAATGTCGTGTATAATTGTGAGTAAGCATCCGCCATACTATTATTTTAAACTCCATGGCTAGGCACCGACTAACAATGAGTTAGCATGCTTGTGAAACCCATAATTTCATATTTCATTCATGTATGGTGATAGAATCTTAGAAGTTCTTTATAACTTAGAATTGCTAGACAGATCAATGTTGCTTTTATTTCTTTTGTATCAAAGTGGTCCAAATGGAATTAGTTTCCATACCAACTCAATCTCTCTAGTTGTACATATTAATCCATGTTCAAGATTTTGTAACTGGTAAAATACGACAACATATTTGGGTCCTAACACCTATGTACTATTTATCAAAATTTCTCCAGTCAACCTAACTAGGAGCTGGTTTGCTGGTCTATATTGGATCCTACAACACAAAGCTGTTGAGTTTTATAATAGGACATCAAAGCTAATCATAAACAGTTTGATGTAAGAAAAAACATGATTATAAATGGTATCTTGAAACTGTTTCGAATTTTTGGACTTGTGAAAGAAAAATGCCTCTCATCAAAAATTTAACTGTGCTTTAGGTCTTTTAGTGTCAATGTTTGCTCTTCTGCCATTTGAGCTTGTGCATGCTGAGACCCTATGGTAGCCAACAATCAATGTTGCAGGCAAATGCAAATGGTATAATGACATTTGCAACTTGTTTTGTTCGGGCAAATGCATTCACTATTTGCAATTGCAATTCTTTAAATGACTACACAAGCAACTTTATTATAGTAGTTCTATAAATAATTTTAGGATGTTCCATGTTCCACGTGATTGTATTTTTTATACATTTTTCAAAAGTTATTCAAATATATTACATAATTAAATGTTTTTTGTTGTTGAACTATTTTATTTTCTCTTCATTGTTAGTTTTACAAAGATGATAACATCACACAACATTTGAGCCTAGCTAAAATAAGACATCTTAACATTTTAATTTTTTTCTTATTTAAAGATAGTTTAAACTTATGTGCCTTTTATTTTTTGTATATGTTTTGGTAAGTTGCTAAAATTATTCATAATATTTTAAGGTCTTTTATTTATCTATTATTTGTGTTTCTATATTTATGTTTTTTCAAGGTATCTTTTCACAAAAAAGAAAAAATCTTTCCTAGAAAATTTAGGGAACAAAGTTTTTTAATTTTTATTTTTTGGAATAACTTAGAGTTGTTGGTAAAGGTGTGTTCTGTGATTTCTTAATAAATATCATATAACTAACTTTGCTCTATGTATGGCTTTGTTTTTCTGTGTAGATCAAATTTCAGTCGGCTGAATTATGCAGGGTTCTACACTTTTTTATTTTGGAGCAAGGGGATGAAATTATCTCTGTGGCATCTATCAGGTACATTTTTCTTATTTTCTTAAACAGGTGATATTTTAATAGCAAATAATAACTGCTTGAGTTAACTTGCTCTCCATTTTTTTTTTCCTGAAGAGTTTTTGGGTTGATGTGATACCTTAGGTTTGTTCTTTCTGTTGAGCAGATTGTTCAATAAATGATGATTCTTCTTCATTGCTAGCTGCATTTGTTATGTGAAATTCTTAGAACGGAGGAGACTCTCAGGGATGACTCTAATTTATCCAATCTGAAGTTGATATAATCTGACTGATTCTATTCTGAGTGTTTTGACATTTTTGGTCATCATACCTTTAGCTATAAGAAAGTGCCATTTTTATATAGCTAGATTGCAATTCATTAATGGAGATTTATTTTTGATTGTGTTTAATCACTACTTCGATTAATTACTATCTGAACTTCTTTCCCACTTCCAAACAGAATTCTTTCTTTCATTATTTTTATTCTTTTCCATTTCCTTGTGTTGTGTTTCCCTAGCTATCATCTCCTCTGGTGCTTAATTAAGTAGTTGCTCTTTTTATTTTATAACCACTTCCTACAAGTGCTGTCATCCAATCTTCTCTCTCACATAATTTCCATTACATGGATTATTGCCCATCGTCTTTAGCTGATAATCACAGCTATAAATAAATAGTATCAATTTATTACAAGATGTCATTGGCCGTTGCAACTTAGTTTACTAGCTAACCTTTGTCTTCTTTCCTTCAGAGTCTCGTTATTGTTCGGTTTCTTTTCTGCCATCACAATGAGGTTTGTTGATTTAGTTAATCTACGTGGGAAAAAAATCTGGCCAAGGTAGATTTTTACAGGCAATTTATTTAGGTTTTTGTTGGGTGGATTTAATGGAGCCTCACAAGTTACAAGGATGGTTTGACCTGAAACATATGATTTTGGTGTAGTTAAGCTTATATCAGTGAGCCTAATGATTGTCTCTGGCTAGTCAATAGTTAATGCACCTACTTATTTTTTCTTACCATGGTAGCAAATCTAGTATTTGTCAAAAGACAGTTAAAGTGTAAATCTAAAATTAAGTCTTCTCTGAATATTATCAGCAAGATTTGATTTCTTTTTTTCATCATCACCTATGCTCTATTAACATGTCTTGATATTGAATTTTGTTGATTTTATTGCATCAAACAGAATTCACGGAACCAGACTGGCTGAAATGCCTTTCATTGGGACAAGAAACATGTATAGGCGTCAAGGGATGTGCCGCCGGCTTCTTAGTGGTCGGAATTGAATCAGTAAATATTTTCTCTTGGATTTTTTTGAGTAAAAATAAGTAGATTGAGGCTATATGTTTTGTCCCATTCTTTTCTATTTTCATCCTATTATAAAATTTTCTACATCTTGACTATAAGCATATCATTCTTTCATTATTTTTATGCTATTTTATAATTCTTATAAAATTTCTTTTATTTCTATATGCTTAAAGCTGTAAATTGAATAATCCTGTCGCGAAGCGAGGTGAACGCCCTTACAGTTGGATGGGCCTCCGGAGAGCGCGAGGTCGCTGAGGTGGTCTACCGAGTTGGATCGCCTCTAGCCTGCAAGACAGAGACCGTTAGAACCCGTTGGGAAAAGTCCTCGGCCAGGCACTCCGACGGTCAAGTCAGTACTCGACGGTGGCAATGGAAAGCAATAGAACAGTATGGAATTGCACTGCACTATTGCGCGTACCTGAGAGATGCGGAGTGTGGAGACTTATATAGTCGGGGAAGCTGACAGCTCCTGCCCTGCCTGCCACCTGCTGCCATATAGCGAGGACAAGGTGATGCATGCCCAGAGGTGACAGGATAAAGTAGTGCATACTGGGTTAAGGAAAGGGGCACTGCCAATTTAATGGCTGGCGCCTTTTGGCGCCGCTCGACCTAACACCAGTATAAATGGTCGTTTGAGACCAGGATGGCCTCAGTCCTGCGTCGGCCCCGTACAACTTCTGGTAGTTTGGTGCCAGAGAGTGGTTGTGTTGCTTGCTAGGACCGACTGAGGGCCCATGAAGGTGCCGACTGTGGCACTGCATGTCGAGGCCGCCTGAGGGCCTATGAGGGTGCCGACTGGGGCACTGAACGATGAGGCCGGCTGAGGGCCTATGAGGATGCCGACTGGGGCACTGAATGATGAGGTGTCGAGTAACGCCTCCTTTGATTCGGGCTTACCCCAGGAGCGTGGGCCGCCACGCGTCGGCTGGGAGCCAAACTTAGAGGGGGTATCTGGGCATGAGCGTCTACGCCCGGGTCAGACCAATCCTGAGGGGCGTGGGCCGTCATGCGTCCTACCGGAGATCTTGACCCGTGTGACGCCTATCCAACGAGTCTTTCCAGCCCACTAATCACTTTCCTTCTGATTAAGCGCCAGATTGCCGGGCCAGACTACACGCAAACTGGCCCGGGATCACTGAATTATCTTCAATATCATCTCTCTGCCATCATAATTATGACTACGGATTAGCCAACTATTAATTGGTACAGGCTGATGTTTCTTCTGTAAGCTAAATGAATTACTAGGTCTCTGATATTTGAAACTTCACAGTTATTTTGTGTGAAATTGATTTCATTTGCAGTTGCATTGTTACATGCATTTTTGTCAATAGTTAATTTTTTTTTCCCTTTAAAGAGGTTCCCGCAACCTAGGTGTTTGTGAATATGCACATTGTTACTCAGTTTGTGAATTTTGCAGTATTAAGACTATTGTATTAGGCAATAGTGTATCACAAATAGTCTTTTATTATAATCCTAAGAACGATTGAATTTTTTTCCTCTCTTTTTTCCTTTTCTTTAACAGGCTATCTGTTATTATAATTTTATGAACTAATTAATTCCCTCTCTCTCTCTCTCTCCCTCTCGTTTGTTTTTTAATCAATTTGTTCTCATCTTCAGGTTCTCTCTTCCTTCAATATTGAAAAGCTGGTCATACCTGCAATTTCTGAATTAAAAGAAACATGGACTAATGTATTTAGCTTTAAGCCGCTTGAGGTTTCTCAAGAATTAGAAGTTAGGTCCATAAACATATTGGTATTTCCTGGTACTGGTTTACTACAGAAGCCACTGCTGGTAAATCATTCTTCTAAACATGATACGCCTGTTGATGAAGGTGACCACATGGAATGACGTTGACATTTATTCAACATTTTGTATGTGACTCTCCGTTTTAAACATTTCTGTGGTTTTATGCAGTTGGAGTCATGGAATATGACATCAAAGATCATCAAAACATAAAGTCAACTCATGACTCTTCTGATCTAATTGCTGCTGAAGCTGAGCCCCATAACTCTGCTCAGGCTGTTGGCCATTGTGGAAATGCAACTGAAGATTCGTCTTTTATTTTAGGTGATTCTACTGATCCTATTAACAGGCAAATCTTCCCAGTATTCGTCAGTAGAGACTGCTGGTGATGCTTGCACAAACATTTTATCTAGAGGAGGTAAAAGAAGTTTTCATAGTGAAGAAAAATCTGAAATCGCTCTTACAACTGTTCAGACAACTGAGTTAATTGGCAATACCTCTGATATTATTGAGAATAAAATTGTAGCTGTTGATGCATTAAAAGATCAGCAAGAATGTCACTGACTGCAAAATCTCTCCACGTCATTCGTGTTTGTGTTCGCTGCAAAACTTCGCTGAGTATATCATTACTCTTTTCAAAAACTCCAGCCATTCTACTATATTCTTGAACTTGACGGCTAGTAGTCTCTTCACTCTCTTGATTTAGTTCAATTTTTCCTCAATTTTCTTGCGCGTTAAGTTGGATTCCTGTTGTGGCTGTGTTGGTCAGAGGAAGAGATGAACAAGCAATTAGTGAAACTGTGTGTTGTCTCCATTTAGTTGCTTCAAGATATGCGTTGTGTTTGCACTTTCGTTGGGATTCTGCAAGGTAGATCATGGCTGGTTCTTCTCCCTTGTATCATGTGCTCAGTGTTGTTCTTTTTTCCTCCCTTTTAGGGATAAAATGAAATGATATATCAAGCTTGAATTAGATTTCCAGACTTCAATTATCAGTATTTCTAAAGTGATAAGACTTTCTTCCTGTTCACTTTGTCTGCTCGAAAACTTTGTCAAAACTGATGCTTCTGATCTAGATGCATTTCAATTCACTAGCACCAACTATAAACTTTTGCTGCAAGGGTAGTTTATAGATTGTTGACTTCTTTTTCCTTCATGTGTGCAGGAAAAGTGCAAATGTGAAGTTTTTGTCTTTGTTTCTTCAAGCTAAGAAGAGAATTTAGAGAACCAGTTTAGTTGTGCCATCAAAAATTTCAAGCTACGATTAAGGCAATGACATCATAAAACCAGTACAGATTTAGAGAACCAATACAAATTTAGAATTATTGAAGCTAGCTAATAGTTTATTGTTTATATTGATTTTTGCTTAATGCGACTCTGAAAATTTACATATTCATACACTGTATTTTTCAGATTTATCATGATTGCTTACTGACATCAGATGTTAACATCGAGTCATATACTTATACTAGTTTTGTTGTTCTTGAAGGGAATTGTTAGAGGAAAACTTGATCAATTGCACAGGTACTTCGAGGTTGTAAGATGGACTTTCTTATTTATCTACACTTACATTTTTCAAATAATATCATGTTAAACGTCTTCCTTGCTCTTTCTTCTTCTTCTTCTTCTTTTTATTATTATTCTTTTTGTTATAGGTGCAGTTTGCATCTAGTAGGGACCTTACAACTGAACATCTATACAACACAATTGAAATATCAAATAGCTGGTATTGTTCTCCTTTCTTGAAAGTATATATATATATCAAGAAAGCATTATCGATTAACTAGTATGTATTTTTGATGTGTAAATATTAGAGCGATTCTCCTTTCTGTAGGTTTTGTACATCCAATTGTTTGCTACATCTAATCGAAGAGGGAATCAAATGGGCTGAGTGTATGAATAAGATTAACAATCAGCATAAGAAGAAAATCAATGACGAGATTGAAGAAGTGGAGAAAGCTAGCTTTCAAGGTGAGTATGATAGTTTAGAAACACTGAAAGATAGTAGATAGCAATAGGATTTTGGAAAACCACAAAGCAATATATATATAGTGCTTTCAAAAAAGTGATTTCACATGAGCATATTACATATCGAGCTTTGACTTTTTTTGGGTTGTTTTTCAAGTGGAGGACTTTAAGAATGTCAAGTTTGATTTAAATGACCATGATGAATGGTCTGAAATTTGGGATGGGATGGATGAGGACTGTATTGGACAAAAGACAAGGTACTTATTTTTATTTTGTACTAGCTAGTTGTTGATAAACACTAATGCTTGAAATAATTAAAACATGGTACAGAATAACTATATATCTTTTCTTATTTCATGTGCAGTATGTAATCTGTTAATTAGGGCTGCAATCGAACCGAGCCGAGCCGAATACCTGAGAGTTTGAGTTTGGCTCGTTTATTATCGAGCCGAGCTCGAGCTTAATTTATCGAATATAGTGATGACTCGCGAGCATATTCGAGCCTAATCGAGCCCTAAACGAACTTACCAAATATAAATTATTAATTAAATTATTCATCAATCTATTAAAAAAAATTACTAAAATCTATGATTTTATTCATACAAATGAGTTTTATTGGATATTTTATATTTATTAAATATAAAAGTGTCAAAATTATATATTTAATGTTAAATATTAATTTTATATTTTACGAACTAGCTCACGAGCTTGTTAACGAGCTAACGAGCCGAATACTGCTGAGTTTGAGTTTGGCTCGTTAATATTAACGAGCTTTATTAAACGAGCTCGAACGAGCTTCTATCGAACCGAGACCCGAATAGCTCACGAGCGGTTTGGCTCGTTTACACCCCTACTGTTAATATTAAAAGCCCTCTTCTATTTGAGCTACTTAATTTCTTGGCTTTTCTTGGCTTTTCCTGCTTTTTTCTTATGATAGATCAGTTTTGCTCGTCTACTATTTTTGTTATAATGCATTCATGGATTGTTTTCTAAGTCGTAATTCAAAGTTTCGTTTATCATGCTCAGCTTCTGCTTATCTGCTAAAAATTTCATCGATTTGTGGCTTTAAATATAATAATAATAAATATAAAAATATAAGATAATAATAAAAAATATAAATTATAATATAAAAATATAATATAATATTATAAATATAATATAAATATAAATGTAATATAATAAAATAATAAGAATAATAAAATAAAAATAATATAATACAATATAATAAATATATAATATAAGAATAAAAATAAAATAAAAGATAAAATAATATAATAAATATAAAATTAAATAGCAACCCAAACAATAAGAGCATGTGTATCTCTATGATAATTTCTAGACATATCATTTACTGATTTTGTATTTCTTGGAGTGCATGTGTTAGCGAATAATTAAGAGCATAAAAGTTTTTGATACTAAATAGTTATTTTAACATGGTTTATGATATTCCTACTTATAGTAAATCAGATAATGCTAATAATTCATTTTAACTTATAATCACTTCTTTTCTTTTTTAGAAATATGAATGCTATTTTGCCGGCTCAAAAAAAAGATGTTTTTGAAATAGAAGTATGTTGGATATTATTATCCCTATTAGTTGGGCTTATTTGTAAGTTGCACATGTAAATACAATCTGAATCTTTAAAGTAATCTAACTTATGTTTATTGGATTTTGAATTATTGGATGTGAGTTCAATATATAGAATCCTTTAGGCCAATCTGTTATTATCTATGAGTTGATAACAAATTGAATTCTTATATAAAGAGGAGACCCCCAAGGGTTTAGGGTATCTTAACCTAGTTTCTTGTTCCCCATTGACAAGAAATTTTACGACAGCGTCAATCCTAAGTCCCTTGGAAGATCCTCCTTCTTCTTTCCGCTGCATCTTCTGTTGGGACCGGGTGCATGTTGACATGGATGCGGGTTCGTAATTTTAAAATTAATTACGTGCAGCAGAAGGTTTAGCATAAATAATTTTTCTAAATCATTTAA
>JAGFNQ010007725.1:0-31665 GCA_024364735.1 Boesenbergia rotunda | reverse complement strand
AACAAAAGGGGAGATTGTGATGCAGTCTGGCCCTGATTGTTATTTTGGTGTTGACAAACGATTTTAGTTTAGGTTGATGATGATGATGATTATGATTAAGTCCTGATCGAGGATTATGCATGATTTGGAGGATTCTAGCCTGGAGGGCTAGGTGTTGGAAAATCCTAACCTGGAGGGTTAGGTGTGGAAAATCTTAGCTTGGAGGGCTAGGTGAAAAGTCCTAACTTGGAGGGTTAGGTGCAAATTCCCATCTTGGAGAATTAGGTGAAAAAGTCCTGGCTTGGAGGGTCAGGTGCCTAGCATGGAGGGCTAGGTTGGATGAAGTTCTAACTCGGAAGGGTTGGGTGAAAAGTCCTAGCTTGGAGGGCTAGGTGAAAAGTCCTAACTTGGAGGGTTAGGTGCAAATTCCCAACTTGGAGGGTTAGATGGAAAATCCTTAGCTTGGAGAGCTAAGGTGGATGGAAACTTAGCTTGGAGGGCTGAGTTTGAGTCCCTGGATCGGTCTGGTGATCGATCAGGGATTTTGGCACGCTGCTCCTTCGTGGATCGGTCGGGTGACCGATCCAGAGATGACTGATCGGTCGGGCGACCGATCAGGGAGCACATAGTGAGGTTGGGAACCTACTGTGCTGCTCCTGATCGATCTGGTGACCGATCAGGGAGTATGCGTTTCACCCATTGACTGGCTCCTGATCGGTCTGGTGACCGATCAGGGAGTAAGCAGTGAGGTTGAGTTCCCTTGCTGAACTGCTTCTGATCGGTCTGCTGACCGATCAGGATCACTGTGCAGATCGTTCTGTTGAACGATCCAGCTTCGCGGGCTCCTCACTAAGATCGATCAGGACGAAGCCTGATCGGTCTGGGGATGACCTGATCGGACTGCTGACCGATCAGGAAGATCCCTGGTCGGTCAGTTGACCGATCAGAAGGATTAGCCTGCGAAACTCAGAAATCGCCTCATATAAGGGTGGATCGGTCCGGTGAACGATCCACGACCTGGGATCGGTCTGGTGATCGGCCCAGGAGAATCTCAAAGAAATCGCGATTTCTGATTGAGCGTTGGGGATCGATCAGGACGGAGCCTGATCGGTCTGGAACCAGCCTGATCGCTTTGGTGACCGATCAGGAGGCTCTCTGATCGGTCCGATGACCGATCACTTTAATTCAAATTGCATTGTCAGACGCTCTGATCGCGTCTGAACACAACCGATTCGCTGCCACTTTCCTCTGATATTTGATATGCTGTTTGATCTACTGCTCTAATACTCTGATTAAGTTTCAGGTGACAGGGGAGGATTCAAACACTCAAGGAGAAGTCAAAGAGAGCTTTCCTTGGAGCAGGTTTGTCCCTTTCTCCACACAGGTTGCAACGGCTGGATGCAGGACTGAAGCTGTTGACTGAAGCTTAGCTGAGGGAGCTCAGGAAGTTCAGTTAGGGTTCAGTGTAGCTGGCGCGTTGGCAGTGAGGCAGCTGTAGGCTGCTAGAGATGAGATCATCTGTTGCTTAGCGGAGAAACAAAAGGAACGAGAGATGTAGTGTTCAGAAATAGAGGCTTGTGCTCTTGAGTTCCTGCGTTTTGTTGTTGCTCCAGATTAAGCTTGTTGTTCTTGAGTTCTTCAATCATTCTGAGCAAGCTATTGAGAAGCAATTATCATACTTGAGCGCTTGAAGGAGAAAACAAGAGGCTTGGAGTCCGACAGTGGGAAGACACGGAGAAGGGTTCTGTGTGAGATCGCCACTGGGTGGAGCTCAGGGAAGCTTGCTGTGTTTTTGTCCTTGCTACGTGGTTGAGTAAGATCCTTCTTGTTGTTTCTTTGTGCTCATTCTATATCATTGTTTGAAACACACTGTGGGGAGGTTTCTCCACCGAGAAGGAGGTTGCTTCATATCCGGTGATCACCGGGGCTTGATCTGTCGACGATCAAGGGATCGCCCACCTTAAGGGCACGCCATGGAGTAGGGGCAAGTTATCCCCGAACCTTGTAAAATCTCCTTGTTAGCGATCTTGCTAATCTTGCTAGTTAGGTTTTGGTTTTAGTTTCTGCAAGTTTTGTTTTCCCATACTTCCGCTGTGCTATTAATAACTTCACGTGCAGAAATTTGATAACCCTTCTAAGAAGAAGTGATTGGCTATATTCACCCCCCCTCTCTAGCCATCTCGTTCCCAACAGACCTTTGACTCCCTGGAGGTTGAGATGGGTCGTCGTACTTGCTACTCGTGTAGGGGCATATGTAGGCGACCTTTGACTCCCCTAGTGGTTGAGATGGACCGTCAGACCTGCCACATGACCTGTCGTGTAGCCCCGTTGGCGGACCCGGCGCTGCAGCAGGTCCCCTACCTATCCGATGATAGCGAGGGACGTTTAGAGCGTTACTTCACCCGATGGTGGGGTACGTTTATGGTCTCCGACCCTACCCATTCGGTCTCGCGTGTACCGCCTCATAGATCGTCTGTTCGTGTAGGGAAGACCAGGTCAGAGCCCTACCCACTCGGTTCGCGTGCTTCCGCGACTTATACCGACTGGCGTCAGGGGTGACCCATGTTGCATCATGAGCATGCTCTGCATCTCTGCACTTGGTTGTGTTTGCTGCACTTGATTGCTGCACTTGGTTGACATGCATACTACCGGGTTTCGATCGATACAGGTAGGTATGTATTTCCTTAGTTTCATATGGTTCAGCTCTGTATTCCCTTCTTACTGCATTTATGTTTATTATGGTGGTAGATGGTGACTTACTGCTAGTATTTATTCCTGTGCATATTAGACTGTATTCGTTGAGTTCTTAGGACTCACCCTGTTAGCTCTGTTTTTTTTCTCTTTTCAGGATGATCGTCTGGATTACCCAGCAGCCTGTCCCAGTTCATGTGTCTCCGAGACGATTTCCGCGGTTGCTGGATGTTTGGTTGTGGTACATGTTGGTACCCTTTCCTTTTATTAGTTTTATGTTTTCTCACTTCCGCTGTCATATGTTGTGCTCCGTTGTGTCGTTCATTTTACGGCAGTATAGTTGTACTTTTGTGTGCCCTGGAGGTCTCGATTCTGTTTTGATTTTGTCGTAAGTTGTACCGGTACATAGCTTTGTTGTCGTTTTCGTTTCTGCTTTATACATACGCTTGTTCCAGCCCTATAGGCTGCAGTACAAGCAAGCTGAGGTAGTCGTGGTGATTAGGTTTTTGGATTGTCCGCCGGAATAAGGGAGTAGCTGTCCGGTCAGTATCGGACGAGCGACTCCTCGGGGCGTGACATCCATGCTTATATATCTTGTGTTTTCTCTTTGAGTTCTTATTTTGTTTTTTAGAATTCATATGGTTAGGAAAAAACCCAAGTTCTATCAATTGACATCTCGCACTTGGGTTATATGTGAGTTGTATGTTAAATACAATAAGATTGCGTTTGGTTAGGAGTAATGTAATCCAGTTTGTAATGTAATTGAGTCTATAATGTAATCCAGATTACATGTTGTTGGCCTTATAATCCAGATTACAACACTTTAACTAGTTTTTGTAATACATATTATATTACATTACAATTTTAAAACTGTACCAAAATAAAATAATCGACCTTGTAATGTAATCCTGATTACATTATAAGACTGATTACCCCTTACCAAACGTAGCCTAAAACTTTAGTTGATATCAAACTTTATGACTACAAGATACCCCTATAAACAATCTGGTCCATTAACTTCATTGACATAGGACTAAAGAGATCATAGCTACTATATATGATCGTAACAAATCCCAACAGTAATCACAATACTAATGACATTAACAACATAGATCAAGATGCGGATGTATAGAGTGAAAATTACATGAAATATGATCAGTACATATCAATTTCCAACTAGTCCAAAGTGACCTAAAAGGGTCTGATCATATTTGCAAATACCTTATGCTAAACTGCAATAGTAAATCATGATCCAAACTTTATGATTCCAAAAGGAATCTGTATCATATTTACAAACATCAAATGCTAAATAATAGTAGTAAATCATGATATCGTATTCAGAGTGACAAACAAACATACGAATTTCCATTAATATTTTGAACTTTAAGTACATATAATAATCAAAATAAAATATTTATCTTTATTAACATAGAACAATAAAATAAATACAGACTCCCACTAGATGTGTTCTTCTCCCATAAGAAGAACTCTCATATCTACAACATGCGCATGAAACACCTTAGACACCAAGTCTTTGGTGAGTGGATCGACCAACATGGAATTTGTGCTTATGAGCTCTACCATGATCTGACGACTCTGAACTCTTTCTTTAACCGCTAGAAACTTGATGTCGATATGCTTGGACTTTGACGAACTACGGTTGTTCTTGGCATAAAGTTATGCGGCTTTATTATCACAGTAGATCCTCAGTACTCTATAAATTCCATCAACGATATGTAATACTGTGATGAAGTTCCACAACTAAATCTCATGATTGGATGCTTCGTAGTATGTTACCAATTCCATCTCCATAGTGGAAGTGGCTATTAGCGTCTTCTTGACGTTCTTCCAAGATGTAACCTCTCCAACAAGCACGAAGATATAACCTGATGTGGACCTCCTGCTATCCAAGCATCCAGCAAAATCAGAGTCTGAATAACCAATTACCTTCAGGTGATCTAACCTACGATATGTGAGCATGTGTCTTTTAATTCTTTACAAATATCGCATCACTCTTTTAATTGTTTTCCAGTGCAACGGTCCTAGGTTATTAACATATCTGCCTAACATCTCAACTATAAATGCTATATCTGGTTGAGTGCGAATTTGTGCATACATGAGACTTCCCAATGCTGATGCATATGAGAATTATTCTATCTTCTTTATGTCATGTTCAAGTCGTGGACATTGCTGCAATATGAACTTGTCACCTCTTAACACAGGTGTACCACCAAGTATACAGTTTTGCATGTCATACCTTATAAGCACCTTCTTAATATAGGTATGTTATGAAAGTCCAAGAATGTCTCTTGAACGATCATGACAGATCTGAATGCCTAGAACAAAAGATGTTTCACCAAGATCTTTCATTTCAAATTTACCAGATAGAAATGACTTTGTTTCATGCAGCAGACCCTTATTATTGCTCGCAAGCAATATATCATCCATGTACAGAACAAGTATAACAAACTTGCTCCCACTGAACTTGGCATATATGCACTAATCAACAGGATTCTCTTTAAATCCAAATGAGATAACCACTTAATCAAATTTCCGGTACCATTGATGGGACACCTATTTTAAACCATAAATAGACTTCTTTAATCTACATATTAGGTACTTTGAGTCCGAGGACTCAAAGTTCTCTGGTTGCACTATATATATAGACTCCTCTATGTCTCCATTAAAGAATGTAGTCTTTACATCCATTTGATGTAGCTCCAAATCAAAATGAGCTACAAGTGCCATGATTACCCTAAGGGAGTCTTTCGTCGACACAGGTGAGTTATAATCAATGTCTTCATTCTGAGTGAATTCCTTGGAAATAAGATGAGCCTTATACCTTTGGATATTGCCCTTCGAATCCTACTTGGTTTTAAATATCCATTTACAACAAATGAGTTTCGAACCTTCAAGCAATTCGACAAGTTTCCAAAACGTCATTGTCTGCCATAGACTTCAACTCTTCTTGCACGATGTTAATCCATCGTTTAGGGTTAGAACATTGTTTGACTTCTTGAAAAGATGTAGGATTACTTTCCAACCCTATATCAAAATCATGCTCTTGGAGATAAACATAATCATGAGAATTCATGCTTCTCCGTTCTCTTGTGGATTGCCTTAAGGGTACTTGTGTTTGAGGTGGTTGAGGTACTTGCTCATCAATATGAGGTAATACTTCAATTTCAGTGGTAGGGTCCTCCAACTACATTGGAGATGTTATGAGAATATCTTGGTTCACTACGCTCACTGGATGTGCAATATCCATAATGTGTGGTATAGTAACCATACCACTACTGATCGCACTAATAGTGATCATAGGAGGACGCCAATGCTTTCCTCAAAAGATACTTTCATGATTTTATCACTCCCAATGTCCTCAATGAATTTGGCGTTTCCCATTTCGAAAATAGATCTATTAGAGGTATCATAAAATTTATACCCCTTTGATTTCTCAGAATCACCTACAAAATTACAGCTAACAGTTCTTGAATCTAGTTTCCTTTCATTAGGCTTGTAAGGCTTAGCCTCAGCTGGACAACTCTAGATGTGTAAATTCCTAATGCTAGACTTTCTACTTGTCCACATCTCTAATGAGATTTTTGTTACTGTCTTATTAGGTACTCTATTGAGAAGATAAACTACAGTCTTGAGTGCCTCACCCCACAAAAACTCTGGTAGAGAAGTGAAAGTCATCATACTTCTTACCATGTCTTTTAGGGTTCAATTGTGGCGCTCAACTACACTATTCTGACCGAGTGTACCAAGCATGATATATTGAAGCACAATCCCACACTCAGCAAAATAATTTGCAAAAGGTCTCGGACATTGTTCACTTGATCCATCATATCGACCGTAATATTCTCCTCCACGGTCAGATCAGACAGCTTTAATTTTCTTACCTCGTTGAAGTTCAACTTCGGCTTTGAAAATTTTGAACATGTCCAAAGATTGTGACTTCTCATGAATAAGGAACAGATAACTAAATCTGGAATAGTCGTCTATGAAACTAATAAAATATATGTATCCATTCCAAGATGCCTTAGGGAATGACCCACAAATATTTGTATGTATTAGCTCCAAAACGTCACTACAACGGCTAGTCCCTTTGTTCCTTTTGTTAGTTGTCTTCCCCTTAACACACTCTATGCAAACATCAAAGTCTGACATGTCAAGGGAATCAAGAATTCTATGTGACATTAACCTTTCTAGGCATTGTTTGGATATATGTCCTAAACACCTATGCCACAACATAGAAGAACTCTCGTTGGTAAATTTACGTTTTGTACCTATACTATACATTATTATATTGTCAACCGTAGGAGTAAAGGTGTTTAATTTATAAAGCTTATCAACTAAGGAATCATTGCCAATCAAAACTTAATTAAAGAAAATACTAAACATTCCATTTCTAAATGAACAAGAATAACCTGATTTGTCCAAACAAGAAATTGAAATTAAGTTCCGTCTGAAAGACGGTACAATAAATGTATTCTCCAAATCCAAATAGACATTAGTTCCTAAATAAAACCTAAAAACACCGATAGACTCTACTACAACCTTCTTCCAATTCCCCATATAGATGTATCTTTCACCATCCAGTGGAAGTTGGCTCCAAAGATAATCCTACGTAGTGATACTTATGTGAGTAGTAGCACCAATATCTATCCACCAAGTATCGGTGGGTACAATAGCTAAATTGACTTCCGAGTTAATAAAGTTGAGAAGATTGTCTCCAGAATCTGCAGTTTGCTTTCTTTTTTCCTTTATTATTGATCCTCTTTCGCTTCTTGCTCGTACTTTGAAAACCAGATGCTAAGTAAGCACTTTCAAATGTCTCAATCTTCAGTCTCCCCTCCTCTTGCATGTATTGAGCAATAAGCCCATTTAATGCCCACTTTTCCTTTTGAGTATTATACGGTATCTTAAAAGGAGTGAACAATGTAGGAAAAGACATCAAGACAAAATGCACTAACATACTCTCAGGCATATCGACTTTTAGTGCTTTCAGACTTGTTGCTATATTGGACATCTCTATAATGTACTCCCTTATATTTCTTTTACCACTGTACCACATGATTACCAACTTCGTAAGAAGTGTGGTAGTCTCAACCTTTTCATTTAAGGTGATTCGGTCTGCCAGTTGGTTAAGGAAACTCCTAACATCTTCTCTTTCTGTGATTGAGCTCTTTATTTGTGTCGGTATGGAAAATTTCATGATGCTTACACTCATGCGATTTGATTTCTCCTACAGCTAAAATTCAGCCCTCTGCTCTATAGCGTTAGCACTGGTCAAAGGTGGGGGCCGATCATTCCTTAATGCATAGTCTAAGTCCATGTAGCTTAAGACTACGATCACGTATTCTTTCCATTCAGTAAAATTCGAACCAGTTAATGTTGGGATGTTATTAATGCTGGCAGTAACAGATTACACTGAAATTAAAGAGAAAATTTATTTAAGCTCACGATTTAACTAAAGCCAAGAACATATAAATAGATAATAATATTATGCAAATAAATAAAATTTAAATGCATATGAATGAGCTCCGTATAAGATACCAAATACAACATTGCATTTTAATCTGTGGATTAAAATATAATTTGTTAGCGGTACTCTCTGATATAACTCAAACTTTAATTGGCCATACAATGTGTCTTCCTTTGGGTTAACCCATTGTACGTATAATATGACACTTTATATGAGTTATATATTGGTCCATAGCATGCAACAACCATAAACTGTCATGCAATATGTTTTCCTTTAAGCTGACATATTTTGTACATGATCAGAATAAAAAATAATAATAATAAATTTTGTTCAACAGTTGCAAGTTATCTTGAACATATATCTAACATAAAAGTAACATTTCTTTGAGTTGATTATTCTTAGCATAGATATACATCTACCAATACAAAATGCACTAAATCTATCTAAGATGTCTTTCTTTGGGCCGACATAATAGTTCAACTCAGTAGCACGTTGTGTAAATAGACTCAAGAAAATACTAGGATTATTAAGTTACTATAATCTTGCCTTTGAACATCTAATCTCTCATTGTAATTCATTAGTTTAGACTTTATACGTTAATTTTTTTTAGTAATGTTCTCTCTCTTTTTGTACTATGATGCAGTGTGTTTGTGATTATTTATATAGATGTTGGAATCTTCACAGTGTGAGGTATGTGACTCTTAGCATCAATCCTTATCTTTTCATCGAGTTTGGTAAGGATCCAGAATTTTTTTTCAATCGAGCTTGATTGGTAAAAAATTTCTTCATGGTATAGTAACTTTCTAGGTTGAATTGTATGATACGTTTACGCATATTTGAACTTGGAAAGTCATGTACTCATGTTATTTAATTAAAAGTAATTTGGAGATGCAAATAAACTTATCTGATTCTTTATGCCACTTGTTGAAAATATATGCAAGTGCATTTAATAAGGCATGCTCAAGTTAATATGTGTTTTTATCTGTTCATTTTGACATATGCAAATGAACTTCCACAGATTTCTTGTGCCACAGCATAAAATGTAGCTGCTCATAATTTCCTTAATAACTATTTCTAAAATTGAATTTTGTAATATGAAGTATATGAGGACTGGAATCCTAAGTACTTTCATTGTTGTATTTCAATGATATTTCACTTTTCTAGCTATTTGCAGTTTAAGTAAAGATGGACTTGTTGATATTCAATTTTAAGTTATATTGAAGGATGATGGAATCATGAAATCTCATACAAATATGATTTGCATTTTCTGCAGATGCTTTTATTTCTTTAGTATGAAGCATAAAATGTAGAGCATATTTGGAATCTGCATATTACTTTTGCTGTCATTAATTTATTTATCATAAACATCAGTATGAGTCATTATTTGTTCTTATTTTTTTTTTTTTTTTTGTAGGTTTTGAGCCTTCAAAAATTCTGAAGATGCAACTGGATTTGATATAACTTATTTATAAAAACATGTGGATCGAGCAATTATGTACAAATTACTTTTGTTGATGCCAACATTTGCCGTACTAAAATTATTGATCGACATGTGGTGTAAAAACAAATTTTGATGTTGTTAGTGTACTAAAGGATGTTGTATTTATATATTGATATGTTTAATATATTTCGTAATAGATATTATGTTTTGTAAATATATGTTGTGTATTGGTTGTATTAAATAGATTTGGATTTATTTTAATTATTGAAAATTGAATAAAGACAACGATTATATACAATTTTCAAAATAATTCAATGACAACTATTTTTACCTGATGGGGTTGAGTCCCACGTGACTGACGCGTGAGCTGAATAAGTTGTGTGGCAAGATATAGCTAGTCCAAACAAGTCTTTTTTCGAAGCTCCCGAGACCCTCTTGGGAAGGGGGCTCCCGGACTGCCCCCCCTCCCCCCTGCGCGCGCGCGGGGGTAGGCACACCCCAGGGTTTGAATCAGAGGGTGCACGCCTGAGAGAACCTCGAGAAGCCAGGTCCCTGAGACCAGCTCAGGAAAACGGAAGACCCGAGACCCCCCCCCCCCCGAGCTAGAAGACCCCGGGATCATCTCGGGGAAGTGGGGCCCAAGGAGCACTCAACTTCAAGTAGCGGTCCGTTTTCCTCGGATCGATGGATCATCATTATCCCTTATTACGGAGTAATCGCGACCCGTGATTCGTGGTTATCAAAGACTTAATCGCCGCAACGACCCCAGATTGAAGAGTTGTGAAGACCGTTACCAGGATGATCCAGTAACCGATAATCGGGAGGAACGTGGCAGAGATCGTGGAGACGCTTGAGGTACTCCAACCCCTTCGGTAAGGGGGTTACGCCTTCTCTACTACTCACATACTGTCTTGCCTTTTTTCATCTTCTCCATCGAGGCACTGACTTGAGCGTCGGAGTGGGCTCCGCCGGACAACCTCTGATGTGTTCCCCTAATGCTCGTGTTAATCTCGCAGGGTGTGAAGTTCCTCCTCCAGCATTAGCATTCGTGTGGGCTGAACCCTGGTGACTGGCCGTCGACGTCGATTCCTTCAGGAACAAGTTTGACGCCGTCTGTGGGAAACCAGTAAACCACCCGAAGGAGCACGGATGGCAGAGTCGGCAGGACAACCCATTGCCCTGACAAAGAAGGAACTAGATCACTTGGTGGCTAACGCCATCAAAGAGGCGCTCCATCAGCAATAAATGGAGCCAGCCGCACAGCTAGGGGCCTCACCAAAAGTCCTATCGGGGTCCTACAAAACCCTGCAAATCGATCTCACTCACCCGCGAGAGGATGAGGGACCTAAAGAAGAGTGGAGGGACGTCGAGAGCGAGGAGGTCCAGATTCACCCTGTATTGGAGGGAGGATTCACGAAGATTGCCACCGACCTTGCACCAGAGTTAAGAAGTCGCCTCCTTGATTACCTGTGGAGTCATAAAGATGTTTTCACCTGGGCCGCTGAAGAAATCAGAAGGGTTCCCCCAAGGATAGCCATGCATCACCTGCATGTTACCCCGGGAGTTCGACCAGCGAAGCAGAGGCGGAGACACTTTGCACCATAACAAGACAAGGCTATCCGGGATGAAGTTCATAAGTTGTTAAAGGCTGAGCACATCCGAGAAGTTCAATTACTGACTTGGTTATCCAACGTGGTCCTCATCCCTAAGCCAGGAGGTAAATGACAGATTTGTATTGACTTTCGCGACTTAAATAAAGTCTGCCCCAAGGATTGCTATCTCTTGCCTCGAATAGATCGGTTAGTAGATTCCATGGCTAGTTGCGAGTTCATTTCGATGCTAGATGCTTATCAAGGCTACCACCAAGTCCCCCTCGCACCCGAAGACCAGGAGAAAATTAGCTTCGTGATAGCCGACGACACTTACTGCTATAATGTTATGCCTTTTGGATTGCGCAATGCTGGGGCGACGTACCAACGGATAATGGACAAAGTCTTTAAGCAACAGATCGGGAGAAACATTGAGGTGTACATAGATGACATCGTGGTTAAGACGGACAAAGGAAATGACATGATAGCCGACTTAGAAGAGACGTTCGCCACCTTGAGGGCCAACAAACTGAAGTTGAATCCAGCCAAACGCTTATTCGGGGTGAAAAGCGGTTGGTTCCTAGGCTACATGGTGACGGAGAGGGGGATCGAGGCTAATGAGGAAAAAGTAAATGCTATTTTAGATATGCCAGCCCCTCGTAACTTCAAGGAAGTACAATGACTGAACGGGAGAATCACGACGCTATCCAGATTCATCTCCAAGTCTGCAGATAAGACCCTACCGTTCTTCAAGATTCTGAGAAAAACAGTCAAATTCGAGTGGGATGAACAGTGCGAGCAAGCGTTAGCAGACATGAAGACCTATTTCGTCGGGATCCCCATCCTCTACAAACCGGTGGAGGAGGGACTTTATTTGTCTACCTATCTGCAGCAGAACAAGCGGTAAGCTCGACGCTGGTTCGCGAAGAAGGCATGGTGCAGTATCCCATTTACTTCTTCGGACATCTCCTCAAGGATGCTGAAATGCGATACACTACGATGGAGAAGTTAGATTATGTGATGGTTTTAATGGCCCGGAGGTTAAGGTCGTACATCCTGGCGCATCCCATCGTGGTCCTCACCAACAGCCCGCTCGCGCAGGTCCTCACCAACCCTGAGGCCTCAGGCCAGCTGATCAAATGGACAACGGAGCTAAGCGAATATGGTATTGAGTACCGGCCTCGAGCCACTATCAAGGCACAAGCCCTCGCAGACTTCATGCTGGAGACTGCCCCAGAGTCAGAGGTCGAAGGAATGTGGAAGATTTACGTGGACGAGTCTTCTAATAGCCGGCACAACGGGGTCGGGTGTTATTGGTCTCCCCCCGGGGGGACACATTACATTTGCCCATCCTGCTCCAATTCAAAGCTACCAACAATGAAGTTGAGTACGAGGCGATCTTGGCAGGCCTGCAAACAGCCAAGCACACGAGGGCTACTCGGGTCATTGTACACTCGGATTCCCAGCTCGTGGTACAGTAAATAAAGGGCGACTTCGAAGTCAGGTGCGAGTGCCTGCGAATGTATGTGGACCTCTACGAGCAGTTGAAGGCCTCTTTCATGGAGGTTATCTTACAAAAGATCTCCAGGGCAGACAATGTCAAGGCGGATGAACCGGTCAAACTCGCCAGCTCCATTTCAACATGGTAGCTAGATGAGCCCAGCGCCCTAGAGGGAACGGTAGCGCAGATTGGAGAGGATGGAGAAGACGATGCCCGGGCCGATTGGAGAGTCCCGTATGTGGAGTTCCTGAGCAGTGGGAATGCTTCAAGCATGGACCCAAGAAGCCGACTATTCCACCGTCGGCGGCCAGATTCACGCTGGTGGGCGACCAATTATACAGGAGGGCCTTTGCTCGACCGCTCCTCAAATGCGTCGGACTGGAGGAGGCTGACTACGTGATGCGGGAAATACATGAAGACATCTATGGAAACCATATTGGAGGAAAATCCTTATCTAGGAAAATCATCCTAGTCGAGTACTTTTGGCCCACTCTCCAACTTGACACTCTTAAGTTTGTGGCTGGGTGTGAAGCTTGCCAAAAGCATTAGCATGTGACTTATCAACCGACGGAGCCCTTGAAGGTCTCTACGGTGTCTTGTCCCTTTGATCAGTAGGGAATGGACATTGTAGGCCACTTCCCAATCGAGCCCCAGCAGAAGAAGTTCCTGCTGGTTCTCGTTGACTATTTCTCCAAATGGGTAGAAGCGGAACCCCTGGCGAACATCACAGAGGCCGCAGTGATGAAAGTCCTATGGAAGAACATCGTCTGTAGATATGACATCCCCCACAAACTGGTGTCAGACAGTGGAAGACAATTTTCGAGACGCAAGCTAAAAGAGTGGTACAAAGGGTTGGGTATTCGGCAGGCCTTCACCTCAGTAGCCTACCCATAGGGCAATGGACAGGACGAGGTCGTCAATCATGAAATCTTGCGGGGACTCAAGATAAAAGCTAGATCATGTTGGGGGCAGCTGGGTCGATGAACTCCCTAACATCTTATGGTCCTACCGTACCACCCCGCGAGAAGGAACAGGTGAGAGCCCTTTCCAACTAGTATATGGGGTTGAAGCTGTCATCCCAGTCGAGGTAGGGGAGGAGTCCACCTTGTTGATGCAGTCTGACCCAGTTGTTGTTTTGGTGTTTGACAATGATTTAAGTTTGGTTGAATGAAATTCGGGTTAAGTCCAGGTGGATCTGGGAGATCGCACGCTGGCATGGAAAAAGTCCTAACTTGGAGGGTTAGGTGAAAAGTCATAGTCTGGAGGGCTAGGTTGGTGAAAATCCCGGTGAGTGAAGCCGGGTCCTGGTGAGTGAAGCCAGGTGGTTGAAATCCCGGTGAGTGAAGCCGGGTCCTGGTGAGTGAAGCCGGGTGGTGGAAATCCCGGTGAGTGAAGCCGGGTCCTAGTGAGTGAAGCCAGGTGATGGAAATCCCGGTGAGTGAAGCCGGGTCCTGGTGAGTGAAGCCAGGTGATTGAAATCCTAGTGAGTGAAGCTAGGTTGAAATCCCGGTGAGTGAAGACGGGTCCCGGTGAGTGAAGCTCGGTGACTGAAATCCTAGTGAGTGAAGCTAGGTTGAAATCCCGGCGAGTGAAGCCGGGTCCCAGTGAGTGAAGCCGGGTGACCGAAACCCTGGTGAGTGAAGCCAGGTCCTAGCTTGGAGGGCTAGGTTGAAGTCCCAGTAAGTGAAGCTGGGCATGGCACGAGTCAGAGAAGGGTTGGAGGCTTGTTCTCGTGACTTAGAGTGCATTTGGGCTTGCCTGGATCGGTCTGGTGACCGATCAGGGAAGTTAGCACGGTGCTCCTTCGTGGATCGGTTTGGTGACCGATCCAGCGATGACTGATCGGTCTGGTGACCGATCAGGGAGTATGCGTTTCACTCACTGAGTGGCTCCTGATCGGTCTGGTGACCGATCAGGGAGCTCACAAGTGGGTTGAGTTCCCTTGCTGATCTGCTCCTGATCGGTCTGGTGACCGATCAGGGTCACTGTGCAGATCGTTCTGGAGAACGATCCAGCATCGCAGGTTCCTCTCTATAATCGATCAGGATGGAGCCTGATTGGTCTGGAAGCAGCCTGATCGGTCTGGTGACCGATCAGGGCACAGCCTGATCGGTCCGGTGACCGATCAGGAAGCATCCAATGGGTTTTGGGAACCTTACTGCTCGACTCCTGATCGGTCTGGTGACCGATCAGGGATACTGTTCAGATCGATCTAGAGAATGATCAAGTGTCGCGAGATTCTCCTTATGACCGATCAGGATGGAGCCTGATTGGTCTGGAAGCAGCCTGATCGGTCTGGTGACCGATCAGGCTAGAGCCTGATTAGTCTGGGGACCGATCTGGAGTGTGCAGAAGAATGCTGGATTGGTCTGGGGACCAATCAGGAGTGTGCAGAGGACTGCTGGATCGGCCTGGTGACCGATCAGGGTCCTCCCTGATCGGTCTGGCGACCGATCAGGAGCAGAACTTTAATTCAAATAGGCTGTCAGAAGCTCTGATCGCGCTGTTTTCTCTTCGATTCTCTGATACACTGCTGATATATGTTGATATGAGTTGCTAAGCTTCTATTGGAGTGTGCAGGCTTTACAGGGATGATTCAAACATTGGAGGAGAGTCAATGGGAGGCTTTCCTTGGAGCAGGTTTGGCTGTTTCCTTGTTTCAGGTCTCAACGGCGTCTGGAGAGCAGCTGGTAACTGACGGAGGCTCAGCTGGAGAGTGTCTTCAGTGGACTGAGTGCTCAGGGAGTCAGGGGGTCAGGCTGTGGCTTCAGTGGATGCTGATGGAGAGCCTGTTGATGGGAGAAGATGCTTAAGACGAGGCTGGAAGCAGAGGAGCGACAACGGGAAGAAAACAGATAGGAACTTGAGGAGTTTGGCTGGGCTGTGTGTTGTACTCTCTATTGCTTTGTGCTTGAGCATTCTTGTTTCATCTTTGTGAGCTATCCTTCTCTTGTATCCTATTGAGACGCTTGTGGAGAGGTTTCTCCACCGAGAAGGAGGCACTGTTTTATCCGGGTCACCGGGGCTTGATCTGTCGATGATCAATGGATCGCCCACCTTACAGGCACGCCAAGGAGTAGGGGCAAGTTATCCCCGAACCCTGTACATCGCTGCGTCGTCTGGTTTGCTTTCTTTGTTTTGATTTCAGTTCTCCATTTCTGTTTCTGCATTGTGTCTTCCGCTGCCTAATCTCTAAGTGCAGAAAACTTGAAAAGAAGTTAAAGATTTGTGTCTGGCTATATTCACCCCCCCTCTCTAGCCATCTCGTCTCCAACACACCTGATGACAACACTATCACAAGGAGGACAATGACCAAGAGCGACTGATTGACCTAGACCTCATCTCTGAGGTGTGGGAAATAGCAGCGGCTTAGTTGGAAGCATATCGACGAAGGATGCAGTAGGCCTATAATCGTCGGGTGATCGCCCGTAGCTTTGAGGTTGGGGACAAGGTCTGGAAGAGGATCAAGCCAGTTGGCGACCCTGGGAAGATGGAACTGCAGTGGGATGGACCGTATGTTATCATCAAAAAACTCACCGGGGGTAGCTACTATCTAGTGGAAGATAAAGGCAAGGATCTGGAAAGGCCATGACACACCAACCATCTCCGCCCCTATCACACTCGGTGAGGTGTTGAATTGTTTGCTTACCTACTGTATTCTTTATTTACGCTGCCTTGTAGTTCAATAAATAAAAAGAATAAATGAAATATTACGCGAAAAGTGCTGAATCCTTACCTGAGCAAAACCCTACTACCTCTCGGGGAGTAGGCTTGGCCTCGATGCTGCACATGCCCGGCCAAGAGCTGCAAAACCCTATTGCCTCTCGGTGAGTAGGCTTGGCCTCGGTGCTGCACATGCCCGGCCAAGAGCTGCAAAATCCTACTGCCTCTCGATGAGTAGGTTTGGCCTCGGTGCTGCACATGCCAGGCTAAGAACTGCAAAACCCTACTGCCTCTCGATGAGTAGGCTTGGCCTCGGTGCTGCACATGTCCGACCAAGAGCTGCAAAAACCTACTATCTCTATGACAAGTGTGTTTGTTACTTCACCCCTTTTAAGTTAGGAAGGAACCTGGGTTCCTCGTGTTGAACTGGGCGATGGCTATGTAAGCGGCTAGCTCCTCGGGCCAGGAGCTAACATTTTAAGAATAAATAAGTAGGACAAGAAATTACTTAGGACACAGGAAGCTAGGAGATGCTTTCATGCACGGCTCAAATGATTACATATCTGACCCACCATGACAAAAGAAAAAACTATGACAAATAAATAAGGCACAGCAAACAAGGAGTGACCAAGGAGGCAAGGCCCAGGGCGAGGGAGAATCCAATAGTTCCTGCTCTTCAGGAGTGAGCTCGTTCTAAACCCGGCTGACGCTCACGACGCTCAAATCTGTATCGGGCTTCAGCAGTTGATCCTTCTTCAACTGGTTGATGGTGCCATTGAAGCTCTGTTTGAGGCACTTCAATGCCTGCCCAGTTAAAATATCACCGTACTCGTTAGACTGCAGGAACTTAGCCTTGAACTCTGCCTCGACTTTGGACAGTTGGGTTGCATGTTCAATCTTCTGTTTCTGTTGCTCAGCCTCAACCTCCTCCTTGGCAGCTTCAACTCCACCACCTCCCGAGACAAGCGATCTTGAGCCCCCAATACTTCCTGGAGCTTCTGAGTAGTGATAGACGCCCAGTCCTGAGCTTGAGTGACTTTGTCCAGAAGGTCGAAGGCATAAGAGGCCGATAACTCCAGGTCATACTCTTTCAGAGCCAGCAAGCACTCCCGTTTCTCATTCCTATCCTCCAGATCTTTCTTCGAGGACTGCAGGAGCTGGATGTGATCGAACAACTCTTTCGTCCGAGCCTGGAGCTGCTCCCGCTCCTGGGACAGTTTCTGCAAGTCCTCGGTGAGAGCTGGGTTCCTCTTGGACCCGAGGCGTTCCCTAAGCCGGTAACCGTGCAAGGTATCCTCAGAGGCCAGCAAAGTACTGAGACAATTCTCGACCTTCACCCTCAGAGCCCGGCTGACTTCCAACTGCAGGAGGCTCGCCTCGTGGGCACGACCAGCCTCTGCTTCTGCTGTCACCACTCGCTGGAGAAGGTCGTTAGTGACCCCCCCGGAGAGCAACAGGTGGCTCATAGCCGCATAGTTAGAGGTGACCTACGATGCAGAACAAGGACGGTCAGAGCAAAACAACGGAACAAAGGTGAAGGGTTCAAGCACAATTACCTTTAGTAGGGAATGGTGTAGCATGCCCAGGTATCGGGCTGACCCAGCCGATTGCCCCAGCTGAACGGGAGGAGAGAGAATTTTCTCGACAGGGCGTCCTGACTGGCCGAGGATGTCTCGCGGGTCGGGGGCGTCCTCCTCCGAGCTAGACGCTATCTGCAGACCACCTGGGGGGTGCCCTTTATTCGGACGGATTGGGAGCCTTTTGTCTCCGTTTTCTTCGCCGCGGGGACCTTCCGGTGCGAGCTGGGCACGTCGATGAAACCTCCTTGCCGTGGTGAGAGCAACAGGAGTGTCGGTCGGAGTGGTCAAGTCATGGGCGATAGGAGCGGTGGTTGCCACTACAGGAGGAGGAGGCTCTTTCCGAACTCTCTGGGACAGGGGCACCATGTCCTCTTCATCAAGGGAGGGAAGATGCTCTGAAGCTGGGCCCTTCTTTAACCTCTTCAAGGGTGAGACTTCAGGATCAACCGCTTCCGCCGTCTCTTCTTGGTAACCTGGGTCTCTGGTTGCTGGGCAGGGGAGGGGGAGCAACTTCTACATCTGCCGCCTTGAGGGGAGATGAAGGAGAACCCCCTTTGGAGCCAGTACACAGTTTGACTATTCCGGTATTTGGGGGGGGGGGGGGCTTTGAGGGTTCCCGTTCCTCCGATGGTGCAGTCGTTTCCTCGCAGCCCTCGGTCGAAATACCCATCGGAGCGGAAGTAGGAACCAACGCCTGCTCATTGGCCTATTCCTACTCAGGAGCCAGTTCATAGCCCTGGAAATCACAATGTCGTCTGCAAAATAGAGACAAAAAGGCATCAGTTAGAATTAACAAGGAAATGTGCAAAATAGAGGGTACCTCACGAAGGCTGGAGCTAAGGCTCGTGACTTTCGGGCTGAGCTCAGACCGGTAAAGGAGCTCCTCGCAGTGCACCAGCTGGAGGCCGTGAAACTCCATCCCTGCTAGGATACCCCTGGCCCTCTGGTATCCCGCGTCCTGCTGGAAGTCGCCGAGGTCGGGGATGGGTGGCAGGCTCTCCGTCCAGTTGATTGGACTGAAGGGACGCTCAGGGAGTTGGATATAGAAGAACCGCTCCTTCCATCCCTTGTGGGAGGAAGGAAGGCCCCCCAAGAACCTATGACCGACGCGGGCGATAAAGCCAAATACCTCAGAACAAAGAAATAATGGAAAAATTGGGGGGTCAGAGGGATTTCAAAAAGTCTGAAGAGGACAAACGCCCCGCCCATCTGGGCAAAAGCGTTTGAGGCCATTTGGTGAAGAGGGATCCCAAAGTATTGAGCGACATTCATGAAAAAAGGGGTGGGTGGGGGGGGGGGAATAGGGAAACGAAGTCCTAACACTGCTTGCCCTAGGAAGAAGGTGAAAAAATCCGTAGGAGTATCTACGAGTGATTGTCCCAAGGCCGAAACTCTCATCTCCCAACCCTCCGGGATCCCATACTTTCGACAGGCGGCTTAGAGGGATTTTAACCTAAACCTAGACGAGATGGTATCATACCACTCCGGATGATAGACTAACTCTCCCAAGGGATTTTAGTTGTCACTTTGGGCCTTCTTTTTCTTCTCTACTGGACCCATATGGATTGAAGAAAGCGGAAAATAGAGGAAGACTTATACTCGAAGACGGGGCACGGCAGCAAGATGGGCAGCAGGAGAACGAAGGTGTTCAGAAGCAGATAGGGCCAGAAGACCGAAGGTTGCCGTTGCAGTCACTTTTATAGGGAGAAGTCGTCTATCTATGAACGGCGAGAGGGCAACACGTCAGCGGTGCTGATTAGACATTTCGAAAAGCCACCATCCGTTACTGCCGTCGCTTCGTATGACCCACGACGCGTATCAGCGGGAAATCACCGCACAAAAAAGGATAGGGCACGTGGCAAGGCTACATTCGCTCGATGACCAGTGATAGATCGATCGTGTCCGTTAGAGGAGGGGGGGGGGTGAAGAGCGATTTGTCGAATACTTTGTTCTCTACAAAATTGTTAGCGCAGCGAAAATACAAATAAAATAAAACTAACAACGAAGAACAATGCTAACAAACGGATTTACATGGTATCCACCCCGGACGGGTGACTAATCCATGAATCCGTCGGTGGATTACTCTCCGGACAACCTCCGGCTAACTCTGTCGTTCCTTATGGGTGGAGAAACCTCGCCACAGCACCTTGACACGACCTGAGCACAAAGACTACTATCTTGTCTTTAACCAAGACAAGATTCGTCAAGCGTCTCAGCCTCCACGAAGTCCTCTTTAAATAGAACCCTAGGCTGACAACTCGCCACCAGTTGACTGCCAATTTATCAGTCGACTGGTCTAGCCTTAATTGCTAGCCAACGGCTAGTTTTCTGGGTTACCAGTCGACTGGTCCAGCCACGAAATCATTCTGTGAGTTTTATCAGTCGACTGCCTCCCAGGCAGTCGAATGCCCTACTCACACACCTAGGGTTTCCCTTCTTGAGTACACTTCTCTCAGCACTCGATCCCTAGGATTCCCCGAGTATAATCACACAACACTCGTACCCTTACGACTCGACTAACTCATCATCCGCAGCCTCGACTATTGCCTTCGCGCCCTCTTTATCTTCGGCTCCCGTCCCTCGGATGCACGCAAGCCTCCAGCTTGCATCCATGCCATCCTTCACGCATGCCTCGAAGTCCGCGCCCATCACCTTATCGTCCCTACTCTCCAAGGTCCCTCGGGTGCACACAAGCCTACAGCTTGTCCCCATGTCACCCTTCACCGTACCGAGGCCGTCCAGTCAAGTCCATATGTGTAACCTGTACAACCTGCACACTCAACATACACATATAAGAACACATGGGTAATCCTAACTTAAACCCTTTTCTCAAACATCAAAACACATGATCACTCCGGATCACAGATTGCCTCAACAATCTCTCCCTTTTTGATGTTTGGTAATAAGTTTAAGTTAGGGAAACAAGATAGTAGTCAATAGCAAAAATCATGCAAAAACAAATGCATATGCAATGCATACATGGATCCTATCCCAAGGCATCCTACACCTAACCCTCCAAGTTAGGAATTTTCCACAACGGGATCCTATCCCAAGGCATCCCACACCTAACCCTCCAAGTTAGGATTTTCCACACCTAACCCTTCAAGTTAGGAATTTTCTCCACAACGGGCTTTTTAAAGCTTCTCCCAAGCTCCCCCTATATTGGACTTACAAAGGCTTTTTAAGAACCTCTCCAAGGTTCCCCTTACGACACGAATGGAGCAACCATGCTCCCCCTTAATCATAGCTCCCCAAAACCTAGGGTTTCTAACAAAGGAGTGTTTGGTTTCCCAACTTAAACATAACACTTCTCCCCCTTTCCCTAACATCAAAAAGAACCCAACAATATCCCAATTATTGGTTCCTTAAATCCACAATGATTAAAAACAATGTGTACTAGCCCCCCATACACATGTTTTTCATTATTTGGACACATACCCAGCTTCTGAAACTTAATTCAGTCATTACCAGTCGACTGTCCCAAAGGACAGTCGACTGATACTCTGAAAATCAGAATTTCAGCATTTCCGACGAAATTCAGAAATGCGCCAGAAATTCCACAAATCTACAAAAATTCTCAAATATTGTGGAGACATTTGTGTACCCATACCTACTTGGGAAAAATATATTCCAAAATGTATCTATCACCATTCCCAAGTTTGACACAAAATCCAAAACTAGCAAAAAGGTTCACTCAACCCTTAACCAAAAGTCCTAGTTTTGGTTTCCTCTTAATGTCTTTGCCCAAGCCAATCCACAATGCGTCCCTAGCATTGATTTACATGGAAATTACACACCAAAAATCAACATTCATGCTATATGACCCCAATGTCATATTTCCATGCATGAAACTCAAAAACACCGTGCCAAAACCCAAGAATTTAGACTCAAGTCTGTCTCCAATTTTTTTGACACATCCTATGGTCCATCTAGACCTCTAGGAGGAACCCTCCTAAGATCCATTCACCATATATCCCAAAGGCTCCGAGAGCTCCCTTTGAGCTCTTAGCCCTAGCCACCTCGCTAGATGACTCAACCATCACTAGGCCACATCGGTGTTCCACCGGTGACTCTTGGCCTACAAACTTGACACTCTTAACCTTAGACACCTCGTCTTTGGTTAAGTCCTTCTTTTTCCCTTTAAATGACATCCCCTTGCCATTTTTGGACTCCCCCTTCTTGCCGTAATCATATCCTATCCTAGCATATCTCTTTCCCTTAGCATGGGAGACCTTAGATCGGTATCCTAGACCCGATCTATCATTGTTGCGGTTTAGGCCACCCAACACCATATCCAAACCTTTAGATCCAACCGTGAATCTCTCTAGGGTTTTCTCTAATTTATCAAGCCTTACCCTCAATGCTTGATTTTCCCTTTCTAGACCTTTAACCTTAGAGTCCATAGGTCCACTTTGAACATTCCAAGACCTACCCTCCTTTCTAGGCACATTCCTCTCCTTCTTGGGATTTTTACCTTGATCCATAGGTTTAGAAGTCTTTGATTTTTCATGATGCATGACCTTTCAAGGATTTTGATCTACCTTGTTAACCTTAGTCCTATCATTATATCTAAATCCAAAGTTATGCACCATTAAACATTTTTCATTAAAAATAGTATGCATGGATGGGTAATTAACATGATTCTTAAAATGCAAGGAAGAACTTGAAATTAAATTGCTTTTTTACCTAGGGTTAGGAAGTACCTCCCTTACCCTTGTAGTCCCTCCTTGTTGTGAACTTCTTCTCTTCCTTCTCTCCTCCTTCTCCCATCTTCTTAGATGCTCCATTTTCTTTATTTCACGTTTCTTTGGGCACTTAGTATGGTAGTGCCCCAATTCTTCGCATGTGAAGCATCTAATCTTCATTTTTGTCTCTTGGGCTTCTCCATTCCTACAATTCATGTTAGACTTAAATCGAATAGACCCGGGTATAGAGAGTACATCCTTTTTCTTACCTAGAGGGCACTTATCCTTGTAATGCCATTTTTCATGGCAACCAAAGCATGTGATATGCTCTTTTGATTTAACCTTGGTGGAGATAGAAGCTAGGTTGACTTCCTCTTCAATCTTGGATGAAGAAGATAGTTCCTCTTGTTCTTGTGTAGATGAGGGTCTCTCCTCCCCCTCAATCCTTGAGGTGGTGACCTCCTCCTCTTCTCTAGATGAGGTAGATGACCTCTCACTTTCTTCTTCCACTTCTTGAACCAATGAATTGATTTCTTTGGGCTCTTGAGTTTGTGTAGGATTTTCATGATATTCTTTGACTTTGTTCCACAATTCATGTGCATCTCTATATTCACCTACACAACTCAAAATGGTATTAGGCAAAATATTTATCAAAATGCTGATTACCTTCTCGTTTGCTTTCGCTTGATCTTGTTGTTCTTGACTCCAATATCTAGGCCTAAGTCTCTTCTCGTGATTATCCTTTGGAGTCTCATATGCCTCTTCAAGCACGATTCGAAGGTCCCACTCCATTCCGAACCATGTCTCTATCCTTGCCCTCTAAAAGTCGAAGTCTTGGTGATCGTAGGGCGGTGGAGTGTAGATATCTTCCCCAAGTTTGTCTTCCATTTTCTTTCTTCCTCTAGCGTGCGCTCCCTCGGTGATTAGTCCGATCAAGAGCGGTCCTTTGCTCTGATACCAATTGATAGATCGATCGTGCCTGCTAGAGGGGGGGGGGGTGAATAGCGATTTGTCGAATACTTTGTTCTCTACAAAATTGTTAGCGTAGCGGAAATACAAATAAAATAAAACTAATAATGAAGAACAATGCTAACAAACGGATTTACTTGGTATCTGACGGACCCGATTTAGCTAATTAAAGTTGTCACGAAATGTGTGGATCCGTCAGAATTTAGATAATTATAAGTGCTGGAAACCCTTTTTGCAATCAAAATATGAAAACGTAGTAAAGGGGTCACAGGTCGTATTTTTCCTCGGGACTAATTGATGTTGTGTGATTCGAGCTCGTGTTTATGTGTCGTTTATGAATTCGGGTTTCAAATAAATTTGATTTGGGTTTGGTTGGAATCAGAAATTAAAAACACAAGGAAAAGGCAAGGAACTTAACGACGGAACTTAACAAGTAATAGCAAGTTATGACTCCACCCAAAGGACCACTTACTCTACTAAAGCACTTAACCAATTTTTAGAAAACAAATCTGAATTTAATTTCAACACAAATGCTAAGCAATGAAACAACACAGCAGCTGACTTCCAATTGAAACTAATGCAAAGACTTGCTTTCAAAACCAAACTCAAGTCAAACGAAATGCAAGCAATCTAAAAACGATCCAATACCAATCCAATCCCAAGACTTCACTTGATGCTAATTACAAACATTCACTAAACTGCAGAAGTTATTAACTGCATTGCAGAAATCACTTAGCTTGCTTAGGACTGAAATTCGCAGCAAACTGAATGCTAAGCAAGCTGAATTCAGGTGCACTATCACACTAATAACCAGGTTAACTTCATGAATTAAGTCTTGCAATAATTGAATGCTAAACAATATGTTGTCAAGAATGGAAACTGAACACAACTCAGCTATGGCCAGCTGATACGCAAGCGGAAAACAGATACAAAGTTCAGAAATGACAATCTGCCGAATTGAGTTGATATTTGATGAAGAAAGCCATTCTACAACTGATGTGGAGCAAGTGAATGTGAAACAAACAAATCAGAGGCAAGCAAGCGATTGAATGCAGAACAAGATGACTCCAATATAGAAATGAAACATGCAGAAATGATCCACATATGTGCAGAAATGGCAAATCTCAGACACGAATGCAGAAAAACAGGATGTATGCAGAAATCTGATACGCAAAGACACAAACTGAATTGCAGAGTTAAACTATGCGAAACAAACTAAAACAATTGCAATTACTCACTAACAAACTACCTAGCTGCTAAGAATTGCTGAATCGAAACTTGTTAACTGCAGAAATAGCTTGGACAAATCTGATTTACTAACTACATTCGAAAATTGAAAATTTCTGAAATTCACTGATACGCAAGCAATACAAATGGAACGCAAACAATAAAGTGAAATCTAACTGAAATTAACTCTAATTGTCCACTAAACAAACTGCTAAGCTACTTAATTTGAAGATTTAAAGCCTAATTAAGCTAAACAATTCAAGAAACAAACTCAACTGCTGGTACAAAAATTGCAGAAACATAACATTGCGGCAGAAATTACAACTACTGCAGAAACAGAAATATAACTAAAGAAACTACTCCTCGATCCCTTCCCAAGCTCAGGTACTCCTTGTTCGTCACGCAAGGGAGAGCCTCGGACCCGCAAGCTTAGCAAATCATGGGGAAAACTCCATCTGCGATTGAATACAGCTCAGATTGCTTCATTCTGAATTTTCCATTCGAAATCTTCATTGCAGCTGCGTCTGCGTGCGAAGGTGAGTGGATGATGATCCAAGCTACCCAGGGACCCCTCTGGATAGCTCAGGTGGAAGGTATTGGAGCACAGCCGATCTGAAGGTAACAAATGGACAGAGCTGCGGAAACCTCTCAACAACTCTGTTCTTGGGCAATTCCGAACTAGAAACTCTCACTGATGGCCTTCCCAATGACCTAGCACATGAACTAAGCAATGAAATCGAATGGTCGCGCCTTGGATTGAAGAAAAAAAACTAAGAACGAAGGAAGAACAACGAAGAAACTAGACTGTGTGGCGAAGACGCGACAAGGAGAAGCTACGCAGGATTTTTGATTAAATACTTAAGCATGGACGACCCAGATTGATTTGAGGAAATCCAACGGCTGATCTTGCTCTGATTTGAGCCAAACTTTGAGGATGATGATCTGGGGTCAGGATCTGCCTCGTGGTAGCTCGGATCCTCCAGATGTGCAACGGATGGTCCAGATCAACCTAATCTTTGAATGAACGATCTAGAGCCCTCCGAGCTTGATCCAATGGTTGATTTAGCTCTGATTGGAATGAAACATTCAGATCTTGATCAGAGTGCTTGATCAACCCTAACCCTAGCTCGGATTGCTTCAGATGGTCCCGGATGGCTCAGATCTAGCCGCTTTTGAATCGGATGACCCAGATTTAATCCTAATCTTAATAACTCGATCCGGGTCACTTCCGACTCAAGTTTGACCCAGTATGCCCTAGGTCCAGGATCCTTTCATGCCTACAAAAATATATCAGAAAATTAGTGGCCAAATAATCTAAAAATGTGCAAATTTGTAATTAAGTCCAAATTAAGAGGAAATCCTAAAACCTAGGGCAATTTCACAATTAAGCAATAAAAACATAGGTCAAACATGGATTTTAGCAATTAAAATAATCAACAAAATGGTATCTATCAACTCCCCCACACTTAAGCTTGAGCGTCTCGCGAAACCACTAAGTATGTATCCTCTAGATTTTCTTAAGCATAATTAGAAACAAATGAAAAGAAATTACCTAAGGTTGTCAATTCTCATAAATCTAAGCTCTATGGATTAGTATCTTGTCCTTAAATCAACAACTTAGCCTTTTCATCCATCATGAGTCATTGAGATGAATTTAAATCACTAGCCTTTCAAGGAAAGTTTTTGTGGCTCTCTCCTTAATTCCAAGTAGATGATGGAAGTGGAGCTCACTCAAACACACATGCTTCTTGCACTACCATAGGCTTGCTTATTGTCTAATCTCCACCATTATTCATGATTAGGATTAATATCTACAAAAACAAGTTAAAACATAGAAAATGGTAAGAATTTGAGTAAAAGCCAAGAAAATGGAAAAATTGTTAAAGTGGAAGACTTGGTTGCTCAAGGATATTCTTGATGCACTTTGCCCTCCTTTCAGTCCACATAATGCTATAAAAAGTGTGGTGGAGTCAAACTTAAATAATTTCCTTTGATTTGGATGAAAAACCCTTCCTTGGTTTAATGTGCCAAATTGCCTTTTGTGTGCCAACTTTGCTTCCTTCTCATTGTCTTTTCTAATTTTTTTTTTAGCAAATTCAGACTTGAAATGGAGCAAAGAATTGATTTGGATAAGAGAAATTGCATTTTCTCCATGGTGCCGAAATTCTAATTGTGTACCACTTGGTTTCTTTGATTTTTCCTTCTTCAAACTGTTTTCCCTTCTCTAGTTGACACTCTTCTTTAATTTTTCTTATTCCTTCTGTTTTAAGTTCAGCATCCACGGTGGTAGCTTTTCAAGTCGCTGATTTCTCCAACAATTAACATAAAGAGTACTTGCATCAAATGATAGTGGAGAATTTGAATTGTCCACTTGAAAATGGCTAAGTAGGTGAGTTGATCAATGCCATTTTTTTTTCTTTGATCTCATCCATTTGCCTTTACTTGAAATCTGCTCACCAAGAAGTTGACTTCAGGGAAAACATTCTGCAAACTTCTGTTAATAATTCAGTAATGCATTGCAAAAAGAAAAACTGAATTCAGTTTTGACTTGATACAAAACTTGTGACTAAACTGCTTGTATGAAAATTTCTGCACTTAAACTCAGATTTGTTCTAGCTGCACAAAAATTCTCTGTTTTGGCACTGCTTTCTGCATTGAATCAGATTAGTCAGCTGCAATTCTTCCTTAGCAAAGTGGTCGAGTCAAGCTCCATAGCAATTTTTTTCTTTTGCAATGAATTGTGCTATTGTGTGCCATTTCATTCTTTGCAGATTTTTTTCTTCTTCAGCTCAAATGCAGAGATTTGTCCTTCAAGTCAGCTGCTGGCTTCTGATTTTGGTTGCAGAACAGCTGCCCTTGCAATGCAGTTTGTATTGTTTCAGCAGCTACAAGTCAATCTCGGCAGATTACAAGCAGTGCAGATTTTTCCATCTTCTTTTCAGCTTTTGTTCACCGGATTCACATTGACAACTTGATTTATTCAGCTGCAATTCAGATTATATTCAGCTACGATTCAGATTGTAGCAGATTGCACTTGATTTCCCTAGTAAGGCTCAGCTGCGGTCCAAAACACTGCTGACCAAAAATAGCTTCACATAGAAAAATTTTTCTCTTCACTTTGGCACATAAGGTTTTCATGTGCATGGCATTTTGAACTTGGACTTGCAGATTTTTTTCATTGCCACTTGGATCTTCAAATGATGAGCAAGAATCTAGATGCTTCAATTGTTGTCTTCCTTAACTACTTCTTCTTGCTTGATCTTGATACCAAACTCAACTCAATTTTTTTTTCTTCGACATAAATTGCCTCTTTGATACCAAATCTTTCCAAAACACTAGTCACTCCCCCACACTTAAATCTTTGTCCGTCTCGGGCAAAATAGCATTAAGAAACATTTCAAACAACAAGTCCATAGAAAAGTGAGGGTAAGAGTAGGAAATAAGTAAAGAAAAATGGAATGAACATGATTTTTGCCAAAATTGATATGGAAAGGTAAATAAAGTGATTAGCCTCTATAGATGTGATCCAATCATTGAAATATGGCTTAGAAAGAACCTAAGCAAGTTCTAGAGTACAATGACACGTGTGTATCATAATAATAAGGCTAATTCTCACTAGGTAAAAAGAATTCATCTCAAATCCTCAATTAAGAATTTAAAACCAAGTAGTACTCAAGCATCCAAGATTTCATCCATTAGCTCAAATCTTAAGTTTTAACAATCAAATTTAATTTATTTTCCAAGAGATTCTAACATGCTATGGAGATAACCTAGAGGGATACATTTATTTCTACTCATGCAAGCAACAAATTTCCAAGAGAGCACTACAAGAAAAAATGCTTTTAATGACATTGAAAAGTGTCATCATATATTACTTATACTGACATTTTTGATATAGTGACATTAAGTTAAAATGTCCTCTATAGTGATGTCGTCTAAAGTCTTATCACTTATGACAATTCTTAATGTCACTATAAAATATAAATAGTGACAACACTAATAGCATGAATAATTGTTATAGTGACAAAAAATAGTGTCACTATAAGATTTGTAATGACATTTATATATGTTGTTTTATTATAGTAATGATGACAAATTTATATGTCCTTTAAAATTATTTATCAAGACAATTATAAGTGTCTTGAATTTTATTTATAGTCATAATAAAAAATGTCACTAATGATAATTTATAAAGTTAATTTAAAATGCCTTGTTATGTAATTTATAGTGACATATATAAATGTTTGCTATATTAGTCTATAAGGACATTTAAAATTATCATTAATAGTTATTTATTATGACATTTTGAAATATCTTCATATGAGTTTTATAATGATATTTTTATCTACATGATTTGATGTATGACATAAAAGATATCAAATATTAATAAATATCTCACCCATTTTCAATACTTTCATGATATAAATATTTACACATATAACTAATTAACATAAACACAAATAAAAATTTTAAATTGAAATCAAATTGCTAATCAATAATTATCAATTTTTTTGCAATACAAGACTGTCAAATTGGTCATCTAAAAAAATATCTATGCATCCTGTCGACAGAGTAGACGTTTGAGTTTTTCAGATCGTGAATTCTATGCTCCCTGAGACACCTTTTCTACCTCAGCTATTAGTCCCTTGTTAGCACCTTCCAAGTCTGCAATTGAAGCTTCAAGGCTGGACTTCTCACGGATAAACTTTTCTTTAGCAAGCATTAGTCTGTTTTTGTATTCTTCGACAATGGATTCATGGTTCAATAACTGGCTGTGGAACTGCCTAGCGGTAGATATTGCTACGCCCTTTAGAATTACAGTTTCATGCGTAAGGCTGAATATTTCTTCTTGCAGCTCTGTAAGATTTTCCTCTAAGCAGGAAACCTTCTCCTTTTCCAAATTGAATTCTATGATCTTAGTGCATAAAGAGGCATTAGTGCTCTCGAGTTAATTCTTGAGATCCCAGATATTGGTTTCCGCAGAGTGAAGTCTTCATCTGCAGCAGATAGATCCAACTCTAAAGCTGCAATTTTAAGGCTACAGTCATCTTCACGATGGATGTTTTCTTGGATTTTAAGTTTCCCCCTCGTCTCCAAGGAAGTTTCTGTTAGTAATATGAGAGAAGTGTCCTAAGGCAATCGCCTTATGATTGTAAACATTTATTTCGATAAATGATAATTCACTATTTGAGTATACATGTTTGTGTATTTGATTGGGATCTTAAACTCATCTACTGAATGTCCGCCGTACAGTTCACAGCATAAGAGAATTTGTGATGGGATCACAACTAGTGATTATCTTTAAATGTGCAAATGTGAAGTGTTGGAAATATCCCTAGTCGATGAATTGATAAATACGGACATTATCAATTCTGTTGAGACTAGCATGGGTTATTCTCTATTCAGCTGATTCTCACTGGCTGGTGACATTGGGATGTCCAGAGATAAACATGGATGCTAGTTAAGGGAACTAGTTCATTGGAGTGACTAGCTGTAAGACTTCATATGGGAATCTGCATGTAGATATGTCAATGAAGATCTTACTGCGGCTTAAGTGCGATGTTCCTTTGACTTGCGGTGTTCAAGTCATCTTGGTCATAGAGACTTACACTTTGACATCTTAAGCAAGCATCTCCAAGGAGGTGTGGACCCAGGATGATCGGGTATAAGCCGAAGTGCCCGAAGATGTTTGAACAGCCTACAAAGGATTCACCACTCCTTGCGAGGAGATGTATACCCAGGCCTATCGTCGGATTGTTACTCAAAGCCTCTAGCCAGAGCATATCATGTTTAGAGTGAGAGTCTCTAAAATACATGAGAGTAATTAGAAATCCAAAGGACGAGTAAGACATTACTTGGGCTAGGTGTGACGTAGTCAGCCTAGTGGGGACTGACACCATTGACCGTGTCCTGAACCAAGTAGGTATAAGGTGGTGAAGGGAATGGGGCATGATTCATTAGAGCTGCTGAAGGGTTTCAGAATAATTTCTTCTGAGGTCAAACCGTTGATCTTTCGATTAATTGGGGATCATGATGTACTACTAGGTGCCACTCATGATCGTTCTATAATTAGTTAATTATAGACGGCCAACATAAATCGAAAGCCTATTTAGTCACACGCACTACGAGTAATCCGAGGGATTTAAAATGAGTTGAAAATTAGATTTTCCGATCAAGAGAAATAAGTCGAATCTGAGTTAGTCAGAGGCGCAATGGAAGCTAGAAATGGCTAAGTCTTTTGAAGGCTTTTTGGGTGAATTAAATGAGTTTAATTCGCGACGGTCCGGGTTGGTTTGGCCGGCCAAAGAGGGTGCCAAAACCCCCTTTGGTGGCCGGCCACAATAAGAGGAGAAAACCAATTAATTTTGGTTTAATTAATAAGATAAATCCAGCGCGATTTATTTTATAAATTATGGATAAATAAATTTGTATAAAGAAATTTATATAAATAAATTTATAGAAATTTATTCTTTTATGGAAAATTAAAATAATCCATGAATTGGTTTATTTTAATTTTATAAAATCAATTATGAATTGATTTTTCCATAATAAGAAAGTTTATAAATTTCTTATAAAATTTATTCTATAATTTAAAGAGAAGAAGAATTTGTTTTATTATAAATTAGTTATAATAAAACTTGGTTTAAACGGAATAATTCATAAGAATTTATAGGATAAATTTCTTATGATAATTAATTAGTTTTATTATAAAGTTAGTTATAATAAAATTCATAAGAGAATTTATAGGATAAATTTTCTTATGATAATTAATTTGTTTTATTATAAATTAGTTATAATAAGACTAGGCTTAAACGGAATAAGCAATAAGAAAATTTATAAGATAAATTTCTT
>JAGFNQ010007724.1:142484-198052 GCA_024364735.1 Boesenbergia rotunda | reverse complement strand
TACCGTGTCCTGAACCAAGTGGGTATAAGGTGGTGAAGGGAATGGGCACGATTCATTAGAGCTGCTGAAGGGTTTCAGAATAATTCTTCTGAGGTCAAACCGTGATCTTTCGATTAATTGGGGATCATGATGTACTACTAGGTGCCACTCATGATCGTTTATAATTAGTTAAATTATAGACGGCCAACATAAATCGAAAGCCTATTTAGTCACACGCACTATGAGTAATCCGAGGGATTTAAAACAAGTTGAAATTGGATTTCCGATCAAGAGAAACAAGTCGAATCTGAGTTAGTCAGAGGCGCAATGGAAGCAAAAAAATGGCTAAGTCTTTTGAAGGCTTTTTGGGCGAATTAAATGAGTTTAATTCGCGGCTTATTGGGTTGGTTTTGGCCGGCCAAAGAGGGTGTTAAACCCTCTTTGGTGGCCGGCAAATAAGAGGAGAAAAACCAATTTAATTGGTTTAATTAATAAAATAATCTAGTGTGATTTATTTTATAAATTATGGATAAATAAATTTGTATAAAGAAATTATATAAATAAAATTTATAGAAATTTATTCTTTTATGGAAGATTAAAATAATCATGAATTGGTTTATTTTAATTTTATAAAATCAATTATGAATTGATTTTTCCATAATAAGAAAGTTTATAAATTTCTTATAAAAATTTATTCCATAATTTAAAGAGAAGAAGAATTAGTTTTATTATAAATTAGTTTATAATAAAGACTCGGTTTAAACGGAATAATTAATAAGAAAATTTATAAGATAAATTTCTTATAACTAATTCCGTTAAATCCGTTAATTCGGTTTAGAGGGAGACTTAGCAAAGGAGTTGCTACTATATAAGGAACCAAAGGCTAGCCCTTATTCCTAACCAAATCGAGTAATTGTTATTAGAGCTCTCCCTCTCTCTCTCTTAATCTCTCCTCTTCTTCTTCTTCCCTTAGGGCCGGCGCCCATTCTTGTGGATTAGGGCCGGCGCACCCAACTTCCTCCAAGGGTGAAGTTGGTGTGAGCAACCAAGAAGAAGGAGAACCCGACACGAAGTAGAAGAAGCGGATAGCGACTCCTCTCTTCCGGAATACGATTCCGTTACTTCATTGGTTAGTTTTTCCATTATTTCTCTTGTCCTTCTAGTTGTGCCTTCCGAGAATCTAGTAGTTCTCGTCGGCACAAAACTCGTGACTTTGTGAAGTCATCCCGAAGAGAACTCGGCGTGGACGCGAATAGAGGCGGAGCTTCCAAGGGACGCTACGGTTGGATCTCGTCCCTTACTTCGAGATACGAGAGGTACTTGGTAAATTTGTTTACTTTTCCGCAAAGTTTTATTTTATGATTATGTCAACACAATGTAAGGTTGCATGCTAGATACGAAGTTAAAAATAATTTAGGAAATTATTTTATGCAAACTCTTCCGCTGCACGTAAAAATTTTGAATTTTACGAACTCGTATCCTTGTCGACATGCACCCGGTCCCAACAGTGGTATCAGAGCCGGTTAGTGTTCGACATCATCATATAATTGTTTTGCGGAACACTTTGTCATGATCTCAATTTCGGAAAAAATTTTCAATTATGGAAACTTTCAAATTATAATAGATTTTAGATTTAGAAATTTCAAAGTTTGGAAATCTTCATGAAATTTCGCAAACGTTTGGAATTTTCTAGTTTCTAAAATTTTATGATAATTGTGAAAACTTCCCATCTTTGGAAACTTTCCAAATTTTGGAAAATTTTCTATTTTAGAAATTTTCCAATTTTTGGAAATATGTAAGTTTTCTTTTTACCAGAAACTTACAATTATTCTGAAAAATTATTTTTGAAATCTCGCAATTTTGGGCACTTTCTTTTGAGAAAGTCTAGACAAATTCATGGACAGTTAATTGACAATTAAATTTGAATTGGTTTTTAAATTGACAACAAAATTCTTTATTTTGGATTGAGCCTCGGGGAGCCGTCCAATTTAAAGTTAGTTGTTGTAATTTAATTTCCCAATTTTAATTGAAATTGTCATGTTTGATTTGGATTGAGCCTCGGGGAGCCGTCCAATTGGATTTACGACAAATTATTTTTCTTTGGGTATCTGAGCCTCGGGGAGCCACCCTTAGAAAACGATTTGTTGTAATTAATTAAATCCATGAATAAAATATGTTTTAAGAGGTAATGCTCTTACATATTGTTGTCTCCAAAATTAATTAGGAAAATGGTTTCCTATAGAGTTTCTTAAATGAGATTTTCATGAAAATAATATGTGGTTGAATTAAGGGAATTATCTCTTAATTTAATAAGTTTTGATTTAGAGAAATCAAAGTCTTGAACATATTATTTCCGAAATTAATTATGACAATTTAGGAAATTGTTTCCCAAAACAATTCCTTTAATAAAGTATGAAATTATAATTAGGAAATCCGGTTCCTAATTTAATTAATGAGACTTGATAACTTGAGTCACATACATACTTTATTAAGGAAATCGTTAGTCATGACACATGTCATGAATGTGCTTAGAAAAAATGAGACCCAAAACCCCTTACAAAATATTAAGGCCAACACCTTCCATTAATATGGTTAGAATCGGAGTTTTGTTTCTCGTTTGGGTTGATGGACACATCCATGCCCAACTTGAACCTCAACATGTTCAAACCATGGAATTAGTTTATGAATAATATAGTTGGAGTCAGAGGTCAATCCTTAGTTTTGGTTGTTGGACACATCCAAGCCTAACTAAACGGTTGAATGAGCTCCAATCATATTAAAACTATTTCTTGATTAATGGGTCAGCCTTAAGCTTGGAGCATCGATTTGTTGTGCCACAGCCAAGGTCAATGTAAAGAGAGGTGCAGTTAGGTGCTATGTATAATGATACATACTTGTTAATGAGTTAACAACCTAATGATTTATGCAAACATTCAATTAGTTGATAGCATAAGGTAATAGTTACATATATGTGATGTGTAATCGGTATAATTACCTACCTTCATAGCTAAGAAAAACTTGATGGCCACAGCCATGGTGGTTCTTATCTATGGTTGGATATCAACCTATTTGGAGATGTTCCTACGATCTCCCGAATTGATAATAAGGGTGATTCAATTCGTAAAATAAATAGGATTTAATTTATGTATGTTGATACATTCTTTAATAAATCTTCTCACATAATCTCAATTTATATTTCTAGGTTAATCACTCGATCATGTCTTCTCACATAAACTTGCGTTCCATTTTGGACACCAATAAACTGACTAGGCCGAACTACATGGACTGGCTTCGAAACCTGAGGATAGTCCTCAAGGCAGAGAAGCTTGCTTATGTCCTTGAAGAACAACTTCCCACCCATCCTCCAGAAAATGCAACTCCAGACCAATTGTTGGCCTATCAGAAACATGTGACCGATTCTGAAATGGCGGGTTGCATCATGCTAGCCTCTATGGTACCTGAGTTGCAAAAGCAGCATGAGCATATGGATGCTAATACCATCATCTTCCATCTTCATGAGTTGTTTGAAGAGCAGGCGAGATCCGAAAGGTTCGAAGTCTCCAGACTCCTCTTCACCACTAAGATGCAGGAAGGCACTTCTGCCTCGCAGTTTGTGTTAAAGATGTTGGGGTACATTGAGCGACTGAGCGGACTCGGTTTTGCAATGGATCATGAACTAAGTATTGACTTAATTCTGAGTTGTTTACCCAAGAGTTATTCACAATTTGTGATGAACTATCGGATGAACAAACTGGAGACTACCATTCCTGAGTTGATCAACATGCTGAAGACTGTGGAGCCTTCTGTAAAGCCGGATCAAAAAGCAGTACTGTTAGTTGGTTCCTCGAAGAAAGGTTCTAAGAGGAAGGCCAAAGAACAGAACAAAGGGAAGAAGAAAAAGGCCAAAAAGACTGAAAAGAAACCAAAAGGCACTTGCCATCACTGTGGCAAGGAAGGTCACTGGCGAAGAAACTGCAAGATTTATCTTGAGTCCATGAAGAAGAAGGCATCCGATGCCCCATCCTCTTCAGGTATCTTCGTTATTGAATGTCACTCTATTTCCTCAAATACCTGGGTACTTGATACTGGGTGTGGCTCACATATATAATGACATACAGGGGCTAAGGAATAGAAGAAGACTCATCAAGGGAGAAGCGAATTTGAGAGTTGGAAATGGAGCAAAGATTGCTGCTGTTGCCATTGGAACATATTTGCTGAAGCTCCCTACCGGACGTATCTTAGAATTGGATAATTGTTATTTTGTTCCTTCATTAATAAAGAACATTGTATCTATTTCATGTTTGAATGAAAAAGGTTATTATTTAACTTTCAGTAACAATTGTTGTTACATAACTTTAAATGACGTTCTTTATGGGAATGGAACTTTGTGCAATGACATCTACACGTTAGATTTATCCAGTGACGTTTTCAATATCGAAGTTAGTAATAAATGTGCTCGAATAGATAATCGAATAGACTCCTACACGTGGCACTGTCGTCTTGGCCATTTAAGTAAGAAACGCATGACCGAATTTACCCAAGAAATCCATTCCCATTATAACATCATAATCTCTCATGTCGAGTACTATCAGGTCGCAGTAAAGTTCCCTTTCTGCAATTCCGACCGGCACCGCACACAGCACATGAGTGGATGTCATTATTTCTCCCAAGGGTAGGGTCGTTAAGAACCTGCCGTCTAACACTCGCGGAAGCCTGTCTATCTTCTTAGTAAAGGGCACCGAAATGAACGAGTGCGTTGCCCCAGTATCAAATAATGCAGTAGCATACTGACCGGAAATAAGTATCTGACCTGTGACAACCGTAGAAGCTTCCGCAGCGTCTTCCTTGGTAACCGAGAAAACTCTGGCATTCGTCACTGTTGGGGAGGCTTCCAACATCGGGGTCCCTTCCAGCTCGGCTGGCATATAGTGCAACTTTGCTGGTGCACCCGGGTACTGCGCCAGTGGTTGGGGAGAGGCCTGGTTCTTTGTAGGACAATAAGCTGCCATATGTCCCTCCACACCACAGGTGAAATACTGGTTCGTACCCTTACGGCATTCCCCGGAGTGATTCTTCCCGCATGTCGAGCAGGGGGTAGACTTGGTCTGTTTATTTGTTGGGCCTCCTTGAGAGTTGTTCCATGACTTCCGTTTGCCACCTTGGTCTCCTTTTCCGCCAACGTGATTGCCCTGGGACCTTTGTCCTCTTTCACTCATCGCCTTCCGTTGCTGATTAATGTTGTGCAGATAGTGCTCGGTGAGTAGGGCACTACTAAACAGTTCCTCAGCGGTCTGGGGTCTGCTAACTCCGCCAGCCACATTCAGAGCTATTTCAGGCCGCAACATTCTTAGCATAAGTCGGACCCTCTCTTTCTCAGTACGGACCAACTCAGGGCACAGTCGCGCCAGTCGATTGAATTTCTTCACAGCTTCATTGACCGAGAGATCGCCCTGCCGGAATTCCGTGAATTCGTCATAGTGTCTGTTCGTGATCCGCATGTTGAAGAATTCCTCGAAAAACTCTGATTCAAAATCTTCCCACGCCATCTGGTCCACCGGTCTCTTGGCCTTCACCCTTTCCCACCACATTCTGGCATCCCCAGACAGGCAGAATGACGCACACTTGATCTTCTCATACTCAGGCCAGTCCAGCAGCTCCAGGATACTTTCCACCGTCTTGAACCATGCCTGGGCGTCCCAAGGTTCGCCAGCACCCGAGAAATTCTCCGGTTTCAGCCTTAACCACTGGATCAGGTAAGCCTCCTGTCGTGCCACAGTGGTCGAGCCTAGTGGAGGAGTGTGCGTAACCGTAGGTGTCACAGGTATAGCAGTCTGGTTCACTGGTGGAGCAATCTGGTTCACTGGTGGAGTAGTAGAATTTTCCTGTTGGTTCATCAAGGTATTAATGGTCTGCTGCTGCTCAGTGACTTGGCGCTGAAGTTGGGTCACTAATTGAATCAGATCAGGCGATGGGGTTGCCTCGTTAAGTCAGTTACTCTGTCTTCTAGCCATGTTCTTCTTCACCCAAGACAGTATAGCCAATATCAGTTTTCTTTCTACTCCTACATTATTCTAAATATTAAGTTCATAAAAGAAGATAAAATATCATTCATCGTTACATATCTTAAAGTACTTTTTCATCTTACTCTCGTTCATACTTGCATATCTTAAAACCATAAAACATCTTACTACTATAAGATATGTAAAGAGGTACTTACTTGGAAGCGGCAGGAAGAGGGCTTGTGTGTGTGTAGTGAGATGGTTACCGCTCTGATACCAACCTGTAACGCCCGCTTTTTTTTTTCATAAAGCGGCGTTACGTTAACATACTTAAGGCATGTAGACATCATAAGGCAGCGGAATAACTTTAACTTATACATACATGCCCTACTACCATTCCTAACATAATGACATGGAAACTCGGCATATTGACTTCATACTTAAACATCATATCATGTCATACTTAACATCACATCATAGAGTTCCATAAGTCATTATTCAAGCATATAAGTGACCAAAGTAAAGTTCTAGCATAAACGATAAACATATGATTCCCTGGGCCAAGTCACTACCACACACATGCGTTCTTGCCCTCCTGCTGCTTCCATCATTGTCCCCTTGAATGATCTGTGGTATAAGGAAATATGACTATAAGCACACAGGCTTAGTAAGACTCTTTCCTACTTACAAAAACCATTCATCATCTCATAATGAGCACCTGAAACATTTACATGCTTGGTGCTCTACTTAGAACATAACATCTTGAATCACTTATCATATACATAGCATGGCATGAACATAAACATAAGTGAACATTCCTAACATGGCATGAGACATGGCATAAACATAAACATCGTAACACTCTAAGCATGGCATACCACGTGACATGAACATAAGCATGATAACATTCTAAACATGGCATACTATATGACATAAGCATAAACATAATCAACGTTCCTAGCATAGCATAATTCATGGTAAACATGACATACTACATAACATAATTCATGGTATAAACATAACATCCTAAACATTCTTGACATGACATAATACATGGTATACCTGTATGGCCTAAACATAAGCATACTTCCTATCATAGCATATGAACATCTTCTTAACATAATCATGACATAGATCATTTATTTTCATGCATCTTTCTTAACATGAAGCGTAAGCATAAAATCTTATTAGCATAGCATAATGCATAACATGAATGAATACATGAGTGGAATGCATATACATAAGGATGCTTAACTTTTAAAAACATACTTTTAAATGCTTAAACATAATCATCATATCATTGGGGTCCCCGGCTTGTACCACATACATACATCATAAGCGCGCATCCCTAGCAAGTCCGAGGTAGCGAGCCCCGACCTACTAGGGTAAGGACAGCATAGTCGGTAGTCCCCGAACCGAGGCGTTCTTAAGGAGCTCATCCCTGTTGCACAGTTCCAGTAGTGCCAGAACTGTGGACAGCATAGTCGGTAGTCCAGAACCGGGGCGTTCTTAAGGTGCCCATCCCTTGGACCCATACTTCGGTCCGGTACAAGCCCGTTCATAAAGTAAAATACTTTACATGCTTCATCATTTATAAGACATTCATGGCATCTTTAACATAGTATCACTTGTTACGGCTCGGCCCGTCTACTGGCCCATTTACCGGTCCTCACGACAGTCGTACCGTCGACCGTCGACCGTGCCGTTTAGCATATTTATGCCTTAAAGACATAAGCATCATCTTTCATTCATAACATGGCATGCATCTTCTTTCGTAAACATGGCATGCATCATCATTCAGAAAACATGGCATTCATCTTCCTACATAAACATGACATTCATCTTCCAATATAAACATGGCATTCATCTTCCTACATAAACATGGCATGCATACCTACACATCATTCCTATTCCTAGTACTTGCATGATCATAACATAGAAGGTACGCATTGCATTGAACTTGACATGTTTTCATAGATATTTATCCTACTACATAGAGCTTGTATAATCATGATACATAAGGTAACCATTGCATTTCTTGCCTAAGCATGATATCTATCTTAAGCATACATGGTAGGATTTCCATAGCATTCTACCTACCATTCAAATACATGGCATAAAACCTAAGACATACATAATAATCCCTATTAAGCATGGCATCCAATCATAAACATAAAACATAAAACATAGTGCTTAAACATTAGGGTTATGGTGAACATGATTTCTACCACATGCTTGATCCTATACATATAAATACTTTATGGTAAGCATGAACCATCATTCTTTGAACCCTAACCCCACCCGAAACCCTAGATACATGGCTTGGCCGAAACCTATAGGTGGAGTTCCATCAATCCCATAAACATGTACAATAGCATAAGGTAAAGGAACAACCATACATCATCTATGAGACCATAGGAAGTCATTGGGGCTCATGATTAGGGTTAACCCTAATCTTTAGTCCACCTTCCTAGGGCTGGCCGAAACTTATAAGGCCATGGGGGCATGGAAAAATTCCATTAAAATCCCCAACCAATCATTAACCATCAATTATATCTTACCATAGGGCACTTGGGGCCCTTACTTGAAATAAATCCTAACTTTTACCCTATTAACCCATCTTGGCCGAAACTCATAGGGTCTCTAGGCCATGTGAAAATTCACATAAATCACCCTCCATCTCCCTTATATCATGATAATACATAAAACATATACTTGAAGTTTAAGACCCAACCCTACCCATGGGTCCTTGAAGTTGGCCGAAACTTATAGGGTCTCTAGGGTACCCCAAAAATTCTCAAAAATTATATTAAATCTCTAAACATCATAAGGGCACATTAGACAACATGATTTTGATTTTTATCATCATTATAGACCAAGAACCCATGGGGCCGAAACCTATAAGGTTAGGTTCATGGGTTTCCTTTGGTTTTTCCAACATAAACATCACTTACAAAACTTTCATATCATTTTAATCTTTAAGAAAAACTATTATACCACAGGTGAGGGAATCTTACCTTGGTTGATCTTGATTATAAACCTTAGATTTGAGAGATGGATGGAAATCTTGTTGCCTCTTGACCACCCTTAGCCCTTGTACTCTTGTGAAGACCTTAGATCTTGGAGATGAAGCCTTAGTGGAAGTTTTTCCAAGGGAGAACTCCTCCTTGGGGTTTCGGCTAGAATGAGGAGGGAGGAGGGGAGCAAATGCAATTGATGGAAGGAAGAAAGAAACTCCCAAACCCCCTCTTTATCACCCATTAAGGAGGTAAATGAAGAGTCTCTCCATGATCATTCATCTTCTTCTAAGCCTTAACCAATCTCCATTTCATTCCCTTATAACATTCCCTTGCTAGATGAGTTGGTTAAAGCATACATGGTTGTACAAGAGGTCCAAGGTTCAATCCTTGGCCCATGCACCTTATTTTTATTTTATTTTTCCTTCTTATTTTCTATTATTTTCCCCAAAATTCCGAAAATTCTCTAAAAATTCCCCCATAATTATGTTAATATTTCTTATTAAAACCCCCTTTATATTTATATAAATTTTTACCTAAAATTCTCCAATAATTATGGTACTAAAAAGCCCATATAAGACACATTAGTACTTAACTTCTCAATTTAAATGAGAAAATGTGGATTTCTAGGCCAAATTTTATATAAATATTTCTAGGTCCCTCGGAAAATTATCTAGACATGCTCAATATTTTAAGAAAATATTAAGAGAATTTTCCGAGTCGTTACACATGTCATGCTCTGGCCAGAGGCTTCGAATAACAATCCGACGATAGGCCTAGGTGATTTCGGCAAGGAGAGGATGAGGAGATGCCTTGTGGCATTTTTTCCTCATCTTCTTATAGTAAATGAAGAGGTATGCCTCTTCACTTTCCATGGTGACCCTTTTCCTTCCATGGTGACTCTTTTACCTTCCATGGTGACTCTTTATCTCCCTTACACCTATCTATAATTTCCTCTATCCTCCTAATAGCACTCCCTTGCTAGGTGAATTGGTTACATATGCATTCTTAAGGCTTACAACATCTCTAAGGTCCAAGGTTAGATCATTGGCACCTACCTCATGTCATTTTTTTTTTATATTCTTTTGCAAGCCCATCTAAAGTAAGGCCTATTACATGATGTGTTATTTCTTTTATCCTCATGGGGCCCATTAGGATAGCTAATGAAGTGTTATTTAAGACCCATTAGGAATTTCAACCATTTAGAGCCCACATAAGGCCCATTAACACTTACACTAAAATTCCCACAACTCTAACTATCATTCATGAATCATAATCAATATGGCTATTATTCATGCAATTATACTCAATATTAAGGATAATATTGAAGGGAATTTTAGTGGGGTGTTACAGTCCAGGTGGATCTGGGAGATCGCACGTTGGCATGGGAAAAGACCTAGTGAGACTAGGTGGAAAAGATCTAGTGGGACTAGGCACATCTAGTGGGACTAGCCACACCTAGTGGGACTAGGTGAAGTGGAAAAGTCTTAGTGGGACTAGGCACACCTAGTGGGACTAGGTGGAAAAGACCTAGTGGGACTAGGCACACCTAGTCTAGTCCCACTAGTGGGACTAGGTGAAAAGACCTAGTGGGACTAGGCACACCTAGTGGGACTAGGTGAAGTAGAAAAGACCTAGTGGGACTAGGCACACCTAGTGGGATTAGGTGAAATCCTGGTGAGTGAAGCCAGGTCCTAGCTTGGGAAGCTAGGTTGACTGAAATCCTGGTGGGTGAAGCCAGGTCCTAGCTTGGGAAGCTAGGTTGAATGAAGTCCCGATGAGTAAAACTGGGCATGGAGTCTTGGTCCAGGGGACTGAGCACGAGTCAGAAAAGGCTGGGAGCCCATTCTCTTGACTTAGGGTGGAATTGACTTTGGCTGGATCAGTCTGGTGACCGATCAGGGAAGTTGGCATGAACTTCCTTCGTGGATCGGTCTGGTGACCGATCCAGTGAAGTCTGATCGGTCTGGTGACCGATCAGGGAGCGAACAGAGACATTGTGTGACTTCTGTTCAGCTCCTTAGCGGTCTGGTGACCGATCAGGGAGAGAACAAAAGCTTTTGTATTCGGCTCCTAATCGATCTGGTGACCGATCAGGGAGACCTTCAGGTCGTTCTGGTGAGCGATCAAATGTCGCGAGTTTCTCCTTATAACCGATCAGTCTTCAACCTGATCGGTCAGGAAGTGTCCTGATCGGTCCCCAGACCGATCAGGCCACAACCTTATCGGTCTGGTGACCGATCAGTAGGTTTGTGCTGTGAAGCTGGAAAAACACTCTGCAAAGGGGTGGATCGGTCTGGTGACCGATCCATGACTTGGGATCAATTTGGTGATCAATCACTAGAAGTCGCGATTTCAGGTTTCTCACTGTGGACAAATCAGGCTGGAGCCTGATCAGTCTGGGCCTATCCTGATCGGTCTGGTGACCGATCAGGGTCCTCTTTGATCGGTCCGGTGACCGATAAGTAGCCTGAACTTTAATTCGAAATCGCTGTCAGACGCTCTGATCACGTCTGTTTTCTCTGCACTTTCTCTGATACACTGTGATTTCCTTGTGATATGCTTTTCTAAGCGTCTAATGAGTTTGCAAGTAATGGAAGATGACCTAAACAAAGGCGGAGGGTCAACTGGAGACTTTCTTCACGTCAGGTTTGGATGTTTTCTCTTCCCAGGTCTCAACGGCTTCTGGCGTGTGACTGGCAACTGACGGAGGCTCAGCTGGAGAGGATCTTCAGTGGACTGAGTGCTCAGGGAGTCAGGGGGCCAGGCTGTGGCTCAGTGGATGCTGATGGAGAGTCTGGTGATGGGAGGAGAAGCTTAAGACAAAGCTGGAAACAGAGGAGCGAAAGAAGAACAGACAGAAACTTGAGGAGTTTGGCTGGGCTGTGTTAAGGGCTCTCTGTTGCTTTGTGCTTAAGTGTTCTTACTACATTCTTGTGAGGTTCTCTTCTCGAGTGTCTCGTGAGCTTAACTTGTATCCATCTGGGAGACAGCTTGTGGAGAGGTTTCTCCACTGAGAAGGAGGCTTCAGTTTATCCGGTGTTCACCGGGGCTTGATCTGCCGATGATTAAGGGATCGCCCACCTTACGGGCACGCCAAGGAGTAAGGGCAAGTTATCCCCGAACCTTGTACATCGCTGTATTAGCGTTAGTTTGATTCCTTTCTCTGTTTTATTCTTTCTGTTGTATTTTGTTTCCGCTGCTACTAATCTGATCACGCAGAAAGTTTCAAAGAGGGTGCGATTTGAGTGTCTGGCTACATTCACCCCCCCTCCTCTATAGCCATCCAAGCACCAATAAGTGGTATCGGAGCTTGGGGCTCTGTTCAAACGGCTTAACATCCGAGAGCTTACAACAACGATGGTTCTGAGAGAAGGGTTTAGCACCAACCGACCTCCATTCTTCGACGGCACTGATTTCCAATATTGGAGGTCAAAGATGGAGTATTATCTCAAGATTAACATCAACACATGGTTTGCTGTGAAGGAGGGTTTCTCTCCTCCAAAGGATGTTGAGGGAAAAGATCTAGACTTCTTCATGTGGTCGGCTGAGCAAACTCGCAAGGGAGAAGCCGATGCCAAAGCCGTGGTCACCTTGTAGTGTGGGATGACCAAGGAAGAGTTGATCAAGGTGGGTCCTTTTACAAGTGCTAAAGACCTATGGAGTAAGCCCATTAAGCTCCATGAAGGCACTCAAGATACTCGGAGTGCAAAGAAAGACCTCCTTCTCAACCAACTTCAAAACCTTTCCATGGAAGAAAATGAAAAGGTAAGTGAGCTCCATGAAAGATTCAAAAAGATCCTCAATGGTCTACATTCCATCAATGAGAAGGTAGAGAACCGAGATCTTATAAGGTATATCCTCAAATCTTTCCCTAGGAATACTTTGTGGTCATCCATAGTGGATGCCTACAAGGTATCTAGGGATCTTTCAATTATTAAGTTAGAAGATCTATTTTGTGAGATGGAACTACATGAGATCTCTAACCGAAGCCCAAAGGAGAAAGGATTAGCATTTGTGGCAGGTGACAGAAGAAACAAGGAGAAGGAGAAGAACACTCATCACTTTGCCCTCATGGCCATAGAGGATTCAAATGATGTAAGGAGTGATACCGAATCGAGGAACTCCTCAACCGCGCCTCCATCATCTTCGGATGATGAAGAGGTAATCTCTCCGGAGTTGGATAAGTGCTATAGAACCATTGCATGTCTAACTAGGTTGCTTAAAAAAATCTAGGAACAAAGTTAAATTGTTGAAATTGGAAATAGAAGAATTAAAATCCTCTATGGTAGAGGATATTAATAATTCTCATGATGAATCCCTTAAGGATGAGAACAAGACCCTAAGGAGCGAAATTGAAAACCTCAAGAATATTCTTGAGAAATTTTCAATTGGCTCAAAAACCCTAGATATGGTTCTTAACTCCCAAAGGGCGGTTTACAATAAGGTCGGTATAGATTACCGACCTAAAGAACCTAGTATCATGTCACTAATGTCTAGAACACATTTTGGATCATCAAATATTTCTAAGGTTCAAAAAGCTAGAAAGAAATTGACTAAAGCATGGGTGCCTAAGTCCTTCATTGTTGATACATTAGGTCCCAAAATTTGGGTACCTAAAACCTCCATATTTCGAATTGTATAGGTATTAGTTGAGGAGGAGCATCTATCAACATGGATGGTTGATATTTGGTCCTCCAAACATATAGTCATTCCTAGTTAGGAATGTGCTTACCATTCTCTCAAATTCACATGGATGATTTAGATTAACACATAACTTACTCTTGTCATGGATTGCTTGGGATAATTAGTTTTCTTGTTGCAATTTATGTTTTCCTGCAAGTTATATGCCTTATCTCAAGCCTAAAGAGTTTATTTTCTTGTATATGTTATACAACATGAATTCATGCTAAGAAAAATATCAACACATAATTTGTACTGATAAGGCATCAACAGACAAGAACATGAGCTTAAGGGTTAGACTTAAGTTTTTCTTAATATTTTAGAGATGAACCTAGTTGAGTATGCCATGACTTTGATGTATGTGTTATTAATATTATTCTATGGCATGAAAATTTTGATTAAGAACAAGATGAACACATAGTTTGTGATGACCATTGTAAAAATCTCACAAGGCATCACCAAACAAATAACATGAGTTTCAAAAATTCACTGCTTATGTGGTTGACCCAGGGCTTTCTAAAACTTAGTATATATATATATACATCTCCTACATCTAGCTCAAGTTTACCATGTCTTATGAACCATGATTTAAACTTGATATTTATGGGCAACTTGGGGATTAAATTTTTGATACAAACTCGATCTCAGATTGATTGGAACCATGAACTCGATACACACTTAGAACTATGAATTTTCTAATCCAATCCTTGAATTATCAATAGAATGGGGAATTAGAATTGTGGAGTTGACACTAATTTGATACAAGCATGTTTTGAAAATTTGATCATATGTTTTCTTTTGTATCATGAAACCTGATCATGTTTTGGAAATATGATATTAGTATCATATTTTGATTTGAGGGATGTCTTTTGGATAAGGGAAACCCTTTAGGATCAATCGGATTAAATCTAATTGGAATAAGGGTTAAGAGTGGTTAAGAGTTGAAACAAATAAGATTTTGAAACATATCAGATTTCTGAACTTTCAGAAATTTCTGAAATCTGATCGGAACAAACCTTCTGTATCAGACCTGATCGGTCCACCGACCGATCAGGACTCACCCTGATCGGTCTGGTGACCGATCAGGGATCATTCTGATCGTTCTGGTCACCGATCAGATCAATGCTGATCAGGAACTCCCAGATCGTTCCAAAGGTATAAGACTACTGTAACGCCCGCTTTTTTTTTCATAAAGCGGCGTTACACTAACATACTTAGGGCATGTGAGCATCGTAAGGCAGCGGAATAACTTAAACTTACACATACATGCACCTAACTATCCTTGCTAACTTGGTGACATGGGAACTTAGCATTTTAACATCATACTTATCATCATATCATAAAGTCACATAGTTATCCATCAAGCACACAAGTAGCAAGTGTAAGTTGTTTAGACAACACCATCATAAAATTTGCATAAAACTTGTAATTATATATTTCCTTGGCCAAGTCACTACCACACACATACATACTTGCCCCTCCTGTTGCTTCCTTATTGTCCTCTCGCTTGACTGCGGTATGAGGAAAATAAGACTATAAGCACATAGGCTTAGTAAGACTCTTTCCTACTCACAAAAATCCATACGTCACATAAACATAAACGAAATGCTTCAATCCTACATATCATAGCATACTTCTTATCATAAACCTAAACACAATCATGGCATCATTCTTAGCATGAACATGAATAAAATCATGGCCTCATAACTTAGCATGAACATGGATAAAATCATGGCATCATAATTTAGCATGAACATAATTAAAATCATGGCATCATAATCTAGCATGAACATAAACATAATCATAAGCATACATTTGCTATCATGGCATAACTCTTAACATAACACATGGGCATATTCTTAACATAAACATAAGCATAATATTCGCTATCATGGCATAATACATAGCATGAATGAATGCATGAGTTGAATGCATAGACATAAGGATGCTTAATTTAAAATCATACTTTCTTTTAAATACTTAAACATAATCATAACATCATTGGGGTCCCCGGCTTGTACCACATACATACATCATGTGTGCGCATCCCTAAGTAAATACGAGGTAGCTAGTCTCGACCTACTAGGGTAAGGACAGCTACGGTAGTCCTAGAACCGGGGCGTTCTTAAGGTGCCCATCCCTGTTGGACAGCTTCGGTAGTCCCAGAACCGTGGACAACATAGTCGGTAGTCCAGAACCGGGGCGTTCTTAAGGTGTCCATCCCTTGGACTCATACTTCGGTCCGGTACAAGCCCATTCATAAAGTAAAATAACTTTACATGCTTCATCATTCATAAGACATTCATAGCATACTTAGACATAACATAGCTTTGTTACATGAAGCATGACATAGAGCATACTTGACCTTTCATTGTTCATACTTAATGCATAGCATCATGATGCCTTAAAGGCATGAGCATTATCTTCATTCATAAAACATGGCATGCATCTTCATTCACAAAACATGGCATGTGTTACGCCCGACCTTATATCTACCCTTAAGGCGGGGTTACGGGTCCATATATTCAAATCATTTATCATCTTAAGCATGTATATCCAAACAAAATAGTTACAATAAAAGAAATGTAGTAAGCATGCTTATTGAAGACTAATTTACCAAGCAAGGTTTTTCTTTTTTTTCATTTCTTTTATATCTACATGCATTTACAACCTAATCGGAAGATCATTTAACACACTATAGCATGGAATCTCAAGTAAGAATATAGCAAGAGTTATCTAGTCTTAGATACATGCAAGAGAAGCATTCATAAGAAATTAGCATTCATAAGAAACAGAAAATAGTAATTATCTAGCATTTTACTTAGCATGCATACTACAAAGTTTAGACATTAATGATAGTGTTATCTAGCATGACATAGGTTCCATATCCCTAACTTAATCCCAGTAGAGTAATCATGATCATCACACATTCAGAGTATAGCAATACAATTTCAATCTTTCATTGGAAGCAGTTTAGATTCTAGACAAAACAAGGTAGATAGAATCTTTCGTTCTTTCCCGAGCCATCACCACACACATCCTCTAGCCTTCCCTCTGCCTCTTCCTTTAGTTCAAGTATTTCTTACCGCTATCTGCAGCATAAGAAAACAACATGAACTAGTAAGCAAAACATGCTTAGTAAGAATCCGGGCCTACTCGCAAAACCATATCGATACATCATATCATGTACTCAGTAATCAAGATAGAACAAGATTATAAGCATCATAAGCATCTCATCAAAGCATCATAAGCATCACATCAAATATCTCTAAGTACTTACAGAACAAGATTATCACATAATTAGAAATGTTTTTCAAAAAGTTCCATAAAGGTAAGTACTTAAAAATACAATATCTCCCAGGGCCCAGTTGTAGTACCACATCATGCGCGTTCCCTAATAAATTGGGGTAGCGAGCCACCAATCTAATTAGAGCAGGACCCTTCCGTCCTACCAATGTCATGACCTTCAGTTAACATGCACATTGGATTTGTTTAACGACCCCCTTCCGAGTCGGGTACACAACTTTCAAAGTAAAGTAATTTATCATGCAATTACTCATATATGTATATGCCTAAAGGTACTCTTAATCACTTCTCAAAGGGACACACCACACATTCGGGTGCTCTTGATCCCCTAGGGACACACCACACATTCGGGTGCTCTTGATCCCAGTTCAATAGAGTATCCTTTTTTTTTTAAGCATATTATCCACCACATCTCAACCACATCATGTTCATGTCATAAGAGTGCCCCATGGGCTATAAGGCATGCTTTTATACCTAACAAGATAGGTCACATAATTTATACACACATCATATAAGTGTAGCATGCTTCATGGTTTCATTAAGGACTTCCCAACCCTAGAGCTAGGGTTGGCCGAAACTCACAAGTAAAGGAGTTTGGTTTTCCAATCAAGCATTCGTTCAAGCATTCTTACAAACACCTCAAGTACATTTCATGTAACAATTTAAACATGGTTTAAACCTCAAAGTGGGGTTAGCATCCACTAACCCTAATTTACAAGGGTTTGGCCGAAACCTTGTAGGGTACCAAACCCTAATTTTGTCCTTCCAAAAATTTGGAAACATCACATACGAGTATACCCTAGGTCTTAAGGGTTATTTTCATGTAATGAAAAGTTGCCAAGCACATCCCTTAGGAAGTGGCCGAAACCCACACAAGGACAACCCTAGGTTTTTGTTCTTGACACCATGAAGAAAAATCCATCTACATGTATACCCTAAGTCCCAAAGTCTTCCCATGCATCAAAGTTGGATCAAACCTTTCTCTTGGACCCCCAAACCTAGGGTGGCCGAAACTTCTACAAGGATGATCCTTGTGATTTTTCAAAAGAAACACACAAACAAACATTTAATAGCAATTATACTGCAGGCGAGAGGATACTTACATCCTAGCGCTGGAATTTAACCTTCTTTAAATCGTAGGGTACCCTACACTTGGAGGGTATGCGAAGATCCTTTTCTTCCAAATCTTCTCTCTAGTATTCCTTGGTCTTGGTAGAGAGCAATGGCTCTTGGACTCTCCTTCTTGTAATTGCCCTAGGGTTAAATTTCGAAAGGGAAGGGGGAAGGCTAGGCTCGGCAAGGAAGAAGAAGAAGGGAGGAAGAAGAATGAAAAAAAAAAACTTCTTTCTAACTTCCTTCTCTTACTCTTATTTATACACCTCTTGTGAAAAGACATGTCTCTTCTTTGCCCAAGCCTTAACACGCATGTCTCCCCTTCTCCTAACACGAAACACCCATTAGAGCATCTGGTTAGGAAGGAGTTAGTGCAAGTGATAGGTTCAAGGTTCGATCCTTGCTTCCTCCACTTTGCACTTTCTTTTTTTATTACCTCTTAATAATTCATTTCCAAGCCTATCATGGAATTTCATAATATTAATAATACTTCATGAATCTAATATTTCATGATAATAATATTTCATAAATATAATATTTCATGCTAATATTTCATGATAATAATATTTCATGTATTCATGACATTTCATAGCATGTAATTGCATGAAATTTATATCATTTCATTATAACCATTTTCATACATTGTCATGATTTTACATTGACAAATTTGGGGTGTTACAGCATGCTTACATAAAACATCATTCTTGTTCATAGTGCTTGCATTAACTTCATTCATAAACATGGCATGCTTACATAAAATATCATTCTTGTTTATAGTGCTTGCATGATCATGGCATATAAGGTATGCATTGCATTATATTCATTAAACATGACATGTCTACTTAGACCATCATCCTATTCCATAGAGCTTGCATGATCATGATACATAAGGTAGCATTGCATTTCATACATAAGTATAGTATCTATCACAAGCATGCATAGGTGGGACTTCTATAAACCGGTTACATACTATCTAAGCGCATGGCATAGAACATAAGACATTCATGAATAAACCCTATTAAGCATGACATCTAACATGAACATACAACCATGTAACATAGTACCTAAGGTTAGGGTTATAGGTAACATAATTTCTACCACATGCTTGAACCTATATATGTACATCATAATGAGCCATAAACCATCATTCATCAAACCCTAACTCCACCTAAACCCTATTTACATTGCTTGGCCGAAACTTGCAAGGAAGGGTTCCATCATTCAAATAACATGTAAGGTAGCATAAGGTAAAGAAACAACCATACATTACCTATAAGGCCATAGGAAGTCATTAGGGCTCATGATTAGGGTTAACCCTAACCTTTAGCCCTCCTTCTTAGGGTTGGCCGAAACCTTACAAGGTCATGGGTGCATGGAAAAATTCTATAAAATTCCCAATCAAACATTAAACACTAACCATACCATACCATAGGGGCCTTTGGAACCAATACTTGAAGAAAACCTTAACTCCTTGCCCTAGAACCCTTCTTGGCCGAAACCTTTAGGGTTATAAAGCCTTGTGAAAATTCACATAAATCACCCTCAACCTCTCTTGTATCATGAAGATACACAAGATACATACTTGAAGGGTTAGGTCCAATCCTAACCATGGAATCATGGTGAAGGTCCCAAACCCTAAAGGGTCTTAGGGTACCCTACAAATTTTCCAAAATTATCTTCTATTCTATATTCATCATGAGAACACATTAGAAAACATGAGAGATATTTTTAACATCAATTTTGAACCCAAACACATGGTGGCTGAAAGTTAAAGGGCCAAGATCATGGGTTTTTCTCAACATAAAACCTAACGAAACTTCATAATATGATAAACATTCAAGGGAACTATCATACCATAGGTGAGGGAGTCTTACCTTGGGTTTTCTTGATTTTTCACCTTGAATATAGAGAACCAAAAGAACTCCTTAGACCTTAGGTCACCCCTAGCCCTTGTAGCCTTGTGAAACCTTTAGATCTTGAAGACGAGGCCTTCTTGTGGAGCTTTTCCAAGGGAAAACCCCACTTGTGGGTTTCAGCTAGAGGGAGGAAGGAGGAGGAAGAAGAGTGGCTTGTAGATGAAGGAAGAAAAGTAACTCCCATGCCACCTCCCTCATTCGTTTATACTACATTAAGGAGGGTAAGTGAAGAGTCATGGTGTCTCTTCTCTTGATGACTTTTCATTTTCCTAAGCCTTAACCAAAATCCACTTCATTCCCTCATAGAACTCCCTTGCTAGGTGAATTGGTTAGTGCATGCATGGTAGTACAAGAGGTCCAAGGTTCGATCCTTGGTGCATGCACCCATTTTTTTATTTTATTTTTATTTTATTTCGAAAATTCCCCTAAAACTCACCCATAATCATGCTAATATTCCTCATTAAAACCCATTTATATTTATATTAACTTTTACCTAAAATCTACTAATAATCATGGTACTAGAAAGCCCATATAAGGCCCATTAGTACTTAATTTCCCAATTAAATGAGAAAAATCATGGGTTTCTAGGCTAAGGTTCGTACTAATATCTCTAGGTCCCTCGAAAAATTATCTAGACATGATCCATATTTTAAAGAAAATATTGAGAGAATTTTCCGGGTCGTTACAATCCCCCATACCTCGTGAAAGTTCATCCTCGAACTTAGAATAGCTCCGGGTACTTGTGTCTCATCTCGTCCTCGCGTTCCCAGGTAGCTTCCTCGAACCGCTAACTTTTCCATAAGACCTTGACTAAGGGCACCTCCTTGCTCCTTAGCTTTTTGATTTCCCGATCCAAGATTTGTATAGGTCGGCTTTCAAAACTTAGGTCTTCCTGAACTTGTACTGTCTGTGGCTCGATCACTTGGTCTGTGTTTAGAATACACCTCTTGAGTAACGACACATGAAACACGTTATGTATAGCCGACATCTCTTGAGGCAGCTCTAGTTCATATGCCACCTTGCCAACTATTTTCAGAATCGGGTACGGTCCCACATAACGCGGACTTAGTTTTCCTTTCTTACCAAATCTTGTTACCCCTTTCATAGGAGCCACCTTGAGGAATACTAAATCTCCAACCTCAAATTCCAGTGGTCTACGCCAGACATCTGCATAACTCTTCTGCCAGCTCTGAGCAGTTTCTATCCGTTGTCGAATGCTCTGTATAGCTCGGGTGGTGCTGTCTATGACATCCGTTGTGAGCCTCATCTCCTTCTTTTCACCACCTTCGTACCAACAGATCGGAGACCTGTATCTCCTCCTGTACAAAGCTTCATAAGGTGTCATTCTGATAGTAGCTTGGTAGCTATTATTGTATGCGAATTCCGCTAAACATAGATATCGGCACCAACTTCCCTTGAAATCTAGAGCACAAGCTCTCAACATATCTTCCAATACTTGATTCACCCGCTCAGTTTGCCCGTCAGTCTGAGGGTGAAAAGTGGTACTGAACCGCAGTTTAGTGCCAAGAGACTTCTGGACACACTCCCAAAAATGTGAGGTAAAACGACCATCCCTATCTGAGATGATAGTTTTGGGAACTCCATGAAGTCTGATTATCTCCTTAGCATATAATTGAGCTAGTTGCTCAATCGAATAAGTCATCTTGATTGCTAAGAAGTGAGCAGACTTCGTCAACCTGTCCACTATTACCCATATTGCGTCATATCCGTTTGTAGTCTTGGGAAGTCCAGAAATGAAATCCATAGAGATATCTTCCCATTTCCATTCCGGAATTGGAAGTGGTTGCAAAACTTCTCTGGGTCGCTGGTGTTTTGCTTTCACTCGTTGACAAGTCAGGCAAGTACTCACATGCTGAGCCACATCCTTCTTCATACCGGACCACCAGAATTTCTCCTTCAGGTCTTGATACATTTTGGTGGATCCTGGATGCATCGAATAAGGGGTTCCGTGAGCTTCCGCTAATACTTCTCTCCGCAGCTCCAGATCATTAGGGATACATAGACGATCCCTAAGGTACAGTACTCCTCCGTCGGCGATACGAAAACCATCGCCCTTCCCTACTAGAATTTCTTGCTTGATTCTCTGAAGACTCGGATCACCATTTTTTTTTTAACATAACTTTATTTATTAGATCTTATAAGTTCAACCAAAACCATCCGTACTCAATGAACTAGGTGGGCTGCCATCACGCCCATCAGGAAAAATATCATGGCCGTAGCTATCACTCCCTCATTCATCTCCCCTTGGCCTGCCTCAGGATCTTCTACCGTTTCCATCGGATCCTCTTCTTCTATCTCGGGAACCTCCTCGGCCACTCGGGGTCTTCCTCGAACATCTCGAGCATCTCAGGATCTTCCTCAAGCATCTCGGGATCTTCCTCGATCATCGGGTCTTCCTCAAACATCTCGAGCATCTCGGGATCTTCCTCATACATCTCGGGGCCCTCCTCGTACATCTCGGGGTCCTCCTCATACATCTCGGGGTCCTCCTCGGGATCTTCCTTAGAGTCCCCCAGATCCTCCGGAAACTCATGATGAAGAAGTTGCCTACATAATTCCCTATATGAGATACGACATCCATGCTGCCCCCAGATCTGATAAGCAACCTCCCTCGCACTCCAATCCTATGATCATCCATAATTGGAAACCCTTCTTGCTCGAGTTTCCAGAATAGCCGATCCAACTTCCCCATATTGCCTTGGATCCCAAGGACCGGACTATACTCCACCTCTTCTATCTGCTCCAGCAGCTCACGACTCCGCCCATGGTAACGACTTATGGTGCCAATCTCATGCAACATCTGGAATTGAAAAAAACAACACAGTCAGTACAACATTGACAAAAACCAGTACAGAACTAGTTTTTTTTTTCAATTCACAAATATATGCAGAGAAAAGCACACCAAATAAACTCAGTTTCCTTTACCTTAATAATTACAATAATACATTTTTTTTCTTTCTATCCCTACCCGCATATCCAATCCTATGTATTTGATTTCATAAAAGGAGATACATTATCGTCCATATTTGCATATTCTAGAATCATAAAAGAACATAAGATATACACAAATGTACTTACTTGGAAGTGGCAGGAAAGAGACTTGATGTGTGTGTAGTGAGATGGCAACTGCTTTGATACCAACCTGAACGCCCGTTTTTTTTTCATAAAGCAGCATTACGCTAACATACTTAGGGCATGTGAGCATCGTAAGACAGTGGAATAACTTAAACTTACACATACATGCACCTAACTATCCTTGCTAACTTGGTGACATGGGAACTTAGCATTTTAACATCATACTTATCATCATATCATAAAGTCACATAGTCATCCATCAAGCACACAAGTAGCAAGTGTAAGTTGTTTAGACAACACCATCATAAAATTTGCATAAAACTTGTAATTATATATTTCCTTGGCCAAGTCACTACCACACACATACATACTTGCCCCTCCTGTTGCTTCCTTATTGTCCTCTCGCTTGATCTGCGGTATGAGGAAAATAAGACTATAAGCACATAGGCTTAGTAAGACTCTTTCCTACTCACAAAAATCCATACGTCACATAAACATAAACGAAATGCTTCAATCCTACATATCATAGCATACTTCTTATCATAAACCTAAACACAATCATGACATCATTCTTAGCATGAACATGAATAAAATCATGGCCTCATAACTTAGCATGAACATAGATAAAATCATGGCATCATAATTTAGCTTGAACATAAAATATGGCATCATAATTTAGCTTGAACATAAAATCATGGCATCATAATTTAGCATGAACATAATTAAAATCATGACATCATAATCTAGCATGAACATAAACATAATCATGAGCATACATTTGCTATCATGGCATAACTCTTAACATAACACATGGGCATATTCTTAACATAAACATAAGCATAATATTCGCTATCATGGCATAATGCATAGCATGAATGAATGCATGGGTTGAATGCATAGACATAAGGATGCTTAATTTAAAATCATACTTTCTTTTAAATACTTAAACATAATCATAACATCATTGGGGTCCCCGGCTTGTACCACATACATACATCATGTGCGCGCATCCCTAAGTAAATACGAGGTAGCTAGTCTCGACCTACTAGGGTAAGGACAGCTACGATAGTCCTAGAACCGGGGCGTTCTTAACGTGCCCATCCCTGTTGGACAGCTTCGGTAGTCCCAGAACCGTGGACAGCATAGTCGGTAGTCCAGAACCGGGGCGTTCTTAAGGTGCCTATCCCTTGGACCTATACTTCGGTCCAGTACAAGCTATTCATAAAGTAAAATAACTTTACATGCTTCATCATTCATAAGACATTCATAGCATACTTAGACATAGCATAGCTTTGTTACATGAAGCATGACATAGAGCATACTTGACCTTTCATTGTTCATACTTAATACATAGCATCATGATGCCTTAAAGGCATGAGCATTATCTTCATTCATAAAACATGGCATGCATCTTCATTCATAAAACATGGCATGCTTACATAAAACATCATTCTTGTTCATAGTGCTTGCATTAACTTCATTCATAAACATGACATGCTTACATAAAATATCATTCTTGTTTATAGTGCTTGCATGATCATGGCATATAAGGTAAGCATTGCATTATATTCATTAAACATGACATGTCTACTTAGACCATCATCCTATTCCATAGAGCTTGCATGATCATGATACATAAGGTAGCATTGCATTTCATACATAAGTATAGTATCTATCACAAGCATGCATAGGTGGGACTTCTATAAACCGGTTACATACTATCTAAGTGCATGGCATAGAACATAAGACATTCATGAATAAACCCTATTAAGCATGGCATCTAACATGAACATACAACCATGTATCATAGTACCTAAGGTTAGGGTTATAGGTAACATAATTTCTACCACATGCTTGAACCTATATATGTACATCATAATGAGCCATAAACCATCATTCTTCAAACCCTAACTCCACCTAAACCCTATTTACATTGCTTGGCCGAAACTTGCAAGGAAGGGTTCCATCATTCAAATAACATGTAAGGTAGCATAAGGTAAAGAAACAACCATACATTACCTATAAGGCCATAGGAAGCCATTAGGGCTCATGATTAGGGTTAACCCTAACCTTTATCCCTCCTTCTTAGGGTTGGCCGAAACCTTACAAGGCCATGGGTGCATGGAAAAATTCCATAAAATTCCCAATCAAACATTAAACACCAACCATACCATACCATAGGGGCCTTTGGAACCCATACTTGAAGAAAACCTTAACTCCTTGCCCTAGAACCCTTCTTGGCCGAAACCTTTAGGGTTATAAAGCCTTGTGAAAATTCACATAAATCACCCTCAACCTCTCTTGTATCATGAAGATACACAAGATACATACTTGAAGGGTTAGGTCCAATCCTAACCACGGAATCATGGTGAAGGTCCCAAACCCTAAAGGGTCTTAGGGTACCCTACAAATTTTCCAAAATTATCTTCTATTCTATATTCATCATGAGAACACATTAGAAAACATGAGAGATATTTTTAACATCATTTTTGAACCCAAACACATGGTGGCCGAAAGTTCAAGGGCCAAGATCATGGGTTTTTCTCAACATAAAACCTAACGAAACTTCATAATATGATAAACATCAAGGGGAACTATCATACCACAGGTGAGGGAGTCTTACCTTGGGTTTTCTTGATTTTTCACCTTGAATATAGAGAACCAAAAGAACTCCTTAGAACTTAGGCCACCCCTAGCCCTTATAGCCTTGTGAAACCTTTAGATCTTGAAGATGAGGCCTTCTTGTGGAGCTTTTCCAAGGGAAAACCCCACTTGTGGGTTTCGGCTAGAGGGAGGAAGGAGGAGGAAGAAGAGTGGCTTGTAGATGAAGGAAGAAAAGTAACTCCCATGCCACCTCCCTCATTCCTTTATACTACATTAAGGAGGGTAAGTGAAGAGTCATGGTGTCTATTCTCTTGATGACTCTTCATTTTCCTAAGCCTTAACCAAAATCTACTTCATTCCCTCATAGAACTCCCTTGCTAGGTGAATTGGTTAGTGCGTGCATGGTAGTACAAGAGGTCCAAGGTTCGATCCTTGGTGCATGCACCCATTTTTTTATTTTATTTTTATTTTATTTCGAAAATTCCCCTAAAACTCACCCATAATCATGCTAATATTCCTCATTAAAACCCATTTATATTTATATTAACTTTTACCTAAAATCTACTAATAATCATGGTACTAGAAAGCCCATATAAGGCCCATTAGTACTTAATTTCCCAATTTAAATGAGAAAAATCATGGGTTTCTAGGCTAAGGTTCGTACTAATATCTCTAGGTCCCTCGGAAAATTATCTAGACATGATCCATATTTTAAAGAAAATATTGAGAGAATTTTCTGGGTCGTTACAACTACTCCTCAATCTGATCACCTTCCATCAAATTGTATCAGTTTAATGATCATACTACACACAAATCTAATACAAATCAATTACAATTGGAACATACTCATCATACTTGGAGCAAATATAATACTGATTCGATACAAACCCGTGTTGAAATTTTTGAAATTCATATGAACGGGTTGTTTGAATCATGTCTCTTGATCTCTTGCTCCTTGATGAGGAATAACTTTCAAGAAACCCCCAGTTATGAAATTTCAATTGTTAATGCAATTTGATCTTGAACGAATCAGAATTACAAAATTTTTCTGAAAATTGATCGTTCATAGATAAATCAAAAATTTTTCTATCAATCATCAGTCTGATGAAGCTGCATTACTACTTGTCATATAAAATATACATGTTTGACCATGATATTATTCTGCATATGTTTTCATGTGCAATTAAAAAATTTACCTTTGATTATTTTGGGTTTGGGGGGAGACCCATGGTTAAGGGGGAGTTATGTTGAAACTTAATAACCATACCCTTTTCGATGTTTGACAAAGGGGGAGAGAATGGTTGATTAAGTTTAGGGCAATGATTTTGTAGGGGGAGGATCATGATTTCCTTACGAAAATTGAATGGACTTCAATTGATCATTAATACCTAAACTTAAATCGGGTTGTCAAACAACAAAAAGGGAGAGATTATTGATGTAGTCTGGCCCGATTGTTGATTTGGTGTTGACAACGATTTAAGTTTGGTGAGTGAATTTGGATTAAGTCTAGATGGATCTGGGAGATCGCACGCTGGCATGGGAAAAAACCTAGTGAGACTAGGCACACCTAGTGGGACTAGGTGAAGTGGAAAAGACCTAGTGGGATTAGCACACCTAGTGGGACTAGGTGGAAAAGACCTAGTGAGACTAGGTGAAAAGACCTAGTGGGACTATGCACACCTAGTAGGACTAGGTGAAGTAGAAAAGACCTAGTGGGACTAGGCACACCTAGTGGGACTAGGTGAAATCCTGGTGAGTGAAGCCAGGTCCTAGCTTGGGAAGCTAGGTTGACTGAAATCCTGGTGGGTGAAGCCAGGTCCTAGCTTGGGAAGCTAGGTTGAATGAAGTCCCGGTGAGTGAACTGGGCATGGAGTCTTGGTCCGAGGGACTGAGCATGAGTCAGAGAAGGCTGGGAGCTCGTTCTCTTGACTTAGGGTGGAATTGACTTTGGCTGGATCAGTCTGGTGACCGATCAGGGAAGTTGGCACGAACTTCCTTCGTGGATCGGTCTGGTGACCGACCCAGTGAAGTCTGATCGGTCTGGTAACCAATCAGGGAGTGAACAGAGACATTGTGTGACTTCTGTTCGGCTCCTGATCGGTCTGGTGACCGATCAGGGAGAGAACAGAAGCTTTTGTGTTCGGCTCCTGATCGGTCTGGTGACCGATCAGGGAGACCTTCAGGTCATTCTGGTGAATGATCAAATGTTGCGAGTTTCTCCTTATAACCGATTAGGCTTCAACCTGATCGGTCAGGAAGTGTCCTGATCGGTCCCCAGACCGATCAAGCCACAACCTGATCGGTCTGGTGACCGATCAGTAGGTTTGGGCTACAAAGCTGGAAAAACACTCTGCAAAGGGGTGGATCGGCCTGGTGACCGATCCACGACTTGGGATCGATCTGGTGATCGATCACTAGAAGTCGCGATTTCAGGTTTCTCACTATGGACCGATCAGGCTGGAGCCTGATTGATTTGGGCCTATCCTGATCGGTCTGGTGACCGATCAGGGTCCTCTCTGATCGGTCCGGTGACCGATCAGTAGCCTGAACTTTAATTCGAAATCGCTATCAGACGCTCTGATCACGTCTGTTTTCTCTGCACATTCTCTGATACACTGTGATTTCCTTGTGATATGCTTTTCTAAGCGTCTAATGAGTTTGCAAGTAATGGAAGATGACCTAAACAAAGGTGGAGGGTCAACTGGAGACTTTCTTCACGTCAGGTTTGGATGTTTTCTCTTCCCAGGTCTCAACGGCTTCTGGCGTGTGACTGGCAACTGACGGAGGCTCAGCTGGAGAGGATCTTCAGTGGACTGAGTGCTCAGGGAGTCAGGGGCCAGGCTGTGGCTCAGTGGATGCTGATGGAGAGTCTGGTGATGGGAGGAGAAGCTTAAGACAAAGCTGGAAACAGAGGAGCGAAAGAAGAACAGACAGAAACTTGAGGAGTTTGGCTGGGCTGTGTTGAGGGCTCTCTGTTGTTTTGTGCTTAAGTGTTCTTACTACATTCTTGTGAGGTTCTCTTCTCGAGTGTCTCGTGAGCTTAACTTGTATCCATCTGTGAGACAGCTTGTTGAGAGGTTTCTCCACCGAGAAGGAGGCTTCAGTTTAACTGGTGTTCACCGAGGCTTGATCTGCCGACGATCAAGGGATCGCCCACCTTACGGGCACGCCAAGGAGTAGGGGCAAGTTATCCCCGAACCTTGTACATCGTTGTGTTAGCGTTGGTTTGATTCCTTTCTCTGTTTTATTATTTCTGTTGTATTTTGTTTCCGCTGTTACTAATCTGATCACGCAGAAAATTCCAAAGAGGGAGCAATTTGAGTGTCTGGCTACATTCACCCCCCTATAGCCATCCAAGCACCAACAGTTAATCCTAATAATTTTGTAGAAAATAATAAAACTTTAATTAATAATCATGAAGAAAATCCTAAAAATTTTGTAGATAATAAAAAAACTTTAATAAATAATCATGAAGATAATCCTAATAATTTTGAAGATAATAATGAAAATTTAATTAATAATCATGAAGATAATCCTAATAATTTTATAATAAATCTTTAATTAATAATTCTAAAGATAATCTTAATAATTTTGAAATTAATAATGAAACATTGATTAATAATTCCGAAGATAATCCTAATAATTTTTAAGTTAATCATGAATAGTTCATTAAAAATCTAGATGATAATTCCCAACTTTAATTATTGATTCTGAATATTATTCAAGATGAAGATGAATTAATCCAAATTGAAACTATAATTAAAAAATCTTTTAAGAAAAGAAATAAAATAGAAATATTAAATATAATTTAAAAGAATCAGAATTATTTGAATTAACGGAAAAGATGCAATTAAATCTAAAATTATTGATTGACTCTTAAAAAATTCAAATCTAATTGAATAAATCTTAAATTTTAATTAATTATTCAACTAAATTAAAAATTCAAAATTAAAATCTTAATTCAAAAATCTAATTACAAAATTCTTAAAAATTCAAAATCTAGTTAAATAAATCTCAAATTCTAATTCAACTTTAATTAGAAACTTAATGTTAAAACCCTAATTCAAAATTTAAAAATTGTTAATCTAAAATTCACGAACTAAATTTTAATTAAACACCTGTAATTATGTAACTATTAAAATTTTACCTTACTGAAACAATCAACTTAATAATAATAAATGTATCAAAGTGGGTTGATATATTTATGGGTTCATATGATCTGTATCAAATCAAGAATTTGATATTTTATTAGAAATTAAATTAAAATGCTTTAACTTGATTGACACATGCATAACTACCATACTCATGCATTTGCTTATTTTTCTTCATATATATATATATATATATATATATATATATATATATATCATGTCATTCATGCTAGTTTATTTCCTGCTTAATCTAGAATGACCAGATAGGAAAAAGATTGTTTGATGCTTGCCTGACATAGTACCAGGGTGGGGCAAGATGATAATACGTAAGGGAAATTTGGTCTAAAATGTCAAGAAGGGTAAGGAGTGCCCGATTTGGTTGACTTAGCTAAGTGAAACTAGCCGAAGCTACCTCGCCACATCCTAGAATAGTTAAACCAGGATTCTCAAAGAGTAAATTAAAAGTATCATTTATTTAAAAGGCTTTGTTAAGGAAAGGGTCGTTGTTTCAATACTCTTGAAGACCTCTGTACCTCGCCAAAATCTGGAAGCCAATTATAGAAATTTACTTTTAAGTTACTACTTGTTAAACTTGAATCTAACTCAAGATCAAACAATCTATAAAATTAAATTGAAAAAAAAATTAATTAAGCATCTCACAAACACTTATAAGGCTACCATGCTTGTTTATACTACGACACTTAGAATGGGTGAGATGATAAGGACTAATTAATTGATAAATGATCTCAAACTATTTTCAAAAATCCTTAGAATATTTTCCTAAAAACCTATTTTCAAAATAATGATTTAAACACAATAATGTTTTAATGAATTTCATGCACGATTGAGTGTATTTATAAGTAGTCTTCAAAATCCTATATATCTTTTTGAAAATTGCTTGACTTACACTTAAACACAATTCCTCTAAGTCAACACTAAAGTCCTTTAAGATACTTAGGTAGAGTTCTTTGTAGTTAACAAGGGTAGCCAAAAGGTGTCAGGTTCAGGGGGTATTTATTTTTCTTTTCGTGCAAATTTTATGTTTATTATTTATTCCAAAAATTATCATATCTCTGAAAAATATTTTTTTGTCACTCAAAAATTTATTTTTGGGAAACATTTCTTTCAAAAATTACCATATCATTCAAAAATGTTTCTCATAAATGTTAGGACTGTAACCGTCAAGCTAGAGGGGGGTGAATAACTTTTCGATTTTCTTCCTCCAATCGTTAGTGTGCAAGCAGAATATACTAAATAAATCAAAAACTAACAAATAAGAACAACACACCGATGTACGTGGTTCGGAGATTATGCTCCTACTCCACGGCAGTTCGTAAGGTGGACGACCCCTAATCCTTTGGTGGATGATTTCCCGGAGCACCTACAGCTAGATCTCGTCACTCCTTGTGGGTGGAGAAACCTCGCCACAACACTTGTACACGACCTGAGCAATATAGGCTACTAATCAACTCTATCCAAGCAGGTTTCACCAAGAAGAAATGGCCTTAAACGAGCTCCCTTAAATAGAGCTCGAGGTTGAATATGACCGTTACCAGTCGACTGCCCTAGGGGCAGTCGACTGACCTCTCTTGAATTCGAATTTCACAGCATGACCTTTCGAATTCTGGCCATATCAGTCGACTACCCCTGGGGCAGTCGACTGGTCCTTCCCTAAGCCTAGGGTTACCCTTCCCGAGTACATATCTCTCCACACTCGAACCCTCCCAGCTTAGTTCCTGAGTGCAATCACTCAACACTCGGGCCCTCACGTCTTGGTTGACTCTTCAAACGACAGTCTCGATCTGTTGCCTTCACGCCCTTTTCATCTTCGGCTCTCGTCCCTCAAATGCGCATGCAAGCCCTTGACTTGCCTCCATGTCATCCTTCACGCATGCCTCGAAGTATGCGTCCCTCAGCTCATCGTCTCTGCTCCAGTAGCCTCGATCTATTACCTTCAAGCCTTCTTCGACTTTGGCCCTCGTCCCTCAGATGTGTACGCAAGCCCACGACTTGCCTCCATGCCATCCTTCACGTATGCCACGATGTCCGCTTCCCTCGGCTCATCGTCCCTGCTTCGTCCATGGTCCCTCAGATGCGCACACAAGCCCACGGCTTGCCTCTATACCACCCTTCACCGTACCTGAAGACATCCAACCAAGTCTATGTGTACTTGCAAACCTGCACACTCACATACACATATTAGAATACAATAAAACCCTAACTTAACCATATTGACACACACATCAAAACCCATGATCCTCCAGATCATACTTAGGATCGATTGCCCCAACAATCTCCCTCATTTTTATGTGTGGCAATATGTTTAAGTTAGGTAAAACAACAACAATGTTTAAGTTAGGTAAAATAACAACAATAGCAATTGAAAATTAACAGCATAGCATACTTAAGAGACATACACATGTCCTCCCCCTTAACCTATGCTCTCCCCATGATTTCCAATTTTCACACACAACACCAAGTTATACCCAACTTAACACCATAAGTTTTCCCAAGTCAGGTTAAACCTAACTTAACACCATAAATTCTCCCCCATTGACACCATCAAAAAGATTGCCCCAAGCAATCCTACCCCTAGTGCCAATGAGAACCATATCTGAAACCCTCAGAAATCAACAAACCAGAAAGATCAGTTGACTGATCCAACATCAGTCGACTGGTACCCTCAATTCGCAAACTTACCGAAACATCAGTCAACTGCCCCCAGGGCAGTCAACTGATACAGCCTATTTCTGAATTTCCAGGCCAAATTCAGAAACTCCTAGAAAATTTCACAAAATTCAAAAAAATGTAAAACTTTGCAAGCATATTTGCTAGGATATAATCTACCCTAGAAAAATATGGTTCCATGAAAAACACCAAATATGATTGAATTTTGGTACAAACTCCAATTCTTTCAAAATGTATCAATTTGTATTAACTCTTAAGCCTTTAATTGATTCCATGTGTTTGCCAAGCCTATCGTAGACCTTTTCAACCCTAGAATTGTTTCCAAATCTCCTCCCTGTCCTTTATATATTCTCCAGATGATACAACCTCCCCTTTCTTATCCCTTGTCTTTAGATAAACATGCATTTATTAACCTCTTCTTACATTTCGTGATATCAAAAGCATTATTTCAATCATCAAATCATGAACTAAAAATTCATAAAAGTAATATAAAAACATGAATTCAAAGTTTCATACATAACTCAAAATAAAGCACACGGAAGTCGCAAGGGTCGTGGCCCCGAAGTTATCAAATATTACATAACCCAAAATAAGTATTTGAGAGATAAATATAAAACCCAACCATACACTCTCACCACTAATGCCATCAAATCAATCCAAATGAATCACATGTCGTCGCCTAGAGGAGGAGGAGAAGGATGACCCTGGTACGCCAGATTCCACTGATGCATCATGACGTACATCTCTTCCTGCTGTTGCTGCATGTCAATATGGCGCTGCTGAAATGTCTAATACTCCTCCCTAAGCCCATGGACCTCGGACCGTAGCAGGCAGAATTGCTCCAGGGTAACCCCTCCAGCGGCAGCCTCCTCATCATCATCTGAGCTCGAAGAATTAGGACGATGGCGCCAGATGAGCACCCCTCGTGTTTCTCGATCCTAGCTAAAGAGAGCTGTCGAGACCCTATCTGGTCATAGTCCTTAGACAACTCATGAACCTGACCCTCGGTGACTCTAACCCCTGTAGACCGAAAGAATTCGGTCAAAACATGACCGAACGGCATGTACAGCTTCCTATTGACATCATGGGAGAAATAAACAATGGATGCAAATACCTAGCGGGCTATGTCAATGTCCAGTCTCCTCTCTAGGGCATACATCATCACCAAGTGGGGAAGTCGAATCTTCGACCGCCCCTTGGTGACAATCGGAAGAATGCAGTCTATGACAACCTTATATAAGACATTACTAACCGGGCTCATGTTTTTGGCTACAAAGATACGGTCTCGAGTACATCGAGGTCTGTTAAAATAATACTGGTGGATCTGATCTATGGTGACACCTGGTAAAGTTAAAGGCTCAACAACTATGGAGAAACATGGAAACTGGCTATTTGAAACTCTACATCCTAAAAATGACCATAACACGTCAGGTGTGAATGCAATGGTAATCCCTTGTACCATTGACTCATATACCTCATTCTGGGCATCAATAGATGTAAGGTTTGCATAGAATTTCTTACATAAGTCAAAATTGATAAAGTGTTAACAATAGACCAATTGTTCCAACCTAAAATATGCAATAATTTCAATGATGTGGGGGGTGATATCCTGGAAATATGATTGGTTGAGGTAGCGGCAATTCATTAAGATGAAAGCTGCATTGTTAAAAACTTTCCGACACTCCTCGGAACGAAACCGAGGTCCCTCCTAGCCTTGGTGAGATGACCCCTCACCCTTTTGCCTCTTATGTGTAACCCTATGATGTGACATACCAATGCATGTATCAAAACCACCCCATAAAGAGAGAAAACAAGGAAAACCAAGCAAAATAAGGCAAATTAGTTCCAAATCATGAACTAAATGGGAAAAAATTAAACAATACCAGTCATTACCATTTTCCTGCTCGTTTCATGATGAGGGTTGATGAAGATCAATTTGAGAGGAGAGGTTTTACTAACCCAAGGATTAGATCTGAGGTAGGAGGAGGCTAGGAAAGTGTTTTTAGGGCTAAGGAACGCCTTAGATCGCAAAGAGAGGTCGAGGAAGACGCAAGCTTGCAGGGGTTGGCACTGAAAACCCTAGGATCGGCCACCCCCGCGCGACCTTTCTTTTAAAAATCCTTGCATACCAGTCGACTGGGGCAGTCGACTGCAAAACTGAACTGAATGTTCAGTCGACTGCCCTGGAGGCAGTTGAATGGTAATTTTAAAATCCCAATTTCTAATTTACACTAGGTCAGTCGACTGGTTCTGAACCAGTCGACTGGTACCCTAATTTCAGCTTCATTGTCCTAATTTTAGAAATGCATAATTAATTCCAAAAATCTCCAAAAAATTTGAAATTTCATGGGGAGATTTGTGGAACCTATGTCTAGTTAGAAAAATATTGTTAGGAATAAATCTATTACCAATCCCATGATTGGCATGAAATTCAAAACTACCTAAATAGTGTTATTGAAACTTAACTAAAAGTTCTAATTTTAATCTCTTCTTGATGGCTCTTCTCACACTTAACCACAATACATTTCTGGCACTTATTTATATGGCATCTACATATTAAAAACTAATTTTCTCACAATATGAGTCTATTTTCATCTTTTCCTCCACAAACCTCCTTTTAATATGTCAATTCCCCAGGATTAAGACTCATACTAGTCTTCCAAACCATTTGGCACATTCCATAGACCATCTAATCTCCTAGGAGGAATCCTCCTGAGATCCATTGACCATGGATCCCATTTTGACTTCTAGAGCTTTCCCTTGAGCTCTCCTTAGTCCTAGTCACCTCCCTAGGAGACTCATTTATGACAGGAAGACCACACCGATGTTCCTCCGGTATTTCTTGACCTTCAACTCTAACCCTCTTAACTTTGTATACCTTTTTTTTTGGTCAAGTTCTCCTTCTCTGCTTTAAATGGATTTTCCTTTCCATTTTTGGCCTTTCCTTTGATATACTTATAGGGCATCCTTGAATATGTCTTTTTACTAACATTTGACCCCCTAGAGTGGTATCCTAGTCCCGGCCTACCATTTCTAAGATGTTGATCATTTGGTATCATGCTTAATCCCTTGGATCCCCTAATGAGTTTATCTAGATTCTTTTCTAACTCATCAAGCTTTGCCCTCAAAGCTTGATTTTCCTTCTCTAGGTTCCTAACCTTAATATCACCATGACCATTTTGATCATTTCTAGATCTACCCATTTTTCTAGGCATGTGTCTCCGTTTCTTAGGGTTAATGCATCGGTCCTTAGGTCTAAAAGCCCTAGATTTATCATGAACCATGGATTCTTTAGAATTTTGGCACGCAATGTTATTTCTATTTTTATCATGATACTTGAAATCAAAATTACGCATAGGAAAGCAATCATAAATATTTCTAGTACCCATAAAAACATTTGAAGCATACATAAAGTTAGATATTACCTCCCTTACCCTTGTAGCTCCCTCTTGATGTGAGCTTCTCTTCTTTTCCTCTTTTTCCCATCTTCTTAAATGCTCTATTTTCTTGAGCTCTCCTTTTCTTGGACATTGGGTGTGGTAATGTTCTAGCTCCCCACAAGTGTAGCACCTAATGTACTTCTTTTCTTTCTTTTTCCTACAACCCACATTATATTTTAAATGAATTGACCCGGATTTAGGGTTTACCTTCTTTTTACCTAGTGGACACTTGTCCTTGTAGTGCCCCTTCTTGTTGCATCCAAAGCATATGATGTGGTCTTTGGTTCTTGCTTTGGTGGAGGTAAGAGCTTCTTCTTGCTCCGGTATTGAAGTGGGTCTCTCCTCCCCCTCAATCCATGAGATGGAGACCTCTTCTTCTTCCCTTGATGAAGTGGATGATCTCTCACTATGTTGTGTCACTTCACTTGATGAGGTTGACAATTCTTTTTCCTTTTCCCCTCTTGGACCATTGAACTCATTTCCTTTGACTCTTCCACTATTTGAGTTTGTATAGGGTTTTCATGAAATTCTCCCATCTTTTTCCATAGCTCATACGCATTTTCGTATTCACCTACACTACTCAATTTATTTTTAGGCAAAATATCAATTAATATTGCAATTACCTTCTCATTGGCCTTTGATTGACTTTGTTGCTCCTTAGTCCAATATCTAGGTCGAAGTCTTTTTCCATGTTTATCTCTTGGAATTTCGAATGGCTCATCTAGCGCCATTATGCACTCCCAATTCATGTCAAACCATGTCTTCATTCGCATCCTCCAATAGTCAAAATCTTCACCATCATAGGGAGGTGGAATGTTGACGTCATCACCCAACTTGTCTTTAATCATCATTTCCTCTAGCATGTGCTCTCTCGGTGGTTAGTCCGTAGATGAACGATCTTCGCTCTAATACCACTTGTTAGGACCGTGACCGTCAAGCTAGAGGGGGGTGAATAGCTTCCTTCGATTTTCTTCCTCCAATCGTTAGTGCGCAAGCAGAATATACTAAATAAAACAAAAACTAACGAATAAGAACGACACATCGATGCACGTGGTTCGGAGATGATGCTCCTACTCCACGGCAGTCCGTAAGGTGGACGACCCCTAATCCTTCGGTGGATGATTCCCCAGAGCACTGCCGGCTAGATCTCGTCGCTCCTTGTGGGTGGAGAAACCTCACCACAACACTTATACACGACCTGAGCAATATAGGCTACTAACCAGCTCTATCTAAGCAGGTTTCGCCAAGAAGAAATGGCGTTAAATGAGCTCCCTTAAATAGAGCTCGAGGCTGAATATGACCGGTTCCAGTCAACTGCCCAGTGGCAGTCGACTGGCCTCACTTGAATTTGAATTTCACAGCATGACCTTTCGAATTCTGGCCATATCAGTCGACTGCCCCAGGGGCAGTCGACTGGTCCTTCCCTAAGCCTAGGATTACCATTCTCGAGTACATTTCTCTCCGCACTCAAACCCTCCCGGCTTAGTTCCCGAGTACAATCACTCAACACTCGGAACCTCACGACCTGGTTAACTCTTCAAATAGCAGTCTCGATCTGTTGCCTGTTGATGCAGTTTGACCAGATTATTATTTTGGTGTTGACACCGATTTAAGTTTAGGTGAGTAAGATAAGTTCGGCTTAAGTCCTGGTCGGGGACTAGGCACGAAATCCCGGTGAGTGAAGTCGGGTGATGGAAACCCCGATTAGTGAAGCCGGGTCCCGGTGAGTGAAGCCGGGTGACAGAAACCCCAATGAGTGAAGCCTGGTCCCGCTGAGTGAAGTCGGGTGACGGAAACCCCGGTGAGTGAAGCTAGGTCCTAGTGAGTAAAGCTAGGTGAAGGAAATCCTGGTGAGTGAAGCCGGGTCCTAGCAAGTGAAGCTAGGTTAAGGAAATTCCGGTGAGTGAATCTGGGTCCTAGCGAGTGAAGCTAGGTGATGGAAACCCCGGTGAGTGATGTCGGGTCCTAGTGAGTAAAGCTAGGTTGAACAAAGTCCCGGTGAGTGAAGTCGGGCATGAAGTCTTAGTCCGGGGGACTGAACATGAGTCAGCCAAGTGGCTGGATCGGTCTAGAGTCCGATCAGAAGTTGGCACGAGCTCCCTTGCTAATAGATTGGTTTGGTGACCGATCCAGGGATCTAATCATTCTGGTGAATGATCAGAAAGAGAACAGAATGATTCTGTTTGGCTTCTGATCATTCTGGTGAATGGATCAGAGAGAGATCAGGAAGGTTGGAGAAAACCTGATCGGTCACTTGGACCGATCAGGGTCCTCCTAGATCGATCAGGGTCCTCTTGGACCGATCAAGAGGGTTCCTGATTGGTCCAGAGGTGAGGGCATAACCTGATCGGTCATGGGACCGATCAGGTGCCTTTGGTTGGAAAGAGCTGGTGGGTTGTGGCTTGAAATCCTAGTAAGCTAGTGGATCGGTCTGGTGATCGATCCCCGATCTCTGATCGGTCAAGGTGATTGATCTGGATCGATCAGGCAGGAGCCTGATCGATCAGGATCTTCACTGATCGGTCAGGGTGACCAATCAGTGTCTGATAACTTTAATTTGAATCGTTGTCAAACGTCTGATTTCGCTCTTAATCCTTTCTGATACCTGTTGATTTCCTTTTGATTTGTTGTGCTAAGCCTCTGATGAGTGTGCAGGTAATACAGGGATGACACAAACCAAGAAGGAGGGTCAATCGGAGACTTTCGCTTTAGTCAGGTTTGTTTGTTTTCCATTCGCAGGTTTCAACGGCTTCTGGCGCGGCTAGCGACTGACTGAGGCTCAGTTGAAGAGGTCTTCAGTAGACTGAGTGCTCTGTGAAGGTCAGTGGGTCAGGCTGTGGTTCAGTGGGTGCTGACGAAGCTAGGCGATGAGCAGAAGGAAGATTAAAAAGGAGAGGTTGGCGATGCAGACACAACAAGAACATGAAGAATAGACAGAAAACAAGTGAGGGTTTTTGCTGTGGGTTTTGCTGGGTTGTTTAGCTCTCTGTATAGTCTTCTTTCTTGAGCGCTTCTGTTGCATCTGTGTGAGCTATCCTTCTTGTTGTCTTGTGCGCTTAACTGTTATTCTACTGAGACGGTTGTGGCGAGGTTACTCCATCGATAAGGAGGAACCTAAGGGGTCGTCAAAGTTGGGCCGCCAAATGTTGATTTGGCCGCCAAGTTGTTGGGCCGAGGGGCCAGGTTGTTGAGTCACCAAATGTGATTTGGCCGCCAAAGGGGTCGAGGGGACGAGTCGTTACAATAAAAGGCGCCTTTTTATTGTAACGACCCGGCCCCTTGGGCGGCCCATTTGGCGGTCCCTTTAGCGGCCCAACTGGCGACCCCTTATGTCATCGACCGACGACCATTGGTCGTGCCGTTACTCACTAGGTCTTCCCACCCCTGGCCAGTGGATTTTTACTATCAGGATTCATAAGCTCTAGTACTTAACCTGGAGGTCTAGAGTTCGAATCCTGAGGAAGGCAAAAATCCATTGGCCAGGGGTGGGAAGTTCTTGTGAGTAACGGCACGGCCAACGGTCGACGACCTAAGGGGTCGTCAAAGTTGGGCCACCAAATATTGATTTGGCAGCCAGGTTGTTGGGCCGAGGGGCCAAGTTCTTGGGCCGAGGGGCCAGGTTGTTGGGCCGAGGGGCCAGGTTGTTGGGCCGAGGGGCCAGGTTGCTCACTTGGATACCAGATTCAAGGAACTATAGTACTTGTCCCGGAGGTCTAGGGTTCGAATCTGGGGAAGGCAAAAAAAACTACCGTCGGGTGTGGGAAGACCGTAGGGCATGGCCTAGAGAGCCGTCTGATGGGGCTAGAGGGGCCATGTCGCTACATAAAAAGGCGCCTTTTATTGTAACGACCCGGCCCCTCGACCCCTTTGGCGGCCAAATCAACATTTGGCGGCCCAACTTTGACGACCTCTTATGTCATCGACCGTTGGCCGTGCCGTGACTCACAAGAACTTCCCACCCATGGCCAGTGGATTTTTGCCTTCCTCAGGATTCGAACTCTAGACCTCCAGGCTAAATACTAGAGTTTATGAATCTTGATACTCCGATTTGTAGTGGCTCTTCTTGTTGCACCCATAACAGGTGACTTCGGTATTCCCTTTCTGATTAGTACTTGGTTCAGTTAGATCATCCTTTGACTGGACCACCTTCTTCTTCTTCCTTTGGCCTTTAATTATTTTGTAGTAGTTTCGGGCCATTCTGACTAGCTCGGGATGATTGATTCCATCGTCGTCAGATTCTGAGTTGGAATCTGACTCGGGTATCGGTTGCAGCTTTTTCTTCTTTACTAGAATATTTCCTGCAAAAAGAGCTACACCTTTCTCTACCTGTGCAATGTTAGTCTATTCATGCAATTCTAACGTAGAAAATTATTCGTCTAGTTTAATTTTAGATAAGTTCCTCGAAACCTTGTACGTATCTACCATAGATGCCCATAAAGAATTTCTAGGGAACGAATTTAGCGCATACCTGATTAGGTCACGGTTTTCTACCTTGTTACCTATGGTGTGTAGACCGTTCATTAATTCTTGCATTCCTGCATGGAGTTGTGCAGCGGTCTCACTGTCTTGCATCTTCATGTATAGAGTTTGTTTAGTAGAAGATCATGCTTGTTGATTCTGGTATCCGAAGTTCCTTCGTGCAGCTCTATCAGTTTATTCCACAACTCCTTTGCATTGCTAAATGGGTCGACACAGTTGAGTTCTTCTTTCGTTAGGCTATACTGGTGGGTCTGTGTAGCCTTGGCGTTTGCTATAATTTTCTTCTTGAGTGAGGCATCCCACTCTGAGTATCCCCAAATTTCATCTTGTGAATTCTTCAGGATTTTCAATCCAGCCTGGATAATAATCCACATCTCCACCTGAGTTTTCAAGTGAACCTCCATTCTGCTCTTTCACTAGGAGAAATCTTCTCCTGAGAAGAGAGGTGGTTGTGCAGTGTTGTAACCTTCTTACATGGCCATGGAAAATCTTGAAAAGGGATAGAAATAAAAAAAACTAGTTCGAAGACTTGGTCATGAATTAGTATTGTTATCTAGAAGAAAAGAATATTAAATCTCGAGTGGTGTTGCACCAACTTCGAGAAATGATAAGAATTTATGAACGAAAAACAATTATGAAAATATCTGAAAAAATCAATAATACCTTTTTTGATAGAAAATAACGATGATATCCGAAAAACATACTCAATTGGTGGTTTCACCAAGATTGAGCCACCTGCTCTGATACCACTTGTAGGATCATTGTGATCGATAGAGGGGGGAGTAAATATCGATAACGTAATTTTTCGAAAAATCAGATTTAGATGCAGTGGAAAATACATAATTCAATCACGGCTAACGTAGTTTGTTGTACTTGGTTCGGAGTTTGTAATGACTCCTACTCCAAGGCCGACGGTCCATTACCGTTTTCGTTACACAATTCTATAGTTCGGAAAATAATGTACAAGTATAATAATTTAAGTACAGAACTGAATTAAAAACTTTATACCGACGACAGTTAAGAATAAGAGTGGAATTTATTGGAGCTGTGTGTCGTCGATCTTGAACATCATTGGCACAGAAAACTCAAGCACGGAAGCTTTAACGTTGAAATCATGAGAGCTTGAATTGATTTTGGAAGGAAAGGGGTGAAGCCCCTTTTATAGTTGTTTCTCAGGCGCTTGATAGGGTATGGGGTGCCCTCCACGTCACCTATTTCAGCTGCGTCCTTATCCGAAGACTTGGCCAAAATTTATCTTCCTTGTTGGGTCCCTGTGAGTGCTAAGGTGCCTAGGAGCAATCAAGCGCCTGGGAGCTAACGTGGCCGACTGCTAACTTAGCTTCTCCATCCACTAGAAAAACCCCTTCTGGGGCGCCTAATACCATTCAGGCGCCTGGGTTCTCGGGTGCCTGATCCCTTTCAGGCGCCTGGGTTTGTAGCAGCCAACTTCTTTCGGTCTGCAACCAGGGTTAGTCTAAGAATACAATAGAATATTCTAAATGTATGTATAATTAACAGTCAGAGCTGTCTTGATTCTGACTTTGGATTTCAAATGAAATCCTAGGTCAAACCGATACCTACTGTTCCCTCTTCCGAGGAACGCATCCTCACCTACTCCACTATGGACAAGTTACCTTTTGCCAACCTGCTCCTCCGGTTGGACTTTTGCTATGCCTCCAAGACTCCCAGATCTCAAGACCTCCGTACCTCGATCCGTCTCTACTTTTGTCCGCAATCCTCGCTCAGCTAAGTCTCCTGCCCGATCTTCTAGATCAGGTCTTCGATGCCCAGTCCCCAACCAGGTCTTCTTGCTCAATTCCTCGAACCTAGTCTTCGTGCCCAACCCTCGGTCATGTCTTCAGTGCCTAGCCCTCGGCTAAGAATTTATGCCCAGTCCTCGACCAAGACTTCGTGCTCAACCCTACAAGTCAAGACTTCATACATAACTCAACTAGGACTTTCCTGACACTTAGTAAAATCATTATATCACCATATAAACTTAACTTTAAACCCTTTGTCATTATCCAAACCAAGTTCGATCTGGTGCTTCTGGCACCAACAGTCTAGTCTCAGTTTATTACAAATTGATAAAGGAATGAGACTTCCACTAGCACCCAAATCACATAAAGCCTTACCGATAAGCATCGTTCCTATCTTGCAAGGAATAGAAAAACTTCCTAGGTCTTAGAGCTGTGGAGGCAAGGTCTAGTAGTAGAGCACTACACTCCTCGATCAAAGTGAAGGTCTCACGCCCATCTTTATCATCATTCTTGGCAGTGGCGTGTTTTTGAATCAAGGGAGTCAGTTGCATTTTCTTTAAGTTAGGAGGAAGCTCTTTAACCTCAATGGTATTCTCCTCCTCCCCTTGCATATTACTGTGGTAAGAGGGAGAAGGAAAAAGCTCTCCATAAGTATCCTTTCCCTTGTTAGTATCAGTCACTTGGGATTCTCCTAAGGTCCATTGCATCGAAGCTCGGCTGTTGATGCACGTAGATTATATATTATTTTATGGATTATTTGACACACATCTACTTATATTTCATAAGTATGATCTACTTTATCGCACTCTATTTATCTATGATTTCGTTGCTTTTACTATATTTATTCAAAGAACTATTATTTATTGGTTTTCATTGATAGTAATGATTTTCGAAGCAAAAATAGAGCATTGGAGAAAGTTTAAAGAAAATTCAAAGTGATCGTGTCTCTCCTAGTGCTCAACATAGAAATTGTCATGACATGCCCATGTTCCTTAGACCAAATGGGGATACAAATGAGGTCAACATGGAGCCAAATTTTTTCCATATGATCAGGACAAGCTAAAGAGCACGACGATGTCAATTTCCAAATTTTTACAAAATGATACAAGGCACGACCATGCCTTTTAGGCATAGTATAACCGTGCCTTTTAGGCATGGCCGTGTCGAATTCCAGATCATACTATAGAGCAAAAGTAAAACAGTCATGAGTTTTTGCTTAGTTAGAGTCACGGGCAGTTCCACCTATCAAAATGAATAGGACTTCAAGATCTACAATATTTCTTTAGACATCCACCCGTCAAAACCATGTCTTGGGGAGGCATTATCATGCCTCGCTAGACACGGTCGTGTGACAAGGCACGTCCAAACTTCACTATATACTAATTTTGAAATGACCATAATTTTTCATTCGGTTGGAGTTATTAGCCATGATACTCATCAAATTGAAAAGGATTTCAAGATATACAACTTTGCTTCAAACACTAACCCGTGCCATGCAAAATGGCATGGTTGTGCCCCCTCACCTAGCATGCCACATGACATGGCTATGCCAAATGTCATGGTCGTGTGGCTCTTGCTGAGAACCGCCCTTCTATAGTCATGTCAAATGACATAGCCATGCCGCCAAGAAGTAGGGGGGGGGCATGCCCCTACAATTAAAGGGGATTTTTCCTCCCCTTTTGACCTTCTTATGTTTGGGGTTTAGCTCATTCAATAGGGAAGGGTTCTCCCCTCTAGAGGAGATCCTAGAGCCACCGTCATTACCTCCATCGATGATCCGCCCATCTCCAGAGAATGTAGTTCATCCAAGAATACCTATGCTACATGGATAAGTCTTCTCTTCCCTCTCAAATCTCAATTTTTAGTTGTAGATTGCTTTATTTTCTTGTCTCTTGGTTGTATCTTCCTTGCAATGGAGTAGTGCTCTAAGATCAAGGATATAGGAAGTAACTAGTGTTAGTAGGAGTCCTAGAGTCAATTATGTGATGATTGACTAGGGACTTTTTGTATCATATTCTATGATTAATAAAGGCATATTTGGTTATTATACTTACTTTATATTTGTGTCAAATAACTAAGTATAATAATGTCCTTGGGTAGTAGACTCTTATCTACATCATATCGATTGGTTGAATCGATAGTGAGATAATATAGAGAACACTACACTAAACCATTTTTAGTCAAGTATTAATATTCAAGGACAATATTAATGCATGGAGACTAGCATGTAAGTTAATTGATGGCTTGAGCTCACAAGTCATGGATATGTGATATCAAGTTGACACATGGGTATACATTAGAGAATGTGTACTGAATTAATCCGCTATGAGAAAGTTTCATAGATTGTCATATGAGTGTCATAAATTTTCGCATGTGACTATTAGTATGAATAGTCCTTAGACCTGAAGTCACTACGGTTCCCTACATGAGGAGTTATGTACTTTAGTATCGTCAAACGTCATCCGTAACAGGGTGGACTATAAAGGCGATCACTGGGTATATAATAAATTATGTCAAGGGATGTGAGTGATGTAGATGGGATCTATCTCTCTCATATGACAGAAGTGATATCTGTGTGCCCCTTGATCCAGTAGCACTGCTAAAACACATGACCATGCTCAAACAAGTCAATATGAGATATTGAGCTCATTTATTTAAGCGAGTCTAGTTGGGGATCAAGAAACACAAAGATTGATCGAGGATGACACAGTATATGCCTCATTGGTCAATCTAGATATCGAGGATAGAAGGACAAGGTCATACATTGTAATAGTCACGGAGGTTACGTCGGATCTCGACTTTTCTTGTTACTTGGGTAGCAATGATGCATTGCTAGATGCCGCTCATTGCTTATGTATCTAAAGCGGTTTAGGCACATTGCCAACGTTACGAGAACCTATTGAGTCACACACTAAGGACACGATGCTTTGGAGATTGATTGATCTTAGTTTGACTAAGATTTGATCTGAATTGGATTGATTGAGTTAGACTCAAGTGAATCTAATTGGATTATGGGATTGAGATCTAATTTGAGATCTAATTTGAGTTAGACACATTTAGATTAGAATCAATCACATTTGGATAAGATATTAATTCATTAAAGTGTTTAATGAATTAATAATAAAGGAATAGGAAAAGTCTCTCTTCATTGAATGGAGAGAAGTTGAAGAGCCACATGAGAAGATGTACTCTTTATTGGCTTTAATGAAGGGAAGCTAAAGGGACAAAAACCTCTTCATATTCATGGGATGAGTATAAAAGAGTTTCATGTCATTTGGATGGGGGCTTAGTCTTTTTCTCTTCCTCTCTTCCTCCTCATCTCCCTCTTTGGCCGAAACCCTATTTTGGGGTTCTTGGTGTCTTTGCGAACTACCTCAAGTTGCTAGCACAATTAAGGTAGTTCTTCTCCAAAGTTGAGAGATTGTGTTCGTGTGGATACGCATAGAGACACGAACGCTTGAACGTGCAAGAGATTCGGCGTACCTTAGATGAGTGAGATAAACGAAAGGGCATGCATCAAAGGTATATCTATAAGATAAGTAGCTATAGATCGGCTTTGTATAAGTTTTCTTTCACATGGATCACTCGAGGGATCTTGTTTCCGCTATGGATTTTTGTTTATGTGCCAGGAGATCCCAACAACTAGGATGTGATGTTGATGTATAAACTATAGATTTATCCATCTCCTTATTTAATAATATATTTATGTCCTATTGTATATGTATTGTATTTTGTATATATTTAATGAAATGTATGTATGATAATACATGTGGATGTGATAGATTGGTCGTCACATAGGAGGAAATACTCAAGATTGTATGACTGGAGAGGCCTAAGTGACAAGGGTAATCCTTTAACTGGACATCTTGAGCATTGCCTTAAAATGGAAGTTAATTTTGCAGGATCATTACACCTGAGAGGAGGTGATGTTGGGGCAATCTGTAGTCCGGAGTGACTATGTGTTTTGATGTTTGGGCAAAGGGTTTAAGTTAAGGTTTGTTGTTGGACTAACATGTGTATGTGAGTGTGCAGGATTATAGGTACAGATGGACTTGGTTGATGTCTTCAGGTGAAGGATGGTATGGAGGCAAGCTGGAGGCTTGTGTGCGCATCCGAGGGACCATGGATAGCAGGGACGATGAGCCGAGAGACGCGGACTTCGAGGTATACGTGAAGGATGGCATGGAGGCAAGCTGGAGACTTGCGTGCGCATCCGAGGTGTTGAGGCAATTTGTGGTCCGGAGTTACCAAGTGTTTTAATGTTTTGGCAAAGTGTTTAAGTTAGGTTTACCCTTGTGTTCTTATATGTGTATGTTGAGTGTGCAGGTTGTACAGGTTACACATATGGACTTGACTGGACGACCTTGGTACGGTGAAGGGTGGCATGGAGACAAGCTGGAGGCTTGTGTGCACCCGAGGGACCTTGGAGTGCAGGGACGATGAGTTGATGGGCGTGGACTTCGAGGCATGCTTGAAGGATGGCATGGAGGCAAGCTGGAGGCTTGCGTGCATCCGAGGGACGGGAGCCGAAGATGAAGAGGGCGCGAAGGCAATAGTCGAGGCTGCGGATGAGGAGTCAGTTGAGTCGTGAGGGTACGAGTGATATGTGATTGTACTCAGGAAATCCTAGGGTTCGAGTGAGGACTGGAATGTACTCGGGAAGGGTAACCTTAGGTGGGTGAGTAGACCAGTCGACTGACCTGGGGCAGTCGACTATGAAACTCACAGAAGGGTTCTAGCCGGGGACCAGTCGACTGCTCTGGGAGTAGTCGACTGGTAGGTGAGTTGGCTGAGAATTCGAACGTCGGGGGTGCAACGGTCGAATTTCAGTGGCACCAGTCGACTGCCCTGGGAGCAGTCGACTGGTGGCGAGGGTTTCAGCCCGAGTCCTATTTAAAGAGGACTTCGTGGTGGCTGAGATTCTTGACGAATCTTGTCTTGGTTAAAGGCAAGATAGTAGTCTTTGTGCTCAGGTCTTCTAAAGGTGTTGTGGTGAGGTTTCTCCACCCACAAGGAGCGACAGAGCTAGCTGGAGGTTATCCGGGGCGTGATCCACCGACGGATTCTTGGATTAGTCACTCATCCGAGGTAGATACCAAGTAAATCGGTTTGTTAGCATTGTCTCTATTGTTAGCTTATTTTTATTTGTATTTCCGTTGTGCAACTAACAACGTAGGTGAAAAGAATCAAAGAAACGCTATTCACCCCCCCCTCTAGCGGACACAATCGATCCTACAATTGATATCAGAGCTAGAACCGCTCTTGATCGGACTAACCGCCGAGGGAGCACACGCTAGAGGAAAAGAACCATGGAAGATAAATTTGGGGAAGATATCTACACTCTACCGCCCTACGATCATGAAGACTTCGACTTTTAGAGAGCAAGGTTCGTGACTTGGTTCAGAATAGAGTGGGAATGTCGAATTGCGCTTGAAGAACCGTTCTAGATTCCAAAGGATAAGCACGGGAAGAAGCTTAGGCCTAGATATTGGAATCAAGAACAACAAGCACAATCAAAAGCCAATGAAAAGGTAATTCGCATTTTGATAAATATATTTCCTAATAACATTTTGAGTTGTGTAGGGGAATACCAAAATGCATGTGAATTGTGGAGCAAATTGAAAGAAATTCATGAGAACCCTACACGAGTAGAAGAAGAAGAGGAGCCCAAAGAAATGGGCTTAATGGTCCAAGAAGAGGAGAAGGACCATTCGGATGAGAAGAGGAGTTCGACATCCGAAGAGAGTGAGAGGTCATTAACCTCCTCAAGAGAAGAAGAGGAAGTATCAAGCTCAAGGATTGAGGGGGAGGAGAGTCCCTCATCCATATCAGACCAAAAGGAGGCATCCACATCATCCAAGGTTGAAGAAGAAGTCAACCTAGCCTCCACCTCCACCAAAGCAAAGAACAAGGACCATATCACATGCTTTGGTTGCAACGAAAAGGGGCACTACAAGAACAAGTGTCCGAAAGGTAAAAAGGAGGTAAAATCTAAACTCAGTTCAATTTCCTTTAAATCTAACGTGGGTTGTAGAATTGGAGGAACCCAAGAAAGGAAAAAGAAGATTAAATGTTTCACATGTGGAGAACTGGGGCACTATCACACCAAGTGCCCAAAGAAAAGTGAAATCAAGAAAATGAAGCATCTAAAAAGATGGGAGAAGGAGGAAAGAAAGAAGAGAAGAAGCTCATCACAAGGAGGAACCACAAGGGTAAGGGAGGTAATTCCTAACCCTAAGTTAAAATGTAATTCTAACTTGAGTTCCTCCATGCATATTAAAAATCATGCAAATTATTCATCCATGCATGCTAGAAATCATGAAAATTGTTTACTTGTACACAATTTCGGATTTAGATATAATGATAGGACTAAGGATAACAAGGTAGATCAAAACCCTAGGAAAAGCATGCAGCATGATCAACCCAAGACCTCTAGACCTAAGAATCATGGCGCTAATCCCAAGAAGGGAAGGAATTGTTGGATCGAGAAAACACGATAGAGGGGGGTGAATATCGTGAAAGCGTTTCGGATTAGAAAAGGGAATGCACAGCGGAAATTTAACTCAAAACACACGGAACACAAGTATTTTTACTTGGTTCGGAGTCGCGGTCGGCTCCTTGATAAGCACCATCTTGTTGATTATTTTAATTGCTAAAATCCATGTTTGACCCATGTTTTACTTGCTTAAATGTGAATTTACCCTAGGTTTTAGGACTTCCTCTTATTTTGGACTTAATTGTAAATTTACACATATTTGGATAATTTGGCCACTAAATTTTTGATCTATTTTTGTAGGCATGAAAGGTTCATGGACCTAGGGCATACTGGGTCAAACTTGAGTCGGAAGTGGACTCGGATCGAGTTATCAAGCTTTGGATTTATCTGGGCCGTCCGATTCAAGAGCGGCTAGATCTGACCCATCTGGGACCATCTGAAGCCATCCAAGCTAGGGTTAGGGCAGATCAAGCACTTTAATCAAGATCTGAAGGTTTCATTCCAATCAGAGCTCATTCAACTATTGGATCAAGCTCAGAGGGCTCTAGATCGTCCATTCAAAGATTAGGTTGATCTGGACCATCCGTTGCACATCTGGAGGATCCAAGCTACCACGAAGCAGATCCTGACCCCTGATCATCATCATCAAAGTTTGGATTAAATCAGAGCAAGATCAGCCATTGGATTGATGTAAAGAAATCTGGGCCGTCCATTGCTAACTATTTAATCAAAATTTGGCCGCAGCTTCTCCTTGTCGCGTCTTTGCCGTTCTTCGCGTTCTTCATTTTGTTCTTCATCGCTTCTTCAAGTTTTTCATCCAAGAAGGCGTGACCACCTCAACCTCAATCCTAGATCAAGATTTGAATCTTTGGGGATAGTTTCCTTGGAGAATTCAACTCAATTTGCGCCGGAACAGGGACGGTTTGAGGGTTTCGGCAGTCCTTCAGTCTGATCACTCGTTTCTCATCCACGATCCATTTCGAGCGTCTGAGCCACTTGTAGGGGTTCTCAGGTGAGCTCAGATGATTCTCAAATCATCATCGCAGTTCCATCAGTTGAGATAGAGTGGATCGGAGTGGAAATTCCAGCTAAGCGCAGATTTGAGCAGAGTCGGCTTCAAAGACGATTTCCCACTGATTTGCGGAGCCGAAGGGGTTCTTGGCTTTCCCTTGCGTGACGAACAAGGAATTCTTGAGCTTGGGAAGGATTGAGGATTAGTTCTGTAGTTAATTTCCTTTGTTATAGCTGCAATTTCATTTCCGCAATCTGTCCTGTTTCTGAAAATTCTGTATCAGCTGTAGTTGAACATTCCGAGTAGTTTTCTGTTCTAATTAGACTTAATCTCTGCACTTGTAGTAGTTAGATTGCTTGATAGAGAACCCTTAGAATTAATCACAGTTTGTTTCCTGTTTTTAGCTTGCGTATCAGTTTTTTTAGTGCTGCGTATCAAGTTTCCTGATTTATGCATTGCGTATTAACAGTTTCTGCACATTTCAGATTAGTAAGTGTAGTTGTCTGATGTGTTTCAGCTGTAATTTGTCTTAATTCGGCATCTCCATTAGTTAGAAAACTTGTTAGTGATTAGTTGCAATTTATTTCAGTTTGTTCTACACTTCAATTTATGCGTATCAATTTTCAGCTTTTCCCTTGCGTTTCAATTTTGTTTCCTGCGTATCAACTTTGTGGCTGCCAGTTCAGTAATCAGTTCTAAATATCGCATCTATAAACCTAGCTTTTCCGAATCATACTTGCTCCTAGTTGTTTGTTTGTCTTTGAATTCACTTTGTTGCTGCATCTCTGAGTTCAATTTCTGATTTTCTGCATTGCACTTTTGAACTGTCCCATGTCTGCGCAGCATGAACTGGGATCAGGATTCTTGTTCAGCATCCCCTTGTTTCTGCAGTAGTTGATTCTGAATTCTGAAACTGATTTGTTTGTTTCAATTCCATTTGTTTTACATCAGTTTATAGGGTTGCAATTAGCCTTATTTTCAGCACATAGGTTTTCCTTGTTTGTGTGCCAAATTGGATGAATTTCTGCACTTTGTGTCAATAGAAGCTTTGGCATTGTTTGGTATCAAGTTAGCTATAATTTTTAGTGTGTTTTGGAGTTTGAAATCAGTTAGTGCTATTTTTGGTTGTTTCGGAACTTTCTCATCGGTTTTCTTCTCAATTTTGTAGCTATCTTTTATTTGCTTGTTTTGAGTTTAATTCCGGAGGTAAGATCTTGCATTAGCTTAACTGAAAATTCATCACTGCATTATTTCTTTGTTTAGCATTTATGTTGCATGTGAAATCAGAATTGCTTCCTTGAATCGTTTAAGTGCTAGATTAAGTTTTACATTAGTTGAGCTTATCAATTGTCTAGTTAAGTTCTGTTTCTTTTCATTGCAATTTCAATTCATGCTTGCAACCCCAAAACCCAATTTTATTCGAAACCCCAAAAAATATCAACGACACATAAATACAAGCTCGAATCACACAACGTCAACTAGCCCTAGGAAAAATACGACCTGTGGCCCCTTTACTACGTTTTCATTCTTGATTGCAAAAAAGGATTTCCAGCATTTATAAATATCTAAATTTGAGACCCACTTTCGTGACAGTCCATTTTGGGTCCATCAAATTTTTGGCGCCATTGCCGGGGAATCTACTAGTTGATTTGTTTGATTTTTGCTTGTGCACTTATTTCATATCTTTCTTGATTTATTTTTGTGCTTATTGCTATATCTGGTGATTTGATTTTATTTGTTTCATCTTTATCTACTTTTACTGCGATTTGTTTTGGTTTTATGACCAGGTCTACAGGTGGTGATCTTGAAGAATTTGACCCTGAGATTGAGAGGACTTTCAGAGCTAGGAGGAGCCAAGGCATTCTTTCAGAGACTACAGATATCCCTCCTATTCAAACTATTCTCACTCAGTCAGGCAATATCATGGCAGACCACCAGAAGACTATGAAGGAACTCGCAGCACCAGATGCTTCATTTCAGTACTCCAGCATTGCTTATCCAGAGCTGGCTGGAGATTTTGAGCTCAGATCTGGACTCATTCATTTGCTGCCCAAATTTCAAGGATTATCTGGAGAGGATCCAAATAGACACCTGCACGAATTCCATGTTGTATGCTCTACTATGAAGCCTCAGGGCATTTCTGAAGAAGATATCAAGCTGAGAGCTTTTCCCTTCACACTGACAGGAGCAGCAAAAGACTGGTTTTACTATCTACCCATGGGGCACGTGTCTAGTTGGATCTCTATGAAAAAAGCATTTTTGGAAAAATATTTCCCAGCCTCCAGAACAGCAATAATTAGGAAAAGCATCTGTGGCATTCAGCAAGTGGTGGGTGAGACGCTTTATGATTACTGGGAGAGGTTCAACAAGTTGTGTTCTAGTTGCCCCCAGCATCAGATCAGCGAGCAGCTTTTGATTCAGTACTTTTATGAGGGATTGCTGCAGATGGACAGGATTATGATAGATGCTGCAGCTGGAGGAGCCCTAGTGAATAAAACGTCAGATTAAGCTAGGGAGCTCATTTCTAATATAGCTGAAAACTCACAACAATTTGGGAGCAGAGCATTGACCACTAGAGGAGTTGGTGAAGTTCAGGTGGTTTCTAATGATCAAAAGAGATAAAGAATTCATTGGCAGAGAACGCATCATTTATGAAGCAATTGACTGTTAATAGTGCAATTCAGAGTTCAAGTGTTTCGGCTTCTCCACAAGATAATCAAGTGATAAGGGTCTGTAGCATTTGCTCTAGCCAAGAGCACACTTCAGATTCATGTCCCACCCTCCAACAAGACGAGACAGTAGCAGCATTGGTAAGAGGACAATTTCAAGCAAGAAACAATCCTTACTCCTCTACTTACAACCCCGGTTGGAGGGATCACCCAAATCTAAAATATGGGAACTCTTTCTGCCAACAAAACCCTCAAACACAGCAATTGCAGCAGCCTCCACAGAATTTCCAGCAAGCACAGCCACAATTCCAGCAGCCACAGCAATTTCAGACCCAAAATCCAAATTTTCAGCCTACAATTCAGCAACCGCAACCCCAATTTCAACCATTCCAACCTCAAAACCAGCTGAATTTCAGCCTTCACATCCCTTTAATAGAATTTCCAGCCTTACAATCAAGGGTTTCAGCCTATGCAAAATCAGCCCTCACCACAGAATTTTTCACTTCAAAATCAGAACTTTCAAGGCTACAACTCCCAGCAAGGTTTCCAAGCATGTCAGCCCTCTAATCAGCCCTATCAATCGCAAATTTCACCCTCCTATCAGCCCCAACAGCCACATTTTCAAGGATCTCAGCAAGTTCAACAATTTCAGCCTTCAACTTCATCATTTCAAGGTCAGTCAAGGAACTATGCTAACCAAGGAGGCTATGGGAGCTCAAGTGGAGGAAATGCGCAGCAACAACAAATGATAGATATGATACAACAAGTTCTACAACAACAACAACACCAACAACAACACAATCAAAACCTTGAGAGGCAAATGGGACAACTGGCTAGTGGGATAAATTAAAATCAAGCTCAAGGATCAAGTCAACTACCTTCCCAAACTGTTCCTAATCCTAAAGGAAACGTGAGTGCTATTTATCTGAGGAGTGGGAAAGTTACATCATCTCAAAATGGTCCAAGAGCTGAAATTTTTAAAAACAGGGCAGCACTTCCATTTCCAGCTTAAAACATCCCTGAAACGACCTCGAATTCAGTTGATTCCACCCCTATCCCATGCCCGACTCCTTCCTCAAGTAATCCTCCAATTTTGGTGGAAAACGGAGAAGAAATCAGTGCCAAGACAGATATCACAGCAGCCACTTCGCATGGGACAGCAAACCAGAAATCAGCCCCTCCCCTTCTGGCCAAAGGAGATGAATTTAGGGTTCCCTTACCCTTTCCACAGTGGAGAACACGAACCAAAAGACAAGTGGAGGAGGAGAAAGCCAAGGAATACAATGAACTGGTAAAACTTTTCAGTAAAGTAGAGATTAATGTACCTTTGCTGACTATGATAAAACAGATTCCTAAGTATGCCAAATTTTTGAAAGATCTTTGTGTTCATAAGAAAAAGCTGAAGGAAAATGAGTTGGTCAGCCTTGGGAAAAATGTTTCATCGCTCATCCATGCAATACCTCAGAAATGTGAAGACCCTGGGATGTTTACTGTATCTTGTGAGATAGGGAGCATCATATTCCATGATGCCATGCTTGATTTAGGAGCTTCAATCAATGTGATGCCCAGGTCAGTCTTCCAGATGCTTGGCATAGGCCCTCTACAACCCACTGGAGTGGTAATTCAGTTAGCTGATAGAAGCCAGACTCGTCCAGCAGGAGTTATTGAAGATGTTTTGGTGAAAGTAAAGGAGTTGATTTTCCCTGCAGACTTCTACATCCTAGACATGGAAGGAGAATATCTTGCACATAGATCCCCACTCATCCTTGGGAGGCCGTTCCTGAAGACTGCCAGAACAAAAATTGATGTTTATGCTGGTACACTCTCGATGGAAGTGGGCGACACAATAGTCCAGTTTAGTATTTTTGATGCCATGAAGGACTCTAGGGGAGGTCACTCAATCTTGAGCATGGACACCACAGATGAGGCTGTTGAGGCACAGTTAAGTGCTGATGATGTTTCAATTGACATAGTGGGAGGAGATTTGATTCCAGAAAAAGCTGAGGATGCATCAGTGGTGAAGGCATTAGAGGAGATGGATGGAAAAGCACGCGATAGCCTGGAATTCGAAACTAAAACTCTACGGGACTCTTCTTTTCTTTTACTTTGTGATATTGCTATTGATAGTCCTAATTTTTCTAACAAGGTTGTTGCAGATATTACTGAGGAAACATGCACGGGAGATGATTCCACAGGTGTAGGGGATTGCACAGAGCCCCAGGGACCACCATCATTGGTTGATGTATCAGAAGATCCAAAGGATAAGATTGAGGGTGTAGGGGATTGCATAGAGCCCCAAGAATCACCCATTCCTACTGATTTAGAGGCATTGGAGAAGATTGATAGTAGAACTTGTGATAATTTTGAATTCAATTCTGAAACTTTACAGGATCATTCTATACTTTTATTTTGTGATAATGTAGTTGTTGAGGATCCTAATTTTTCTAATTCGGTTGTTACAGGAATGGTTGAGGAAGCATGTGTTGTAGATGAATCCACAGGTGTAGGGGATTGCACAGAGCCCCAGGGACCACCAGCATTGACTGAGGCTTCAGAAGATTCAGAAGATAGGCCAGGAAGTGTAGGGTCTTGCACGGTGGAAGCAGGAACCCAAGGATCAGCTGTTCTAGTTGGCGTCCACCAGAACTTGAGCTTGAGATGGAACCTGTACTTGACCAAGAGGAATCTATGGATACATCTATTCTTGTAAAACCTCCAGGTATTTTTCAGCATGATCAGGTAAGTATTTCTTTTATTTTTTTGGAAACATCAATAGAGGTTCCAAAAGTGGATTTTATTGGCTGCGATACATTTCTTGATTTGTCAAGTGTGGAAAATAATTGTGAAAATTCCATTGAAGTGTCCGAAATAGATTTCATTGATTATGATAAGTTTCTTGATGCATCTTGGGTAGATATTCATTGTGAAAAATTCTTTGAGTTGCCTAAAATTGATTTTATTGGATGTGATGCATTTTTGGAGACATTTTATGCAAAGACTGATATTATTTCATTTCTTTCTTACCCTGCACGCTTGAGAGGGATACTACATGGTTTTGCAGGGTCCAGAAGACTTCTGGAGTGGGAGCTTCATCTGAACAGGCTCAAACCTCCTGGAGGGTGTTCCAACAAGAATAAAGAGGGAGGAGATGATTTTACTT
>JAGFNQ010007724.1:89033-141750 GCA_024364735.1 Boesenbergia rotunda | reverse complement strand
GAATCTGCAGTTGGGAAATCTGCACTGCATTGAGTTTATGATCTGCCGAGTGCTGACTTGGAGCTTCTGAAATGACAAAAGTTGAATGTAAAGTGAGCTGCAAGATACTGAAATTTGTGGAAGAAGTGTAGTGGAATATGTATTAGAAAGAATTAAGAATTGAAATGCAAAATGAAGAGGAGAAAAATCTGTGCCCAAAAGAACTCCCTTTGCAAGGATGCTGAATTTGCAGCTGATAGAGCTGTTCGGCCACCCTGATTGCAGCTGTTATTTACTATAGAAATCGGGAACATTATGCTAAAGTCTAATTTGAGGCTATGCAAATCTGAAATCAGTGCAGGGAATTGGTGCCAAAACAGAAGATAAAAAAAATCTGTGTAGATTTGTTATTGGAGTGCAGCTGGACTAGTGTGAGCTGATATTGGGTTTAGTTGCAACGGGAGCTGATAAGAACCTAAGCAAATCATTCGACAGCTATTAGAGGTTTTGGAGAGCAGTAAGATGGAGAATGTAAGCTGAAATGCAGCTAGGAAAATTTTTAAGAAGCTATGAATACTAGTGGGACTAAGATTGTATCAACTTGAAGATGAATCTGAATTTTAAGAAGCTATGAATCAAGATATCAAGTGTAAAATGTATCTGAAATTGAAGGTGCACATTCACTACTAATCGAATCTAAGAAAAACAAATGGCTGCTAGGAGTTTCGAAGTAGAGCAGAAAATGGAAAGAAGTTGGCTGAAATTCAACTTTGTGAGCAGAATTTTCAAGTGGAACAATTCAAACTCTACACTACACTAATGGATGCTAACTGATATTGAGTATTTAAGAAATTAGAGACTTGAAATAGATTCAGAGGAGCTGAATTTGCAGCTGAACAGAAAAAAAAGAATGGAAGAAGAAGAGTGCCAACTAGAGAAGTGGAGTGTATCAAAAAGGAAATTGTAAGAGATGGTTAGTGAAGATTACATTTGGAGCATCTAACTTCCTAATTGTCATTTAATATTTCAAGTTCCTAGAATTTAAATCCAAAACCGAAGAGCTCCAATTGTACATTAGAAGATTAGAGAGCAGAAAGAAGAAAAAAAAATCTGCCAAGTTGAGAAAAGCTGTGCCAAGGTCTGAATTGGCACATAAAAGCAGAAATTCTGAGCTGATTAAGAGAAAAGAAAAAAAAAATCTAAAAACACTGCTAGAAGGACGAATTGCAGTTGAGAAACTTCGACTTTGAGCTTCTGAAATGAAACAATCTGAATTTCAGCAGAATACAATCTGAATTTGCGGCAGAAAAGAAATCTATGTGTTGAGTTGAGTTGAAAAAGGCTGAGAATGCAGTTTGTATCAAGATGAGGCTGAATTTTGGGTTTCAAGGCTGTGAATCAAGGAATGAAGCATATGAACGTGTCAAAAAGTGTTGAGAGCATTCATTGCTGATCAAGACAAAGGAAAATGGGGCTGATTGGGTTTTTAGAAGAAAAAGAAGTTGTGAGAGCAGTGAAGTTGGAATCCAAAACAGTTGGATCAAATTTTCCACTTCTAGGGATGTAGCTGCCTCAGAAAATCAGAGAATGGCAAGGTGAAGAAAGTAGTGATTCTTGATTCTGAATTCGTGTTGTGAGCTGGGATCTAAAAAAAAAAAGAGAAGAAGAAGAGAACAAGGAAAAAGATTGGCACGCAAATGGCAATTTGGCACAAAGGAATTAGTGAGGGCTTTTCATCAAATTCTTTAAGGGCAATGCCATAGCCTCATTCCATTCCACTTTTGATTTCATTAGAGAACTGACAAGAGGGGCAAGGCACACTGGAAACATTCTTGAGCATTCAAGTCTTCCACTTTATCAATTTTTCCATTTTCTTGGCTTTTATTCCACTCCTTACCATTTTCTATATTTTCATTTGTTTTTGTAGATGTTGATCCTAATCATGAATAATGGTGGAGATTAGATAACAAGCAAGTCTATGGTAGTGCAAGAAACATGTGTGTTTGAGTGAGCTCCACTTCCATCATCAACTTAGAACTTAAGGAGAGAGCCACCAAAACTTCCCTTGAAAGGCTAGTGAGTTAAATTCATCTCAATGACTCATGAAGGATGAAAAGGCTAAGTTGTTGATTTAAGGACAAGATACTAATTCATAGAGCTTAGATTTATGAGAATTGACGACCCTAGGTAATTTCTTTTCAATTGCTTCTAATTATGCTTAAGAAAATCTAGGGGATACATACTTAGTGGTTTCGCGAGACGCTCAAGCTTAAGTGTGGGGGAGTTGATAAGTACCATTTTGTTGATTATTTTAATTGCTAAAATCCATGTTTGACCCATGTTTTACTTGCTTAATTGTGATTTTTCCTAGGTTTTAGGATTTCCTCTTATTTTGGACTTAATTACAAATTTACACATATTTGGATTATTTGGCCACTAAATTTTTGATCTATTTTTGTAGGCATGAAAGGATCCTGGACCTAGGGCATACTGGGTCAAACTTGAGTCGGAAGTGGACCCGGATCGAGTTATCAAGCTTTGGAGTAATCTGGGACATCCGATTCAAAAGCGGCTAGATCTGAGCCATCCGGAACCATCTGAAGCAATCCGAGCTAGGGTTAGGGCTGATCAAACACTCTGATCAAGATCTAAAGGTTTCATCCCAATCAAAGCTCATTCAACCGTTGGATCAAGCTCAGAGGGTTCTAGATCATCCATTTAAAGATTAGGTTGATCTGGACCATCCGTTGCACATCTGGAGGATCCGAGCTACCACGAGGTAGATCCTGACCCCTGATCATCATCATCAAAGTTTGGATTAAATCAGAGCAAGATCAGCCATTGGATTTTCTCAATTCAATCTGAGCCATCCATTGCTAGCTACTTAATCAAAACGCACCCCAGTTTCTTCCTCGTCGTGTCTCCGCCATTCTTCGCGTTCTTCCGCAGTTCTTCGTTTTCTTTGCAAGTTTTTCATCTAAGGAGGCGTGACCACCTCAATTCCAACCTTAGTTCATCATCTGAATCCTTGGAAGACAGCTTCGATCGAGAATTCATCTCCATTTTCATCCGGACAGAGGTGTTTGAGGGTTTCGGCATGCTCTGTGGTCCGAGTGCTTAAATCTCAGCTACAATCCATTTCCGATCATCTGAGTCACTTGTAGGGGTTTTCAGGTGAGCTCAGATGATCTCCAAATCATCATCGCAACTCATGAAGCTGAGATCGAAGCGTTCGTATTGGAATTCTCCCAGCTGATGCAGTTTGAACAAAGTTCATCAATCTAATCTGTTTTCCACTGATTTGCTGAGCTTAGGGGTTCGAGGCCAGCCTTTGCGTGACGAACAAGGAGATTTTGAGCTCGGGAAGGGTTGAGGAGTAGTTTAGCTAGTTAATTTTCATTGTGTTTAGCTGTAGTTTTAGTTTCTGCCGCAACTCTGTTTCTGAAATTCTTTTAGCAGCTGTTTGAGTTTGTTTCCTGAATCGTTTAGCTTAATTAGGTTTTGAATCTTCAAGTTAAATATTTTAGTGAAGTTGTTAGTGATCAATCGACTTTAAATTCAGTATATTTCTCTGTTAATTGCTTGCGTGCCAATTACATTGATGCGTGCCATTTTGTGTAGCTGCGTGCCAAGTTCAACTTCTGCATATCAGTAGTTTCAGTCCCATTTCATTAGTTTTTGTCAAGTAATTGCTAGCCTTTTTAAGCTTCCTTGCACTTAGATTAGTTACTTGAATTTAGTTTGCATTTGCTAGCTTAGCCTTTGATCCATTGCGGAAACATTCTGTAGTTAATCCCTTAAATTCTGCATCTTTAATTTCTGCACATTTAGTTTCTGAATTTTTGTGTTCTTGAATTGCTGATTTCAGCTCTTAAATGCCTTCATTTAGACTTGCATAGTTCATCCCTAATAGCCTTATTTCTAAATTGAATCAATCAGTTTAAAATTCTAAGTTGAAAGTTTACCATTTTCGAATTTGGTGTTAGTTTTTGGCACAAAAGGTTTCCCTACGTGCCAACTGTTTTGGACCTGTTTTGCATCCTAAATTAATCTGTTTTCTTGGTATATGATTGTGTTTGAAATCAATAAGCATAGCACTCAGCATTTCTGAATTTTACTCGCATTTGTGGCTTTAGGAGGTGGTAACTAGTTGTGTTAAGTTTGTTTGAATGTTTGGTTATTAAATCTTGTAGCTAACATTGGTGTTAAGTTGTTTGCTTTCGAAAATCATCATTCACTGCTTTTATTCCTTTACTTAGCATTTGTGTTGCATTTTAATTCAGATTTTGCTTTTCTAATTTCAGTGAAGTTCCTTTGGTTGAATCGGTTTTCCGTTGATTGAGTTATCACTTGCTATCGCTCTTTTACTTCATTAGTTTAGTTTTCATTTATTTTTATTGCTATTTCATTTCATGCTTGCAACCCCAAAACCCAAACTTATTTGAAACCCAAATTCACAACGACACATAAATACAAGGTCGAATCACACAACATCAACAGTCCCTAGGAAAAATACGACCTGTGGCCCCTTTACTACGTTTTCATACTCTGATTGCAAAAAGGGTTTCCAGCATTACAAATATTCTAAATTCTGATGAACCCACATTCGTGACAACTTAACCTAGTATTTCGGGTTCGTCAGGAACCACAAAGAAGGCATGGGTACTTAAGAGATTTCTAAATGATGCTTATGGATCAAATATATGGGTACCAAAAGAGTATATTTTCCATGTTGTTTAGGTAAAGGTGAAGGAGGCCCCAACTATGTGGATTGTAGATAATGGATGCTCAAGACACATGACCGGGGATGTGAGCAAGTTCACCACTATAAGCTACCTAAGAGAAGGGACGGTCTCATTTGGGAATAGTGGAAAGTTGAGGATTATTGGTAGGGGCACAATTGAGGTATCTTCCACTATTTCGATTCATAAGGTACTTTTAATCAAAGATATGAAGTTTAATTTATTAAGTGTAAATCAATTATGTGATGCCGGTTTTAAAGTATAATTTCATGCTAGAAAATGCATCATTAGACATAATGAATCAAGTGCTATCATATTAGAAGGGTTTAGAGAAGCGAATCTATATTATCTTGATCTATCTTATGCTACTAACAATGTTGTTGAGTGTCTCATGTCTAAACAAGAAGAAGGATGGTTGTGGCACCAGAGACTTGGACACGTCAACATGAGGAGCATTGCAAGAGTGGCCAAGGAAGAGTTGGTGAAGGGGCTACCAATGATCAAGTATGAGAAGAACAAGTTGTGTGATGCATGCCAAGAGGGTAAGCAATCAAAAGCATCACACAAAGGTAAAACTCTAACCACTACCTCTTTGCCTTTAGAACTTTTGCACATAGATTTATTTGATTGTCATAGTACTCCCTCACTTGTGGGGAGTAAATATTGCTTAGTCATAGTAGATGATTTCTCTATATTTACATGGGTTTATTTCTTAAAACATAAGGATGATACCCTAAAGATTTTTTATAGGATTTAGTAAAAGGGTAGAAAACGAAAAGAACATCAAAATAAACCGAATTAGGAGTGACCATGGTGGGGAGTTCCAAAACGCTAATTTCACACAATTTTGTGTTGAAAATGGGTACAAGCATGAGTTTTCATGTCCGAGGACTCCTCAACAAAATGGGGTAGTTGAGAGGAAAAACAGAGCCCTACAAGAATGCTGCTAGGACTATGCTCAATGCATATTCTCTTCCTAGCTATTTTTGGGCCGAAGCGGTTAACACCGCTTGCTACATTCAAAACCGGGTGTTGGTGCATATGTTTCTAGGGAAAACACCCTTTGAATTGTGGAATGGAAGGGTACCTCAAGTCCACTATTTTAGGGTCTTTGGATGTAAAGTCTACATTTTAAACACCAAAGATGACCTAAGGAAATTTGAGTCAAAAGCCGACGAAGGAATTCTAGTAGGGTACTCATTGACTAGTAGGGGTTATAGAGTGTACAACAAGAGGACAAAGGTGATTGAGGAGTCCTCAAATGTCAAATTTGATGAAACAACTAGTACCTACCCTAGAAAGGCTTCAATTGATAAGGATGTAGAGGAGGTCCAACCCCTTGCCTAAAGAATCCAAGACCTACATTTGGAGGACAATGATTAAGGGGGAGTGAGAAGTACCCTAGAGGATGAGGAAGAAGGAGTAAATGAACCCACAACCTCTAGACCCTTGAGACATCACCATGATCACCCTATTGACCAAATAGTGGGTGATGTCACTCAAGGAGTAAGGACTAGGTCCTACTTTAGGGATCAAACTAGTCAAATAGCTCTTATCTCCCAATTAGAACCCAAGTCCATTGATGAAGCATTGGGAGATGTTGATTGGGTCTTAGCCATGCAAGAAGAGCTAAATCAATTTGAGAGGAGTCAAGTTTGGGAGTTAGTTCCGAGGCCCACTGATTGTACCATTGTGACCACAAGATGGGTCTTTAGGAACAAACTAGACGACCAAGGTAAGATCACTAGGAACAAGGCTAGATTGGTAGCTCGGGGGTTTAACCAAGTTGAGCGATTAGATTATGATGAGACTTATGCCCCCGTAGCTAGGTTAGAATCAATTAGAATTCTACTAGCCTATGCCGCTCACATGGGTTTCACACTCCACCAAATGGATGTGAAGTCGACATTCCTTAATGGGATCATTAAGGAAGAGGTCTATGTAGAACAACCCCCAGGGTTTGAGGACCCTAACTTTCCAAGACACGTGTTCAAACTAAGAAAAGCCTTATATGGATTGAAACAAGCTCCCCGGGTTTGGTACGAAAGGCTTTCTTCATTACTAGTGTCTAAAAGATTTAGGAGAGGAACAATTGACCCTACATTGTTCCTAAAATCTAAGGACAAGGAAATATTTGTTGCCCAAGTCTATGTAGACGATATCATTTTTGGGTCAACAAATAATGATTTCCTACAAGAATTCATCAAATGTATGAAAGATGAATTTGAGATGAGTCTTGTAGGAGAGTTAATGTAGTGACCCGCCTTCTCTACCTTAGACGGACCGCTACTTGTCTACTTCTTGACTCTAATGCACGACTAAAAATGTGGAACTTTCTTTATAATCTTTTTTTTTGTATTCAATCTATCTAAAAATGATATTCTAACTTTAATAGTCATGCATGATACAATGGCACATTACTAGTAATTCTAACCATTTAAACTCATCACACAAGGTTCTATAACATTTCTAAAGCACTATGAAATATGCATGCAACTTTTCTAAGCATATTTAAAGCAATAAGACTTAATTCGAAACTAACAACATCTTGGCACATGCAATAATATTTCTAGAACTTTATAGAATGTAAATCTTACCTTTCTACCGAATTTACAAGCATTTTAAGCACAATTAGGACTTAGTCCAAAAGGGAATAATAATAAGCTCAAGAATAAGTCTAGAATGCAATGTATCCACGTGTTAAACTACTCATGCCCTTGCTCATCTAGTGCATTCACAAATGTATGCATACTAATTGAAATAACATGGAATCTTCATTCTACAAATTTGAGCATGTAAAACTATCCGAAGCATAAATGTTTAATAAACTCCATAACACAATAACTTAGAATTTGGAAATCTTAAACATTGCATTTCAAATAAGCTAAACTATCTCATCCCAAGGATCTCTCCAAGGTCAGCCACCACACACACGTCACTTAGCACCGCTTCGTCGCCTTCCTTCAGAATTGCTTGTCTTTACCTTTACCTGCAGTAAGAGGAAATGCAACTAATAAGCATAAAGCTTAGCAAGTACTATCTAGCTCACAAAATCTCGAAATGTGCAGGCATGCTTTTTAAACAATGTGAAATCACATGAGATACTTTTATGCTTAAAAGAAACACTAAAACATGTATAACTCAAAACATGCATACTCAAGCATTAATAAGTCTTAACTCACTTTTTCTTGGCTTAACATGAAACTTTAGCAATTCTTTAACTTTAAATCTTTCTTTAACTTTTAGAAAATTTCCTTAAACTTTAGAAAAACTTTGCTAAAGCATATACTTGAAAATAATAACTCACTTGGATCCACTTAAGACGTAAGTACCATCTTATGCGCGTTCCCTAAAAGGTTGGGGTAGCGAGCCGCCAATCCTAATAGAGCAGACCTTGGTCTACCAGGGCCAAGACCTTGGAATTGGACACCTGGATTTCTTTAACGACGCCCTTGGACGCCAGGTACTGGCCTTAGAAAATAAAATAGCTTTTCTTTCTTTTCTTTCTTATCTTTAAATGCCTTGGCATTTTATCGAACACCTTGTGTGCCCAAGTCCCTAAGTCTTGACTTTTGGGGATTTCGTAAGGCCTTGGCCTTCTCTTTTCTTTTTCTTCATCTTTCTTTTCTTTTCTTATAAGTTTCTTAGACCCTAAACTCACATAGGGTACTCTATCAAATATATATATATAAGCATATAATGAACTAAGATCACATGCAACATCTTAACTAAAAGTAAATATCTCCTTTAAAACATTTAAGGGAAAATTCTTGCGGAAAACCGCCTCTTACTACAGGTGAGCAGTACTTACCTTGATTTCTTGGACTTACAACCGAAATTAGACGACTAGGGCTCGGGTGAAACTTGAGATCTCTACGAACCGCCCGCGCCTACATGTTCTTCTCGTCGAGACGAACGAAACGCTCCGACCCCCTTGAGATTCCCTTAGCCGGCGCCCCTTAGGAGAGGAGAGGAGGAAAGAAAACCTAGGTTCCCTTTTGGTTTCGCCGCCCCTCCCTCGCCCCCTTCTCGCACGCAGCCGAAAATTCTCCTCCAAGGGTTTCACGCGACTTAAGCGGGTATTAAATACCTCTTCATGAAAAAACGTAACTACTCTATAAAATTATTTCTCTCCACCTTTTGTTGTGCTTGATACCCTAGCCCAGCCGGTCACTTGCGCGCCCTTAAGGGCTTGCTCCTCCTGTGGTCGCGAGTTCGAACCCCCCTGCTGCCCTTTAAAGTTTTTTCCTTTTTTAAAAATACTAAACGGACTCGGAAAATTCCATAAAAATATTCTAAAAATTCCTAAAAATATCTAGAATATTTCTAAAACATTTTTAAATAGTTCTAAGGACTTTAAGAACTTCAATATGGAAATTTCGGGGCGTTACAGTTAACCTTCTTCTTAGGCCTTCAAGTTAAGCAAATTAATGAAGGTACACATGTCTTTCAAACCAAATATGCTAAGGAGATGTTGAAGAAATTTGGTTTAGAAAATGCTAAGGTAGCATCTACACCCATAGGAACCAATGTGAAAATGGATAGTAACCTTGAAGGGAAAATGGTAGACTCTAAACAATATAGGAGCATGATTGGTAGCCTCCTATACCTAACCGCTAGTAGACCCGACATACTTTTTGCGGTAGGTATGTGTGCAAGGTACCAATCTTGTGCCAAAGAGTCCCATTTGGTTGTAGTTAAGAGGATCTTATGATATGTAAAAGGGACCCTTAATGTCGGACTTTGGTATCCTAGAACACCTAATGTTGACCTATTTGGATACACCGACTCGGACTATGCGGGTTGCAAATTAGATAGGAAGAGTACAAGTGGAGGGTGTCAATTCCTTGGGTCTTCCTTAGTTAGTTGGAGTAGTAGGAAACAACCATGCGTTGCCCTATCAACAACGGAAGCGGAATATGTGGCAATGGGTGGGTGTGTTTCCCAACTCCTTTGGATCATGCACACCTTAGAGGATTATAAGTTGCATTACACCAAGGTCAAGGTCTTGTGTGATAAAACACATTGAAGTGAAACATCACTTCATTAGAGATCATGTGGCAAGGGGAGACATAGAACTATACTATGTTGAATCAAAGTCGAACCTAGCCGACATCTTTACCAAGCCTCTTCCCGAATCGGAGTTTACATCTTTAAGAAGAGGCCTTGGAATGTGTTTTGTAGAAGTATAGGGTGAACTTGGAAATATTAGCTTTGAAAAAGGGTGCTTGATCCATTAGGGTGATACACTTGGCTCACTTGTGCTTGTGGCACATTGTTGAACCATTAAAAGTATCAAAATATGAAAACTAGACCAACTATGGGGAAGACAAGTGTTTAATCAATAGACACTTTGCCCAAAGATCATAATTGGACATTTTAAACCTCGAAAAACCATTTTATGCTTTACATACTTTGTCATGCTTTTAAAAGTCATTAGTTTGCAAAATTGGATTCAAAGTTTGATACAAAATATAGTGGTTTTCAAAACTTTTGGATTTTTATCAAAAGTCATGCATGTTTGAAATTTTATATGGATTAATATTTTTCCCTGTTAGAGTATAACATTTCAAACATGTATGCAAAATTTTATAATTTTTGGAATTTTCTGGGAGTTTCTGAAATTCGACAGAAAATCTGAAAAATCAGACTGATAGCGTATCAGTCGACTGCCCCATGGGCAGTCGACTGGCACGCAAGTTTTCAGCCACTGTGAGAAATTTCAAAAATTGAAAATTCTCTCATGTGATACCATGGGTTTTGGTTGCTTAAGGCAATCATTTTGATGGTGTCAAAGGGGGAGAATGGGTGGTTTAAGTTAGAATTTCAACTTAGAATGAATGGTTTAAGGTGTTCTTTCTAACTTAGAAATTGAATGTTTAAAAATGGAGAAGACATGGATTAAGGGGGAGGTACCTCTTAGGTACTGATATGTCTTATATTTTTAACATACTGCTGTTGTTAAGTGGAAACTTAACTTGGATTGTGACTAGAATTGAAAATGGAGGAAGACATAGATTAAGGGGGAGGTTACCTCTTAGGATTACTATGTCTCATGCTTGTTCAATTACTATCTGTTACTATTGTTATTATGACTATTTTTATCTCTAACTTAAACATATTGCCACGCATCAAAAAGGGGGAGATTGTTGAGGCAATCGGCCCTTAAATGATTGGAAGATCATGGTTTTGATGTGTTGGTTGAATATGTTTAAGGTTAGAGTGTTGTGTTGTATTTGATGTGTGTGATTGAGTTTGCAGGACTTGGAGAATCACACATGGTGGACATATCCGAGGGACGAGAGCCGAGGGAGGAGAGCTTCAAGGGCAAGCCGGGAAGTGGACTTCAAGGGCACACGTGAAGGGTGGCATGGAGGCTTGCGTGCGCATCCGAGGGACGATAGCCAGAGGAAGAGGACTTCAAGGGGCGAGCCAAGGGAGCAAACCTGAAGGCACACGTGAAGGAGAAGGTTCGGAGTAGCTGAAGCTGAGCTGGGAGGCAGGGCAGTCGACTGGCCCAGAGGCAGTCGACTGCGAAAACCCACAGAAAGTTTGCAGCCTCGGACCAGTCGACTGGCATTTGGGCAGTCGACTGATATACCCCCGAAACTAGCCGTTGGCTAGCAATTAATACTAGGCCAGTCGACTGTCCCAGGGGCAGTCGACTGGTGCGGGCTGGACAGATTGTGAATCTGTCCTATTCACCTATTAAAGGAGCACCGTTTTACGTGCACGGTACGGTTCCGTACAGTGATGAAGTGCTGCTCGTGTGTAGAGTGATTTTTACTTCCTCTCACTTATTTCTACATCTGTAAAGAGGAAGATCTTGCTGTAAAGGTTTCTCCACCTCAAGGAGACTTTTCGATAGTGAAAAGTGGTGCTCGCAGCGTGGATCCTTGGACTAGTCACTCATCTGGGTGGATACCAAGTAACCGATAAGTGTTAGCATTGTTTCTAATTCTTTTACATATTATTTCCGCTGCGCTAACAACTTTGTAGAGATCCAAAGATCCAAAAAAGTGCATTCACCCCCCCTCTGCACGCCTAAATCGATCCTTCAGTTCCCCCTCCTCTTTTTTCTGCCTTTTGAATGTTGTACTCGGCCGCACTTTTGCGAGGAGGGGGTCTTCGGAGAGGGTCGAGCCACCCATGTGTTACCTCAGGTGTCCTCGTCCATCACTGACTACTCGGATGCAGTACCCAGAAGGTGAAAATGATTCTAGAGCCCTGTCAACAGGCTTCCACGCCTTGAATACTCAGAAGGCGGTTCAGAGCCTAGCGACCCTACAGGAATGGAGTCGTAGAGGAGAGAGGCCCTAGTAGAAAAAATGCTTTCTGTCATCCAATTGTATCTTGAGAATTCTCTGAGATGTTGTTCTCCCTGTATTTTTTTACATAAATAAAACAATATTTTTGTTACCCAGTGTCTGACATGCCTGGATTATATTTTTAAAGCGTTTTGCTCATGTTTCTCGGGTCGGGCATGCCACTTTACCATTGCTTCCATAGCGCCCACCTGTTCCGGGCACTAGGGATATTATGAGGCACCCGGGTTTGCAACCTCGGTGGGGGGTCTGAAACAATCTGGCCTGAAGCTAGGTACCCCGGGCATCGGCTATACCGCGAGGTATTAGGGTTTTGGATACTTAGTAGGGCGTGTATGTCCCAGACCAAGCCTAAGTACCCCGGGCATCGGATGCACCGCGGGGTATTAGGGTTTTGGATGTTTGGTCGGGCGCGTATGTCTCAGACCAAGCTTAAGTACCCCGGGAATCGGCTGCACCACGAGGCATTAGGGTTTTGGATACTTGGTCGGGCGCGTATGTCCCAAACCAAGCCTAAGTACCCGGGCATCAGCTGCACCACGAGGCATTAGGGTTTTGGATCATTGGTCGGGCGTGTATGTCACAGACCAAGCCTAAGTACCCCGAGCATCGACTGCACCACGAGGTATTAAGGTTTTGGATATTTGGTCGGGCGCGTATGTCCCAAACCAATCATAAGTACCCCGGGCATCGACTGCACCATGAGGCATTAGGGTTTTGGATCCTTGGTCAAGCATGTATGTCCCATGTTGAGGCAATCTATGGTCCGGAGTGACCATGTGTTTTGATGTTTGGGCAAAGGGTTTAAGTTAGGTTTTATCTTGTGATCTAATATGTGTATGTTGAGTGTGCAGGATGTGCAGGTTACACATATTGACTTAGCTGGACGGCTTCGGTACGGTGAAGGGTGGCATGGAGACAAGCTAGAGGCTTGTGTGCACCCGAGGGACCTTGGCATAGCAAGGATGATGAGCCGAGGGGCGCGGACTTCAAGGCATACGTGAAGGATGACATGGAGACAAGCTGGAGGCTTGTGTGCATCCGAGGGACGAGGGCCGAGGATGAAGAGGGTGCGAAGGCAACAATCAAGGCTGCTGGTGATGAGTCGGCTATGTCATGAAGGGGCGAGAGCCAAGGGAAGATGACTCCAAGGGCAAGCCAGGAAGTGGACTTCAAGGGGCACACGTGAAGGGTGGCATGGAGGCAAGTCGAGGACTTGCGTGCGCATCTGAGAGACAATAGCCGGTGGAAGAGGACTTCGAGGAGCAAGCCAAGGGAGCATGCTTGAAGGCACATGTTGACGAGGGTCGTTGGAGTGAGGAAGAGAGTTTTTGTAAGCTGGGCAGTCGACTGGTAATGTAGCAGTCGACTGCCAGCAAGTTCTGAAACTCACAGTAGCCTTCTGACCCTGGACCAGTCGACTTCTCTGGGAGCAGTCGACTGGTAGCACTCAGAATTCGAACGTTGGGTGTCAACGGTCGAATTTGAGTGGGGGCAGTCGACTAGTGGTGGCCAAACAGAAGGTAAGTCATATTTAAGAGGGCTTCATTTTGGCTGGGATCTCTGACGAATTTGGCTTTGGTTAAAGGCCAAATAGTAGTCTAAGGGCTCAGATATTGTCGAGGTATTGTGGTGAGGTTTCTCCACCCACAAGGAGCGACAAGGTCTAGCTGGAGGGTATTCGAGGAGTGATCCACCGAAGGATTCTTGGATTAGTCACCTCTCGGAGGTGGATACCAAGTAAATCTCTATGTTAGCATTGTTTTCATATTGTTTATTATTTTGCTTGTATTGTGCTAACCTTCTTATAGAGAAAGAAACCGAGAAAGTGCTATTCACCCCCCCTCTAGCAACCGTCAACGATCTAACGGTGGTATCAAAGCGAAGGACCACTCTCATTGGACTAACCGCCAAAGGAGCAAGAAAGCTAGAGGGAAAATGATGGAAGATAAGCTAGGGGATGACATCTACACTTCACCCCCCCTACGACCATGAAGATTTCGGGTATTGGAAGACATGGATTGAAACATGGTTCGGAATGGAGTGGGACCTTAGGATTGCTCTTGAAGAACCATTTGAAATTCCTAGAGATAAGCATGGGAAGAAGCTTAGACCAAGATATTGGAGTCAAGGGCAACAAAATCAATCAAAGTCAAATGAAAAGGTAATTAGTACATTGATTAATATTTTGCCTACTAATGTGTTAAGTGGTGTAGGGGAGTATCAAAATGCACATGAACTATGGAAAAAGATAGGTGAACTCCATGAAAACACTACACGAGTTCAATTAGTGGAAGAGCCCGAGGAGAGGAAAAGGAAAAAAGAATCATCAACATCATCAAGTGAAGTCGAAGAACTAAGTGAAAAACCATCTACCTCATCAAGAGAAGAAGAGGAGGTGTCAAATTCAAGAGTTGAGGGGGAGGAGAGACCCTCATCCACACAAGAACAAGAAGAAGCTCCAACCTCCACCAAAGCAAAGACTAAGGACCACATCATATGCTTTGGGTGTAATAAAAAGGGACATTACAAGGATAAGTGTCCAAATGGTAAGATAAAGGAGGTAAATCCTAAACTCATTTCAATTCCGTTTAAATCTAACATGAGTTGTAGGAATGGAGAAGCCCAAGAGAAGAAAAAGAAAATTAGATATTTCACGTGTGGTGAGCTAGCACACTACCACACGAAGTGCCCAAAGAGTGGAGAGCTCAAGAAAATGGAGCACTTGAGAAGGTGGGAGAAGGAAGAAAAGAAGAAGAGAAGCTCACAACAAGGAGGAACTACAAGGGTAAGGGAGGTAATCCCTAACTTTAAATTACAATGCAAATCAAATTCAAGTTCCTCCATGCATGCTAGAATCAATGAAAATTGTTTGCTTGTGCATAGCCATGGTTTAAATATCATGATAGGAATAGGGATAACAAGATAGATCATAACCCTAGGAAGGTCATGCATCATGAAAAATCCAAGACCTTAGGACCTAAGGATCAAGGCATTAATCCCAAAAAGGGAAGACATATGCCTAGGAAGATGGGTAGGTCTAGGAATGTCCAAGGTGGACATGTGGATTCTAGAGTTAAAGGTCTAGAAATGGAAAATCAAGCCTTAAGGGCAAGGCTTGATACATTGGAAAATGCCCTAGAAAGATTCAAGGTTGGATCTAAGGGGTTAGATATGGTGTTGGGTAGTTTAAAACCCAACTATGATAGATCGGGGTTGGGATACCGATCTAAGGTCTCCAATGCCAAAGAAAAGAAATATGCTAGGGAAGCATATAATTATGGCAAGAAGGAGAAGCCCAAAAATGGCAAGGGGTGTCATTTAAAGGGAAAGATAAGGACTTAACCAAGGACAAGGTGTCCAAGGTTAAGAATGTTAGGTTTGTAGGCCAAGAATCACCGGGGGCTCACCGGTGTGGCCTAGTGTGGATTGAGTCACTTAGGGAGGTGGCTAGGGCTAAGAGCTCAAGGGGGAGCTCTAGGAGCCTTTGGGGTCCATGGTAAATGGATCTTAAGAGGCTTTCTCCTAGGAAATTAGATGAAATATGCCAAAGGGATTGGAAGACTATGGTAAGTCTTAATCCTATGGAATTGGCACATTGAAAGGAGAATTATGGAGAAAAAGGTGAAAATACGATTATATTGGGTAAAATTAGGTTTTAATGTGTGAATACCATATAATTCAGTGATAGAAATGAATTATGATCAAGTATAAGAAGATACATTGAGGAGAAGTCACAATTTGGACTTTTAGAGAAGTTTGAATGATACAATTTAGGAGAAGTTGAGTTTCATGCCAATCTTGGGATCTAAAGTACATTTATTTGAAAACATATTTTTCCCAAGTAGATATAGGTTCCACAAATCTCTCCACAAAATTTCAAATTTTTTGGAGATTTGTAGAATTAATTAGACGTTTCTAAAGTTAGACAGAAACCCTGAATTCAGGTATCAGTCGACTGCCCTGGGGGGCAGTCGACTGATCTTACCTAGAAAACATTCTGTGAGTTTTGGCAGTCGACTGCCTCAGGGGCAGTCGACTGATCTGCAGATCTAGATAGAAAAGGCATATTGGGTGATAGGATATGGCCTTAAAATTAAAATCCTTGATTATGCTCCTTAAATAAAGGTTTGCCTCATGGTTTAATGGTGATTGTATGAAATGGGCTATATGGATATCATGGAATTCAAGGAAAATTTATGAGTGCTTAAAATTTAATGGATAATATTGAATTATAAATGCTTGATGAGAAGATTGATAAGTTTTCTATATGTATCTAGGATTAAGAAATAAAAAGGGGAAAGTTGAGGACAATTCCATGTGTCAAATTATAATTGTTAGCCTTGGCAAACACATGGAATTATAGATAGATTTCAAAGTTGATACGAAATGATTATTTTTGAGGAAATTAGAGGATGTACCAAAAGTCAAGCACACTTAATATTCTTCATGAAACCATATTTTTCTAGGATAGGGTATATCCAAGCAAATGTGCTTGTAAATTTTTATATTTTTCCAGGTTTCTAGGATTCTCTAGAGGGTTCTAGGATAGAAAACTTGGGTTGTTAAGTTAGGATTAACTTGACAAAAGAAATGTATGGTGTTAAGTTGGGTAGAACTTAACCTTGGTAAATTGAAAATTGGGAGAAGGCATAGGTAAAGGGGGAGGTTGCCTCTTGTTTGCCTTAATTTTCATAGGAAATTTTGGGTTTTGTGTCAAACTTGGAAATGGTGATAGATACATGGGTGAATGTATTTTTCCCAAGTAGGTATGGGTACCACAAATCTCTCCACAAAATTTAGAAATTTTTGGAGATTTGTGGAATTTCTGGCGCATTTCTGAATTTGGCCAGAAAAGTTAATTTTCAAAGTATCAGTCGACTGCCATGGGGGGTAATCGACTGACCAGTGCTGGATTGGGTATCCAGCAGCTGGTTTGTGTCCAAATGATGTAAAACAAGTATATAGGGGGCTAGTACACTGTGTTTAGGATCATTAGGGTTTAAAAGATCCAATAATTGGGATATTGTTGGAGTCTTTTTGATGTTAGGCAAAGGGGGAGAAGTGTTGGGTTTAATTTGTGAAACCAAACACGCATTTGCAAGAAACCTTAGGTCTAGGGGAAGCCTAGGTGAAGGGGGAGCATGGTTGCTCCATTCTTGGCGTAAGGGGAACCTTAGAGAGGTTTTTAAAAAGCCTTTGTAAGTCCAATGTAGGGGGTGCTCTGGAGAAGCTTTAAAGGGCCCGTTTCGGTAAAATTCCTAACATGGGAAGGTTAGGTGTATGGGATGCCTTGGGATAAGATCCATGTTAGTTGCATTGCATATGCATTGGCGGTGTAAGTCCAAGAAGGAGTTTTGGCGACGTAAGTCCAAATTGTTGTTTAGCATTGTTGTTTCTATTTATTATTGCTATTTGTTTCCCTAACTTAAACGTATTGCCAAACATCAAAAAGGGGGAGATTGTTGAGGCAATCTATGGTCCGGAGTGACCATGTGTTTTGATGTTTGGGCAAAGGGTTTAAGGTAGGTTTTCCCTTGTGATCTAATATGTGTATGTTGAGTGTGCAGGATGTGCAGGTTACACATATTGACTTAGCTGGACGGCTTCGGTACGGTGAAGGGTGGCATGGAGACATGTTGGAGGCTTGTGTGCGCCCGAGGGACCTTGGTATAGCAGGGATGATGAGCCGAGGGGCGCGTACTTCAAGGCGTATGTGAAGGAAGGCATGGAGACAAGCTGGAGGCTTGTGTGCATCCGAGGGCCGAGGGCCGAGGACGAAGAGGGTGCGAAGGCAACAGTCAAGGCTGCTGGTGATGAGTCGGCTAAGTCATGAAGGGGTGAGAGCCGAGGGAAGATGACTCCAAGGGCAAGCCGAGAAGTGGACTTCAAGGGGCACACGTGAAGGGTGGCATGGAGGTAAGTTGAGGACTTACGTGCGTATCCGAGGGACGATAGCCGGTGGAAGAGGACTTCGAGGAGTAAGCCAAGGGAGTATGCTTGAAGGCACATGTCGACGAGGGTCGTTGGAGTGAGGAAGAGAGTTTTTGTAAGCTGGGCAGTCAACTGGTAATGTAGTAGTCGACTGCCAGCAAGTTCTGAAACTCACAGTAGCCTTCTGACCCTGGACCAGTCGACTGCTCTGGGAGCAGTCGACTGGTAGCACTCAGAATTCGAACGTTGGGTGTCAACGGTCGAATTTGAGTGGGGGCAGTCGACTGGTGGCGGCCAAATAGAAGGTAAGTCATATTTAAGAGGGCTTTGTTTTGGCTAGGATCTCTGACGAATTTGGCTTTGGTTAAAGGCCAAATAGTAGTCTAAGGGCTCAGATATTGTCGAGGTGTTGTGGCGAGGTTTCATCACCCACAAGGAGCGATAAGGTCTAGCCGGAGGGTATCTGGGGAGTGATCCACCGAAGGATTCTTGTATTAGTCACCTCTCAGAGGTGGATACCAAGTGAATCTCTGTGTTAGCATTGTTTTTATATTGTTTATTGTTTTGTTTGTATTGTGCTAACCTTCTTGTAGAGAAAGAAACTGAGAAAGTGTTATTCACCCCCCCTCTAGCAACCGTCAACGATCTAACATCCCAAACCAAGCCTAAGTACCCCGGGCATCGGCTGCACCACGAGGTTTTAGGGTTTTGGATATTTGGTCGGGCGCGTATGTCCCAGACCAAGCCTATGTACCCCGGGCATCGGCTGCACCACGAGGCATTAGGGTTTTGGATCCTTGGTCGGGCGTGTATGCCCCTGACCAAGCCTAAGTACCCCGGGCATTGACTGCACCACGAGATATTAGGGTTTTAGATATTTGGTCAAGCGCGTATGTCCTAGACCAAGCCTAAGTACCCCAGGTATCGGCTACACCATGAGGCATTAGGGTTTTGGGTACTTGGTCGGGCGTGCATGTCCCAGACCAAGCCAAAGTACCCCGGGCATCAGCTGCACCACGAGGCATTAGGGTTTTGGGTACTTGACCGGACGCGTATGTCCCAGACCAAGCCTAAGTACCCCGGGCATCGGCTGCACCACGAGGCATTAGGGTTTAGGATACTTGGTCGGGCGCGTATGTCCCAGACCAAGCCTAAGTACCCCGGGCAATGTCTGCACCACGAGGCATTAGGGTTTTGAGTACTTCGTCGGGCGTGTATATCCCAGACCAAGCCGAAGTAGCCCGGGCATCGGCTGCACCACGTGGCATTAGGGTTTTGGGTACTTGGTCGGTGTGTATGTCCCAGACCAAGCATAAGTACCCCGGACATCGGCTGCACCACGAGGCATTAGGGTTTTGGATACTTGGTCGGGCGCATATGTCCCAGACCAAGCTTAAGTACTCCGGGCATCGGCTGCACCACGAGGCATTAGGGTTTTGGGTACTTGGTCGGGCGCGTATGTCCCAGACCAAGCCTAAGTACCCCGGGCATCGGTTGCATCACGAGGCATTAAAGTTTTGGGTACTTGGTCAGGCACGTATGTCTCAGACCAAGCCTAAGTACCCAGGGCATCGGCTGCGCCACGAGGTATTAGGGTTTTAGATACTTGGTCAGGCGTGTATGTCCCAAACCAAGCCTAAGTACCCCGAGCATCGGCTGCACCACGAGGTATTAGGGTTTTGGATACTTGGTCGGGTGCGTACGTCCCAGACCAAGCCTAAGTACCCCGGGCGTAAACGGCACCGTGAGGTATTAGGATTTTTTTTAATTCCTTAGTGGCGTATTATCATTTTGAAAGAAGCATCTCCTTTTATTACTTGATTTTGCTGTAAGAGCACAGAGAGACATAGACAGATGTTCCAAATAAAGCACAAATCTTACCGAGACCAGAAGGGTCCGAGACCGCAGCCGGGCCGGGACCTCCTGAGTTTTTCCCTTCTCCTCCAACTAGTCTTCCAGGCCCTTCGGGTTCTTCCGAGACAAGGTGATTTGCCCTACCGGCTATACGCGGTTCCCTGTGAAACCGAATAGAGGAGTCGAGACTGGGAGCAGTTCCTCCTTGTCTATCTGCATCTGATCCTAAGCCGCCTTGTACAAGATGTTCACGGAACTCCCTGTGTCCACAGAGATACGCTTAACCTCATAGTTAGCAATAGGGGCTACGATCACTATAGCGTCCTCATGGGTAGCTTCTACTTCTTCAAGATCAGACGGCCCAAAGGATATTGTAGGCCCCGGCTCCTGGCTTCGGCTCAAACCGATGGAGTAGTTTTCCAATCGCCGGGTATAAGATTTCTTGGCCCGGTTGGAGTCCCCTCCCGTAGGTCCCCCGGATATGACTCCCACATGACCTGAGGGCGGACCCCGCATGGGAGGCTTGCCCTTCTGGGGGTCTCTCTCCAAGGAGAGAGATCTTCGGGGTGCAGGCCCCCGACTCCTACCCCACGATCGTGATCGAGACCGAGGTTGGGCCTCGTTTCTCCCGACATGCTGTTGCCGAGGAGAGAAACTTCACCTGGGAGACCTTCTGCGGTACCCTGACTTATACCACTTTCTTCGAGGTTTAGTGTCTACCTCCTCGCCGAACTTCTTCTTCAAGGTGTGACACTCTTCAGTGGAATGTGTTGAGCTGCCATGGTAACCACAGTACCTTGGTGACGGCTCTGGCAGCTCAGTGTCCACCGTCTCCACCATTCGGCGCCTAGCAGCCCAATGGTCCTTCCCGGGGTGAGGTTCCTTTCCCCGGGCTAGGGTCGGGGGCTCCCTCCTGTCTGATCGGGGAGCCGCCGGAGGGGGGGCCTCTGACAGGGTCTTTGCGTCGGGCGTACTGTACTTCTTCTACATTGACATACTTGACGGAGCGTCCCAGCAAATCATCGAAACTGGCAAGGGGCTTCCTTACCAAGGATCGGAAGAAGTCCCTTTCAGCGAGCCCTTGGGTACAGGCATTGACAAGTATCTCCGATGTTGCACTAGGCACGTCCTGCACCACCCAGTTGAACCTCTGGATGTACTCCTTGAGCGGTTCCTTAGGTTTCTGCTTGAGGGCGAACAAGTTAAGTGTCGTCTTCTGGTAGTGACGGCTGCTCGCGAAATGGTGGAGGAAGGTTGTCTTGAACTCCACGAAGGAATTGATAGAACCTTGTGGCAGCCTCTGGAACCACCGCTGAGCTGCTCCGGACAGGGTGTTCAAGAACACACGGCACTTCACACCGTCAGTATACTGGTGCAGGAGTGCCGCATTCTCGAATTTACAGACGTGATCCTCTGGATCCGTCTTCCCATCATAATCAGGGATCCCCGATTCCCGGAATTGTTTGGGCATGGGGTCTTCGACAATCTCGGACGAGAAGGGTGTAGAGGGGACTTTATGAGAGGTTTTGGGTTCATCCCTCTTCCCCTGTCCTTCTTCGTGCCTTTGGGCGCTGGAGGCCACCGAGTGAGCCTTCTCCAAGTCTCCGGGAGATTCTCTCTGGAGGCCCGGGGCTGCTCCTTCCTGTAGCCCCGTGGGGGTAACGGATCTCCGTGAATGCGAGACAGAGACACTGGAAATCTCCTCCCTAGCCGAATCCCCTTGTCGCGGGATAGCCTGTTCGACTTGGTGTTGCTCCAGCGCTTCTTTGATGGCGTTAGCCACCAGACGGTCAAGTTCCTCTCTTGTGAGGGCAAGGGGTTGTTCCTCCGATCCTGCCATCGGTGCTCCTTCAGGTGCTTTGCTAGTTCCCACAGACGCCGCCAAATTTGTTCCGGAAAGAGTCGAAGGTGATGGCCAGACACTGGAGTTCTGCCCCTGTAGAAGTTGCTGCGGAGGGGAGGAACTTAGGGTCCTGCAAAGTTAACACGAGCGTTAGGGGACGCGTCGGCAGAGGTCCGGCGGAGTCCACTCTGACGCTCAAGTCAGTGTCCGTCCGAGAAGTAAAGGTAGCGAGAAGTAAAGAATGTGTCTAGAGTTGAGCATAACCCCTTTACCGGAGGGGTTGGACTACCTTTTATATCGATGTCGACAGACTAGAAGTGCCCCTCGATTGGTGTCACGTCTCTGATACTTAAGCCACACCCCTCTGTTTCGGCGGTAGCGGGATATCCTTTGAAACGGTCTACGCCGTTATCATGCGTCCACCCGTTCCGACATTTAAGGGTCGTGGGGACTTCTTCTTACGGGGATACTTATCCGTACCGAGAGGGGGGTCAGTACCTGAGGTCGGTTATTGCGGGGACTCCACCTCCCGAGGTGAGCTCGGGGTCTTCGGCGCTATAACTCCTGAGGTGCTCTTAGGGCCTAACCTCCCGGGGTGCTCTCAGGAGGGGTCTTCGGACTAGCTTTCCCGAGCGCGTTTCCTGCGGGGGGCCCTGGGGCCCAGGAAGGGAGGTCGCTTCGGTCATGTCGTGCCCCGAGGCTTTCTTCATCCCTCGTGCTGGGCCCGGACTATTCAACCCTATCAGATAGGTTGAGTATTATCATTACTTTTATCAACATTATCTCCAGAAATATTAATTAAAGTTTTCTCATTATCCTTAGAATTATCAGAAATATTATTAATTAAAGTATTAGAATTAATTTCAAAAATTATAGCATTAATATTAAAGATTAAGGAATTAATATTCAGTATTTTACTATTATCTAAATTTGATCTAGATTCATTACTAGCTAATTTATCATGCAACATATTTAATTAATTATGTAAATAATCTAATTTAACAAGAAGATCAACATAAGAATTATCTACCTTGAAAGAAGAATTATCTAATTTTGCAAGAATTTAAAAAATACTTTTGTCAAAATTAACTTTTCGTACCTCCTTTACCCTGGTCGGACACTGGTTCTGGTAGTATCCCTCCATTTGACACTTGAAACACCGGATATAGTTTTTGTCTCTCTGGACTCCTAGCGCTGGTACCTCTGTTGCGTCGGTAGTAAAGTATGAATCTTACGAGTAGGACACTGATTTGTGTAGTGTCCTCTCTCCCTGCACATAAAATAGATTATATGAAATTTAAAAAATGACATAATTAACATATACCTGTATTCACTGTTGGCTGCCCCTCAATTTCGGGCCTTCTTTGCTCTTTCGGCTGTTAGTCCGATCAAAGCCACCTGCTCTGATACCAATTGTGGGATCGGTGTCAGTCGATAGAGGTGGGGGTGAATATCGACTCAAACTTATTCATGCAACTTTGTCATCTGATCGTCTTTCTATCAAAGTGTTAGTACACAGCAGAATATAAAATAAACAAAATGACAGCAGGCACGCGGGATTTATTTACTTGGTTCCCAAACCCCCAAGGTCAGTACGTCCAATGCCTTTGTACTCAGCGTGAGTCCACTAGTGGTATCCTTTCTGGAATTCCGGAGGTAGAGAAAACCCGTCTTACAGTTTGGATTTACATGTACAAAAGATAAACATTAAAATAACTTGTAAACTAAATCAAACCAAACAAGTCGTCAATCTCGACCAATCTGAAACTTCGAAGCGTCGCACACTTCCTCCTGGAGCCTCCTTGGTCGCAGAGCTTTGCCTTGAGCACTTTTGCTTTGCATAGAATGAATGAGCAAATGGAAAACCTGATGTCTTGAAGTGAGGGGTCGAACCCCTTTTTATACTAGCTTCTTGGGCGCCTGATAAACCTCTGGGTTGGCTCATATCCGGTCAAAACTTCATCCGTAGCAATGAACTCGGCACAAGGGATAAGGCCCCTTCCCAGGCGCTTGGGATGAATCAGGCACTTGGGAAGCTTCAGGCGCCTGATGCATGATGCGCCTGGGAAGGCCACCCTTAACCAAGGCACCCACCACACTGGGGCGCCTGATATAAACCAGGCGCCCAGGAAGCTTTTCCCAGGTCCATGTTTTTCCTGCGTTTGCTCTCCTATCTTGCCTCCAACTATAGGTACCTGCAAGACAACAGAACATACAACAAGACAAATAATCTTAAGCCTTAATTGATTAGTTCTGACTTTGGATTTCAACTGAAATCCTAGGTCTAACTAACGCCTACTATTCCCTTTCCCGGGGAACGCGTCCTCACCTACTCCACCTTGGAGAAGTTACTTTTTGCCATCCGGGACCTCCGGTTGGACTTTTGCTCAGCCTCCGAGAACTCGGATCTCGAGACGTTCGACCTCGACCAGTCACTACTTCTGTCCGCGATCCCCGCTCGGCTATGTCTTTTGCTCGGTCCCCTGAACCAAGACTTTATGCTCGGCCTCCGAGACTCTCGGATCTTGAGACGTCCGACCTCGACCCGTCTCTACTTCTGTCCATAGTCCTTGCTTGGCAAAGACTCCATTGCCCAATCCCCTACCAGGACTTCGTGCTCAATCCCCCGGACCAAGACTTCTTGCCCAGCTTCACTTATCAGTACTTCATCCACCTAGCTTCACTTACTAGAACCCAGCTTCACTCATCAAGATTTCTTCCACCTAGCTTCACTGACCAGGATTTCTTTGCTAGTCATCTTAATCCTGACTAGACTTCTTTCAACCTTCAGGTAAGTATAATCCCAAACCTCAAGTCCAGTTTCGTTTAATCCCTTGGTCAACTGACCATCCCTGGGTTCTATTCACTCTGCCAATCATCATATCCTAGTTTTTTTAACCCTTTGTCAAACTGACCAAACCTGAGTTTACCCTACCAAACATCAGGTCCTATTTGGATTAACCTTTGGTCACATTGACTGTACCTTCGTATATTGTTACTGCCAAACATCAGGTCCTATTTGGGTAACCCTTTGTCAAACTGATCAAACCTGGGTTTACCCTACTAAACATCAGGTCCTATTTGGCTTATCCCTTGATCACTTTAACAAGACCTTAGTATATTGTCAAACATCGAAATACTAGAGGTTGATTGTTCATGACTGATGCTCATTGCACCAATAGGCTCCATACCAAGTAAAATAAATGTGTCATTTTGATTTTCGTTGCTTTGCTCTATCTTTGTTTTTGTCTTACTTTAATAATGAAAAGAAAGCTTTTTTGAACGAACGAAATTCACCCCCCCCTCTCGTATTCTACGATCCTACAATTTGCACTTTTGTATCCTCTAATTCACACAAGATGTCATTCGGGATTAAATTAATCAAAAATTTGGTTATCTTGTCATTTAACTTGGATATTTTGAGTTGTTTCTTGGTCCACTTTTTTTCTTGAGGAGTCTTCCTTGACCATGAATTAGAGGTTCAAATCCCTCCATTAAGATAAACCAATCTTCACTGTTCATCATGAAATTTTCAAACCTAGCCTTCCATTAATTGAATCCTCCCAATCCGAAAGGTGGAGATGCTTGGATGTGATATACGAATTCATATCGGAAATCCATTTTGAAGTTGAGCTCCTTTGATGATGTCCTTTGACTTGTTGAAATTATGGCTTCAACTTTCAACTTCTTCTTCTTCTTCTAGTTATTGCTTCTTTTGGCGATTAGTCTGATGAAGATTCGTCTCACTCTAATACCACTTGTTGGGTCTGGTATGAGCAGGGGGGATGAGTAGCTCACTCTTTGCTTCTTTGACTTAATTTGCAACGGATATCTTGAAGCAATCACAAAAAGGCTAACACATTCAATTTATTTGGTATCTAGCTCCTTGAGGTGACTAATCCAAGGATCTGACCCTCTCTCATAGATGCAATATGAAAATCTTCTTTCTAAAAGTGGAGAAGCCTCGTACAAGCTTGAATACATGAAATACAAACAAAAAACACAAACTAGATTACAAAGGAAATCGAAAATTACTTTAGAATATGAACCATTTTACTTGCTCTTGACTTGCTTTGGATTGCCTCTTGGAGGTGAAAAGTGCGGCAATACTTTTTCTCTATACACTCAAGAATTGCATTAACTTTTGTAAGTGAGTCGTGCATCAAACCTTTATGAAAACCCTCTTCTAAGGTTCATTCAGCGCCTCCTAATTGACTAGCCTTTCCCCAATCAATTGGTACGTTAGCTCGACCGTTCAAAACCTACAAAACAACTCTTTTTCGAACTCCTAATCGATTGACGAGTCATATCAATCGATTCGAAAGTTTCTAATTGATAGCCCAATTGATTTTGAAACTTTCTGTTCAAGAGAGAAAGGTTGCCTAATCAATTAACCAATCGATTCCTAACCTTTCTGTTCTTTTGCAAAAAAAAAAAACCTAATAGATTAACCCAATCGATTAGGCAAGGCTGAAGCTATTATCCCAATTGATTCACCACCTTTTTGTGTGATATACACACCATCCAATTGATTGCCCTAATCGATTGGTGATTCCGGAATTGATTGCCCTAATCAATTCAGGCTCTTCTTTTCACTCACAAAAACACCTTTAATTGATTGTCCTAATCGATTCACATAAAGCATAATTGATTGACCAATCAATTCCAAGCCTTATAGTGCTTCGCGAAAAGCACTCAATCAATTAACCTAATTGATTAGTCTTGGGATAATCGATTGAGCTAACCGATTGCCCAATCATAAAAACTGAACCCGAGTTTAGGATTCCTCTGCCCAACCCTCAAGTCATCTATGAATCATTGGGATTTTTGATTTCCTATCATTCAGTCAACCTTGACCTATCAGGGCTTCTTCACCAAGTGTCTAGTCAACCTTTGATCCACTTGGACATTCCATCTCGTGCCAACTATTCGTTGGACTTTCAATCACCAAGTGTTCGGTCAACCTTTGACCCACTTAGACTTTTCCCTTGCCTAATCCAGCTAGGACTTCCATTGCTTAGTTTTGATATGGCTTCCGTTGCTTAGTTCTCAACTAGGTCTTCCCCTGCCTAGCCCCGTTAAGACTTCCATTACTTAGTTCCCAACTAGGACTTCCATCGCCTAGCCTCGCTAGGACTTCCACTGCCTAGTCCCGCTAGGACTTCCATTGCCTAATTTATAATTAGGTTTTCACTGCCTAGCTCTGCTATGGCATTCACTCATCGTCAAGTATCCAGTCAACCTTAACTTACTTGACCTCTTTCTCATATATTTCCAAACATCAAAACTCAAACTCGAGCCAACCTGAGCTTAGTCAAATTTGTCAACCTTGATCCGAGAATGATTGCATTAACACATTTAACATGCTCCTAGTGGCCTCTTACAAAACTCTATTCTTTCTCTCAAACCTTCCATTTTGTTGAGATATCCTAGGAATAGAAAATTCATGTTTATATCCATTTTATGGGCTAAAATCGGCAAATCTGTTATTTTCAAATTTACCTTCATGATCAATTATTAATCAATTTATTTTAATATTTTCTCATTTTTCTACTCTTCTAAAAAATGCAATTAATGTTTTTAAGATATGGTCCTTATATTTCAAGAAAACACCCAAATGTATCTAGTAAAATCATCTATCACAACTAAGCAATATCTACTATTATTCAAGAAAACATGGTTATTACTATCTAACATATCCATGTGTTGTAGTTCTAATGTAGTAGATGTACTCAAAATAGTTTTACCTTTGCGGATAGCTTTGATTTGCTCACCTATTTGTCATGCATCACACAATTTGTCCTTTTGAAACTCCAACTTTGACAATCTTTACAACAACTCTATCTTTGAGAACCTTTTGATATTTCTCATGTTGGTATGAGCAAGTCTCCAGTTCTAAAGTCAAGTCTCTTCTTCATTAGATATGAAATACCTAGCAAACACATTAGTAGCACTAAATAATTCAACTTGATAAATATTTTTCTTTCGATGGCCTATGATGAGCATGGTAGTGTTTAATTCACTATCTTTGATTAGACATTGAGATCGAGTTCAACTCCACTCTATATCCTGAATCATATAGTTGACTAATCTTAAAAGATTAAAGACCATGCCTTTTACTAATAAGACATTTTTTATCACAAATTGTTCAGAAATTTAAATGTCTCATATTCCTATAACCTTAAGTTCACCACTATTACCAAAGGAAATGATACTTTTATTTTTGTTCTTAAGTGATGAGAATTTTTTATGCGTCCCCCATCATGTGCCTAGAGCATATGCTAATATCAACCATATTGTTAAATATTCCCCCTCGGTGCATGCCTGTTCAAATATGATAAACTAAATATTTTGGTATCCAAATTTTGGGTCTGGTAGCATTGACAACATATTTCTTGGGTATCTTAACTTGTACCATTTTAATTTTAGAAACATGATTTCTACTTATTAAGGGCATTATAAGTTTAACTTTTTGTGTTTTGATTTGTATACTAATCCTTTTTTGTTATAAATAACCTATTGACCTCCTAAAATCATATCCAAATATTTAGAACTTGAAGTGAATTTTTTCATTGTACTTCTAAAATCATCTACTTGCAATTTTAAGGATGCATTTTTATTCTTGAGCTAATAAATTGATTATTAGCATTCTGATGATTCATGCAAGTCTCACATGACACATTTTCATTTCTAAATGACTTCAATTCATTTTGTAGTTCTTTAACTTTACTTTTTGATTTATATAAGACATTTGTTAAGCATTTATGGTGGAATATAGCTTATCTAATTTTTGAGAAGTTACCTCGCCAACACTAGATGAAGACTCACTTGAGGACTCTACATTTTCTTCATGAGTTTCTTCTTTATCCTCGCTACTTTCAATATTGTCCAACACCGTAAGTGCTAAGTGTCTTGAAGTCTTTCCTTCATTTTCTTCTTCCGAAGAGCTGAAAGATGACTCATCTCATGTACCCTTCAAAACCTTCTTTTACATTGACTTATCTTCTTGATTCTTCAACTCCAAACAATTAGTTTTGTAGTGCCCTTTCATATTGCATTCATAATAAACTGTATCAATTTTTGGTTTTGATCTTACTAGAGATTTATCCCTTCTTTTATTGTGACTGAACATCTTCTTAACTTGTTAATCTTGTTGAGGCAATCGGCCCTAAAATGATTGGAAGATCATAGTTTTGATGTGTGTGTGTGAATATGTTTAAGGTTAGAGTGTTATGTTGTATTTGATGTGTGTGATTGAGTTTGCAGGACTTGGAGGATCACACATGGTGAACAAATCCGAGGGACGAGAGCCGAGGGAAGAGGACTCCAAGGGCAAGTCGGGAAGTGGACTTCAAGGGCACACGTGAAGGGTGGCATGGAGGCAAGCCAAGGGAAGGCACTACAAGAAAAAAGTGAAACAACAACGCTTTTTCCGCGTTGTCGTTAATGCTTAAAAAGCGTTGTTGATGAAGCCGTTGTAGAAAGTATATCTACGACAACGCTTTTTCCGCATTGTGGTTTGGAGCAAAGACAACGCTTTTTTCGCGTTGTCTATTGGTTTTTAAAAACGTTGTGGTTTGGCACAAAGACAACGCAAAAATCGTGTTGTGTATTGTTACTTAAAAAACGTTGTCTTTTTAATAATCAGTGTTTTTCACAATTTATAATATTCACAATTTATAAACATTTTTATTCACAATTGATAATATTCACAATTTACAATATTAACAATTTACAAGTATTTTTATTCACAATTGATAATATTCACAATTTACACTGATAATAGTTTACAAAATTCACTTATAATACAGTGCATTATTTACAAAAGTGTTTGTATTCCATATTAAATACAAAAAATATCTCAATTCACAAGTTCTATAAAACTTCATCATTCACAAGTTGTTCTTTGGTGATGCTTGTTAACTCGATCTGCTTTAACACTGCATAAAAATAATAAATTGGGATAAGAGATTATATACACACAAATAAGACTGCTTCCATATGTGACAACTAAAAGAATATAAAGCATACCTAGATGAACTATTAGAGATTATGATAAACAGAATCAATGTAACACTGACCTTTTGTTAACTGAAAAATATACAGAGCACAACGCTCAACGGCAAGTCTTACTAGGCCACTCCCATTCTTTAACTGAAAAGATCTATGTCTAATGAACTAGGTTGCAGATTCAGTCATATCCATAAGCGGAACAACACCAAGGACAGTCTACAAGATTCTAGGGACAGAACCTAAAAACATCTGAGCCAACCAAGATAAATACTACTAAGTAACTAGCAAGCTGTCAAGATTGATCAACATATGCTTGCACCAACATTTAAAGAATCTGCAAGAATACAGTCAATTATAAATAGTATCCCACTTTTTTTGTGTAAACATTAGGACAAATAATAAATCTAGTTTGCGTGCTTGATTGCTAACAGGGTGGTGTGAACAAGTTACAATCTCGCGATTCATAGATAAGGAAAGGCAACATTGTACCTATGATCTAGGATACGCTGTTCTGCTTTTGAAGAAGAGTTGGCAAGAGATTCGGCAAGAATTGTCAACTTATCAACCTGTCAGCTTCAGATAAACATTATTACCATAAGTTTCAACAAATGTGAAAAAGTTAGTTCCATCTCTAGAGACCACTTAAACCTTAATGAATATCTGCAAGATAATCCATATAGCATATGTTGAATCCGACACGTTTGTTCTACTCCGGAAATTTTTCGGAAAGTTCCTAGAATTTTTTTCGGGCTCTGGGACTAATTTTAAGGGTGTAATGGATAAGGAATTAAGACCCTAGGGGTGGTTTTGTGATTAGGCATAATTTGTTTGGACTAAAGTGCAAAAGGCCCATATAAAAACCGATTAGGGCTCGGTTTGCGCCGCAGCCACCTCTTCCCTACCCGATCGAAGCCAAGCCGCAGCTCTCCCCGACTCCTTCTCCCTTCTCGCGAACCCTAGCCCGCAACTCCTCTGCACCCGAGCCTCCCTTGTGTCTTCATCTAGTGGATGAGTCTTCTTCCATTGGACGAGTGTGCCGGCATCACGCAGGGGCTGAGGGCGAGGATAGTGGCTACCTCAATCGGCCGGGTACTTCTCTCGGTAGCTTAAACCTTGGAGATGCGCCTATTTCTTGCTTCGATCTAGGGTTGCCTTCATCTAGGTAAGCAATTGATTATGTGAATCTCAACTTTGGCCACTAGGGATCGGTTTTGTGTTGTGTCGTGATGGTGATATCATCTCTGGGTCTATTTAGGGATCGATTTCCTCTTCCCTTGCTGTGATTTTCTGTCAAGCACGTGGAATGGATCCCAGGTTCATGAGGGGCGGCCAGGAAGAAGGGATTCACTGGTTCAGTAGCTAACTCGCCAGACCAGGTAAGGACAAGTCGAATTGGAAATTTGTTTGATCTGAATTAGGAGCTATGGATTGGTGAAGAGCTGACTTGATCATTTCCATTTACGTGAGCTCAGTGTGGGTTGTTGGTTTGCTTCTATGTGGGATCCGGTTGTGAGCTTTATGTTTTAGATTGCTACTGAGTTCTTTTGTTTGCTCTGCTCCAGATCCTTGATGTCAATTGAAGGATTGGGTTGAGATTGGGTTTAGCCTGAAGCTTAACCCTAATAACCTACGTGTGGGGAATGCGCATTTAGGATTGAGCCTAATTTTAATTACATGGGGTAATTAGGAACCTTCTATTTAATTAAAGGAAATTAAATAGAAAGAAATGGATTCGGTTAACCCTAAAACAAATTAGGGATTAATTAGCTAGTTGTTAATGTTGGAATAGCTAATTAATTACATCCTTGATACAGGAGCTTGATCGGATTTATTGCTACTTATTTGACGGGTGGTTCTGTCTCGTTGATACGGACTTCACCTATTCGGAGGCGGGTACCCTTTGACTTATCTATTTTGATATTGTCATTTTGTTATGCATAGAATGTTATAGATAGCAGTAAGATCCTACGCTATCCCTGGTTATTATGTTTGATCTGGATATTGTGGTTTACCCCTGTTTATTAGGTCAGTTCTGGATACTTGTTGTTTATCCTTGAGTTATTATGCTGTTAGTTCCATACAGTCTCTAGTATTGTCATCTCTACATGTATGCTTAGATATCGTAGGGTATCTCTTGCATTTGACCTTGAGGGATCGGTATTTCAGTTCAGTATACCTTGTAGGATACCTGTATTTCCTGTTATAGGATTTCAGACTGAGACTTAGCATACTGAGGACTTGGGGAGGGAGGTATGTGTATCTATCATACACCATCCTTGCACTGTTGCATGCCGGCGATCAGCGACTCCCTTGTGGTTGAGCCTAATCGTCTTCCGGTACATGACGGGCACACACGGCCACTCATGGGTTAGTGGATACCGTAGATGTGTGCATTTGCCCTGTATTGCTCCGTTCGGCCACTATTTGGAGGGTGAGCGCGGGCGTGGTAGCAGCCAGGGATCCCTTCTCGTACTGAGCCACGAGGAGATGAGAGCTTGACTCCCCCATTGCTTGGGGTCGGAGCGGAGTCTCCACCAGCATCCTGTCCACCCGGTCACTCAGGAGCAGTGATGGCAGGGTGTACAGTTGTCATAGCCCTACCCGTTCAGACGTCCCTATGACAGGTGTACGTTGATCTGTCTGGTGTCAGGGGTGACACATGTCATTGCACCATGTGCATATTTTGCATCGTGCATTGTTTGCTGCACTTATTTGCTGCACTTGTTTGACATCGCATATTCTGGAGACTTGTTATCTGAGACTATATGCCTATTTGTCTTCTTTTGGTATTTCTTACCCTCTGTATAGGTTGGATGGATTCAGGTATGTACCTACCCAGTATTTTCAGTTCCAGTCTTTCCCTATTGTTGATATGAGACTGTATTAGTAGAACTCTTGTTGTTAGTATAACTTTCTATGCATATCTATTGGGTATCCGCTGAGCTATGGACTCACCCCGTTGCCATATATATTTATTTCAGGTTGATGTCTGCGAGGAGATCCCGAGCCGCCAGTCCCCAGCTCCCGAGGAGCCCTTTTTGGTTTTCCTTGTTTTGTTATGGACCCTGTAGCATTCCTATGCTTCCGCTGTATGTTTTGAACATGTATGCACGTTCTGTTTGAAGGTATTGTACTTTTGAGTCCTATGTTGGACTTCGTTCGGTTTTGGCTTTGTTCCTGCCCCCTGGCAGCTCAGGTGAGTTCGGATTTGGTTTTTCGATAGTTATAATCATATAACTGTTGGTTTTGCATATATCTGAGGCCTGAGGCCCTTTAAACTGCGTGGTTGTGCTATATATATTGTATACAGGTTATATTATCTGTGTGTATGTGTAAATTGTCCGCCGGACAGGGGAGGTGCTGTCCGATTTTCTATTGGATCAGCGGCTCCTGGGTCTCGGGGCGTGACAATTTATTTTGGTATCAGAGCGTAGGTTTCGATGCCTACGTGTTTTACGGGATTCACGGTGTTTATCTGGTACCAATTTATTTTTGGTATTTTTGGTATCAAGCCCAGGATGCGGGATACCATCGATTCGTGGATTTCTCGGATTTTAAATCGGACACTGTACTGGTAGGTGTCGGAGCTCGGGTTTGATGTTATTCATCCGAGTACATTACGGATTTTTTTTAAAGCCATGGTTGCGATGCGACGACAATTTGGGGACTTGGCAGCGACAGGACTTCTCCAGGCAGCAAATAGGTAAATTAAGGTTAGCCTCTTGGTTTTGGGTTTTAATACTCGTTAATAATGTAACAGGTATGACGCGAGATGCTCATATGCCTGTACTGAGACGTGGTCGGGGACGGCCACGTAAGGAGACCTTAGAGCCTTCGGCGGTAGAGCCAGCAGAGAGAGAGTTGGATAGCCGAGGTCAGACTTCGCAGGACCTCCAGAGAGGTCAGGGTTCCCCGACTCAGAGGGCCCCTACACCTTTTCTATCAGCAGTTCCTACTGCCCCGCCTCCAGTGTCTACTCCGGTAGTATTTACTGTGTCAGCAGCCGTACCACTGCCGACCCATTCGGTACCTGTAGGATCTGCACCGATATTCCCGGCAGTTCCATCAGAGACACCCATTCCGAGGCAGCCTGCAGTTACCGCGGTGGTATCTGCCCCGGTTATTCCCCCTACACCATCGGAGACGCCTATACTTGCTCCGATGTACTCTACAGTTCCCCCAGCAGCACCAGGTCTATACTATCAGACTGTGCCATCAGCCGTACCAGCACCGACGTATGCGACTGCACCCCCGGCTATGACTACTGCAGCGTACCCCACTATTCCGACTACGGTGCAGGCCCCGGTGCTCCCTTCAGTTCCACCGGCATTTGTTGCCCCGGGATTTCCTACTGTACCGGTGGTACCACCTGGGGTGTCCACCCCGGCTATGCCTGCGGCTCCTTCTATGATTCCTGCCCCAGGATGTTCCACCGTGCCCCCTGCAGCACTTGCTCTTACCGGCGGCATTCGAGATCGAGCCCGGATTCCGATATTGGCGGCGTCCGTAAAGGGCCGATTCACTCTATTCCAGGGAGGACCAGATCCAGCTGTGGCCCGTGAGTGGATCAGGACACTTGAGAGTACCTTCCGTTATCTGACGTGTTCAGAATGGGAGAAGGCTGAGCTGGCCATTTATCACCTGCGAGATCAGGCATATGCATGGTGGTCTACGCAGCAGACCGTTATTGGTGAGGAGTTTGTCACCTGGGACACATTCCGGGAGGCGTTTGAGGTGAGATACCTTCCAGTATCGTTCCGCATGGCTAGACGACAGGATTTTATATTTCTCAAGCAAGGAGACTTATCAGTACTGGAGTATGAGGCGGAGTTTACCCGTCTATCAGAGTATTGCCCACACCTGGTTGCAGATGACCTAGAGAGGATGACTCAGTTCCATATGGGCCTAGCGCCATATATTCAGACTCGGATGTCAGGATTTGTCCCGACCTCCTACCGAGAGGCCTTAGAGCGAGCGCTCGTTATTGAGATGACTCAGCACAGATTATTTGGGGGTAAGAAGAAGGGGAAACAGGCTACGACGGACTCAGCTCAGCCACAGCAGCCGCAGACTACTGGACAGAAGCGTGGCCGCCACACTCAGGCAGCTTCTGGCACTTCTGGGGCATCCTCTGGGCCCCAGAAGTCGAGACGTTCTTCTACCGGATCCTTCCAGTCCTCTCAGCAGGACCGGAAGAAGACCGCACAGCCATCTTACTGTATCCGTTGCGGATCTCGAGAGCACATAGTAGCAGACTGTCGCCTGGAGCAGGCCGTATGCTACTACTGCAGACTACCAGGACACGTGAGCCGGGACTGTGCCTTGAAGGCACAGAATGAGAGGACAGGAGCCACTAGCCAGACTGGACATTCGGGGCAGTCAGGAGCTCATAGAGGCGGACGGAGGACTCAGCCTTCATTCCGCCAGCCGTATGCCGCCCCACCAGCACCTGCCTACGGTATGCTAGGACATGAGGCCAGTTACACTCCAGCCTCATCCCAGAGCTCAGCGGCAGGACCTCCACAGCAGACCTATCCAGTTTATCAGTCTGTCATGCAGCAGCCTCAGTACCCGGTGGGAGGATCAGTTCAGCAGCCTCAGTACCCGATGGGAGGGTCAGTTCAGCAGCATCAGTCTCAGATGCAGTTCCCACCTCAGCAGTACCCAGCCGGCCCATCGCAGCAGTACCCAGTAGTACCACCACCACCACCGCCTGAGACTGGTCGGATATATGCTGTCACGCGGGAGGAGGCCCAGCGAGCCGACGGATCGGTATTCCGCGGTACTATTTCTCTTTATGCCTTTCCTGCTGAGCTATTAGTTGATACAGGTAGTTCTTACTCCTTCATATCGCGGATATTCATGAGTAGGATTGGTAGATTGGCCACCACTAGACTACAGGGGTTATCTGTATCCTTACCCTCAGGGGAGATCTTGAGTATTACACAGGAGGTCAGAGCTTGCCCACTAGATTTCGGTAGTATTACCCTCACGGTTAATTTGTTAGTTCTGGAGATGGTGGACTTCGATATCATTATTGGTATGGACATCCTTACAGCGTATCATGCCACAGTCGATTGCCAGATGAGGGTGGTCACCTTCCGGCCTCCGGACCAACCCTCGTGGGATTTCACTGGCATCAGGGATGAGGGCTTATCGGTTATTTCTGTGCTTCAGGCACAGAGACTACTATCTCGCGGATGTCAGGGTTTCCTACTGTCATTTATTAGCACCGACGACAGCAGTAGCCCTCCGCTCTCGGACGTCCCAGTGGTCCGAGAATATCAGGACGTATTTCCAGAGGAGCTACCAGGTTTGCCTCCCAGGAGGCAAGTGGAGTTTACTATTGAGCTGATACCGGGGACTTCTCCGGCATCGAAAGCTCCATACCGCATGGCACCGAGAGAGTTGGACGAGCTGAAGGTCCAACTCCAGGAGTTATTGGACAGGGGATTCATCAGACCTAGCGTCTCACCATGGGGTTCCCCAGTTCTCTTCGTGAAGAAGAAAGATGGTTCTTTGAGGTTGTGCATCGACTACCGACAGTTGAATGCAGTGACCATCAAGAATAAGTACCCCCTACCACGGATTGAGGATTTGTTTGATCAGCTCAGGGGCACATCTGTGTATTCCAGGATTGATCTGCGATCCGGATATCATCAGTTGAGGGTCAGAGGGTCAGACGTCCAGAAGACAGCGTTCCGCACCAGATATGGACACTATGAGTTTTTGGTAATGCCATTTGGGCTTACCAATGCTCCAGCGGTATTCATGGACTTGATGAACCGTGTATTTCTGCAGTATCTGGATCAGTTCGTCATAGTATTCATTGATGACATCTTAGTTTACTCACATTCTGAGGAGGAGCATGCACAGCATCTTCGCATCGTATTGGAGACTCTCAGACGAGAGCGTCTATATGCGAAGTTCAGCAAGTGTGCCTTCTGGTTGTCATCAGTAGGTTTTCTGGGACACGTGGTATCTAGCAGAGGCATCTCAGTAGATCCCCAGAAAATCGAGGCTGTTACCAGCTGGGAGCAGCCGAAGTCAGTTACTGAGGTTCGTAGTTTCTTGGGTTTGGCCGGATATTACCGACGATTTGTAGAGGGATTTTCCACTATTGCTGTGCCACTGACACGCCTTACTAGGAAAGGCGTGAAGTTCATTTGGACAGAGGCTTGCGAGACCAGCTTTCAGGAGCTGAAGCGGCGATTGGTGACGGCACCCGTCCTCGTTCTTCCATCAGGAGAGGACGGATTCGTGTTGTATACCGACGCATCTCATCAGGGGTTAGGCGCAGTTTTGATGCAGCACGGGCGGGTAGTGTCTTATGCTTCTCGACAGCTGAAGGAGCATGAGAAGAATTACCCAGTTCATGATTTAGAGTTTGCAGCTATTATCTTTGCGCTGAAGATCTGGAGGCACCACCTGTACGGTATTACCTTTGAGATCTTCACTGATCATAAGAGTCTCAAATATTTGTTTACGCAGAAGGAGCTCAACCTCCGACAGAGGAGGTGGATGGAGTTCCTTAAGGATTATGATTGCACCATTAGCTACCACCCTGGGAAAGCTAATGTCGTGGCAGACGCATTGAGCAGGAAGTCCAGAGGGACTTTGGCCTGCCTCCTGGCATCAGTTACCGAGCTAGTTCAGGGTTTCTCAGAGTTGGGCTTAGAGGAGCAGGGACGGACTGAGCAGGGTATTCTTGTGACTATGATTGCTCAGTCTTCCATCCGGACGAGGATTCGAGAGGCCCAGGCCACTGATCTGCACCTGCAGTCCCTTGGCAGCCAGATAGCTTCAGCACAGCAGCCTGAGTTCACCAGAGATGACGAGGGTACTCTCTACTTCCGAGGGAGACTTTGCGTACCCGAGTCACATCCGGTCCGAGAGGAGTTACTGCAGGAGGCTCATCGTTCTCGCTTTGCTATCCACCCGGGCGGGACCCGTATGTACCGAGACCTGAGGCGTTCCTACTGGTGGAACGGCATGAAGAAAGACATCGCGGATTTTGTAGCTAGATGTCTAGTTTGCCAGCAGGTTAAGGCTGAGCGCCAGAGACCTGCTGGACTACTTCAGAGGATTCCCATTCCCGAGTGGAAGTGGGAACACATTACTATGGACTTCGTGATGGGACTACCGAGGACTCAGCGAGGACACGATGCGATTTGGGTGATCGTTGATCGATTAACCAAATCTGCACACTTTTTGGCCATTCGGAGGACAGACTCCTTGGACAGACTAGCAGAGCTATATTGTAGAGAGATTGTTCGGCTGCATGGTGTTCCGATGAGTATTATATCAGACCGAGACCCTCGCTTCACATCACGTTTTTGGCAGAGTCTACAGCGGGCCATGGGTACCGAGTTGAGGTTCAGTACCGCTTTCCATCCGCAGACCGACGGGCAGTCAGAGCGGACTATTCAGACTCTAGAGGACCTATTGAGAGCTTGTGTTGTGGATTTCGGAGGCAGCTGGGAGGATCATCTACACCTGGTTGAGTTTGCCTACAACAACAGCTATCATGCGGCTATACAGATGGCACCGTATGAGGCGTTGTATGGTAGGCCTTGTCGGACACCCACCCTTTGGGAGGAGGTTGGAGAGTCCCAGTTGCTAGGACCTCAGAGAGCACAGTTTGAGGCGGAGTTGGTCCGTACCGTTAGACGACGGATGTCCGAGGCACAGGATCGACAGAAGAGTTATGCGGATCGGAGACGGAGACCTCTGGAGTTCTCCATTGGTGACCATGTGTTCCTTCGTGTTTCACCCACGAAAGGGGTGAAGAGATTCGGTCTCCGAGGTAAGCTTGCTCCGCGATACATTGGCCCTTTCCAGATTTTGGAGAGGATTGGAGCAGTAGCTTACCGTCTGGCATTACCACCTTCCCTATCTGGAGTGCATGACGTATTTCATGTATCGATGCTGAGACGGTATATACCAGACCCTACGCATGTGCTGTCAGACGTATCTATTTCCCTTCAGCCGGATACGACGTATGAGGAGGTTCCGACCCGGATTTTGGGCTACAGAGAGCGCCAGTTGCGGAACAAGACCATCCGGTTGGTTAGAGTCGGATGGCAGCATCACTCAGATGAGGAGGCTACCTGGGAGCTTGAGGATGTCATCCGAGCTCGCTACCCCCACTTATTCACTTGAGGTATGTATGGTTAGTTACTGTTCAGTATTCATATCAGCATACTCCTTTATAGTGTTTATTGTAGTGAATAGCGAAATTTGGGGACCAAATTTTTATTAGTGGGGGAGGATGTTGAATCCGACACGTTTGTTCTACTCCGGAAATTTTTCGGAAAGTTCCTAGAATTTTTTTCGGGCTCTGGGACTAATTTTAAGGGTGTAATGGATAAGGAATTAAGACCCTAGGGGTGGTTTTGTGATTAGGCATAATTTGTTTGGACTAAAGTGCAAAAGGCCCATATAAAAACCGATTAGGGCTCGGTTTGCGCCGCAGCCACCTCTTCCCTACCCGATCGAAGCCAAGCCGCAGCTCTCCCCGACTCCTTCTCCCTTCTCGCGAACCCTAGCCCGCAACTCCTCTGCACCCGAGCCTCCCTTGTGTCTTCATCTAGTGGATGAGTCTTCTTCCATTGGACGAGTGTGCCGGCATCACGCAGGGGCTGAGGGCGAGGATAGTGGCTACCTCAATCGGCCGGGTACTTCTCTCGGTAGCTTAAACCTTGGAGATGCGCCTATTTCTTGCTTCGATCTAGGGTTGCCTTCATCTAGGTAAGCAATTGATTATGTGAATCTCAACTTTGGCCACTAGGGATCGGTTTTGTGTTGTGTCGTGATGGTGATATCATCTCTGGGTCTATTTAGGGATCGATTTCCTCTTCCCTTGCTGTGATTTTCTGTCAAGCACGTGGAATGGATCCCAGGTTCATGAGGGGCGGCCAGGAAGAAGGGATTCACTGGTTCAGTAGCTAACTCGCCAGACCAGGTAAGGACAAGTCGAATTGGAAATTTGTTTGATCTGAATTAGGAGCTATGGATTGGTGAAGAGCTGACTTGATCATTTCCATTTACGTGAGCTCAGTGTGGGTTGTTGGTTTGCTTCTATGTGGGATCCGGTTGTGAGCTTTATGTTTTAGATTGCTACTGAGTTCTTTTGTTTGCTCTGCTCCAGATCCTTGATGTCAATTGAAGGATTGGGTTGAGATTGGGTTTAGCCTGAAGCTTAACCCTAATAACCTACGTGTGGGGAATGCGCATTTAGGATTGAGCCTAATTTTAATTACATGGGGTAATTAGGAACCTTCTATTTAATTAAAGGAAATTAAATAGAAAGAAATGGATTCGGTTAACCCTAAAACAAATTAGGGTTTAATTAGCTAGTTGTTAATGTTGGAATAGCTAATTAATTACGTCCTTGATACAGGAGCTTGATCGGATTTATTGCTACTTATTTTGACGGGTGGTTCTGTCTCGTTGATACGGACTTCACCTATTCGGAGGCGGGTACCCTTTGACTTATCTATTTTGATATTGTCATTTTGTTATGCATAGAATGTTATAGATAGCAGTAAGATCCTACGCTATCCCTGGTTATTATGTTTGATCTGGATATTGTGGTTTACCCCTGTTTATTAGGTCAGTTCTGGATACTTGTTGTTTATCCTTGAGTTATTATGCTGTTAGTTCCATACAGTCTCTAGTATTGTCATCTCTACATGTATGCTTAGATATCGTAGGGTATCTCTTGCATTTGACCTTGAGGGATCGGTATTTCAGTTCAGTATACCTTGTAGGATACCTGTATTTCCTGTTATAGGATTTCAGACTGAGACTTAGCATACTGAGGACTTGGGGAGGGAGGTATGTGTATCTATCATACACCATCCTTGCACTGTTGCATGCCGGCGATCAGCGACTCCCTTGTGGTTGAGCCTAATCGTCTTCCGGTACATGACGGGCACACACGGCCACTCATGGGTTAGTGGATACCGTAGATGTGTGCATTTGCCCTGTATTGCTCCGTTCGGCCACTATTTGGAGGGTGAGCGCGGGCGTGGTAGCAGCCAGGGATCCCTTCTCGTACTGAGCCACGAGGAGATGAGAGCTTGACTCCCCCATTGCTTGGGGTCGGAGCGGAGTCTCCACCAGCATCCTGTCCACCCGGTCACTCAGGAGCAGTGATGGCAGGGTGTACAGTTGTCATAGCCCTACCCGTTCAGACGTCCCTATGACAGGTGTACGTTGATCTGTCTGGTGTCAGGGGTGACACATGTCATTGCACCATGTGCATATTTTGCATCGTGCATTGTTTGCTGCACTTATTTGCTGCACTTGTTTGACATCGCATATTCTGGAGACTTGTTATCTGAGACTATATGCCTATTTGTCTTCTTTTGGTATTTCTTACCCTCTGTATAGGTTGGATGGATTCAGGTATGTACCTACCCAGTATTTTCAGTTCCAGTCTTTCCCTATTGTTGATATGAGACTGTATTAGTAGAACTCTTGTTGTTAGTATAACTTTCTATGCATATCTATTGGGTATCCGCTGAGCTATGGACTCACCCCGTTGCCATATATATTTATTTCAGGTTGATGTCTGCGAGGAGATCCCGAGCCGCCAGTCCCCAGCTCCCGAGGAGCCCTTTTTGGTTTTCCTTGTTTTGTTATGGACCCTGTAGCATTCCTATGCTTCCGCTGTATGTTTTGAACATGTATGCACGTTCTGTTTGAAGGTATTGTACTTTTGAGTCCTATGTTGGACTTCGTTCGGTTTTGGCTTTGTTCCTGCCCCCTGGCAGCTCAGGTGAGTTCGGATTTGGTTTTTCGATAGTTATAATCATATAACTGTTGGTTTTGCATATATCTGAGGCCTGAGGCCCTTTAAACTGCGTGGTTGTGCTATATATATTGTATACAGGTTATATTATCTGTGTGTATGTGTAAAATTGTCCGCCGGACAGGGGAGGTGCTGTCCGATTTTCTATTGGATCAGCGGCTCCTGGGTCTCGGGGCGTGACAGCATAAATACTAAATATTATTACAATAAGGAATAAGCACACGAAGATTCCAGTGCATATGATTGGTTGCACGAATAGCAGCCAGAGAGGGAGAGGTAAAGTGCGGCATCAGAAATACATCCCTCAATAAATGTCAGACGGTCATTTTAACATCTCTGATTGGCAAACATAACTCATGCTGAAAATCTAGTAAAGTTAACAAATGTATAATATCTCAAGGATCTAAGATGACACTGTGACACTGGACCTTAAAACAAATATAGAAGAGTTCATTTTTACCAGTAAATCTAGCCAATGCACCATTCAACACAAGCACTATTTTCTAAGATAATAAATTCATAGCCCATGCCTTTTAGGCAAATCCTCGAAAAATTTCACAATTACATAATTTCTATAATACAATTTATATTCACATAGATACTTTAATAAACTATTTTCTTTGGGCTCAGCAAACAAATAATATTAATGATTGCTTGCCACCATGATAAATAACAAAAATCATACTTTTGCATCAATTCCTAGAGTAAAATCAAGATCGCCACTAATTAGGTGCCAGAATATAACATGCAATCAAAACAACTCTTGAATAGATGTACTACATTTTATTTGTACGAGGGCAATTCTAATGGTCTAAGGATCAAAATGAGGTTCTGTAACTTGGGTTCATAGTAACTGCCACTTATCAGAGATTACTTCAACATCTATCTATGGACAAACTAAGGTGTCAGTGGGCACTATTGCATATTACAAAAAAAGTTCTCAAGGGACAAAAACAATTAGGTAACTTTGCAACACAAAATTTTAAACAGAGTTTATTTTTAAGTAAACTACCTGCAAAGCATTACAATTTATAACAATAATGATACACTGTCAGAGTTGATGTAGGACATGTTTAAAGATTAGTAATAGATTTTGTAATTAGACAAATTTATAGTTAGGCAAGTTGAATGAATTAGAGTTGAAGCCTGAAGGTGCAAAGTAGAGGAATATCAATGAAATTTAAGTTGCCATAATTAAAAAAGATTTAAGAGATCTAAAATTACTAATAGATATTGTTCAATAGGGAGATAAACCCATGCAACCAACCAAAAACAATGACGAGGCAGTAAAATTTTAAAGAAAAACAGAAGCATGTACCTTTTGAGAATGGACATCCAGTGAGTTCCCACTTTTTATGCCTTTTGTCTTTAAAAGTAGGGTTTCCAATCTAGAGCATAGGCGGACTTCTACTAGTGCCTCTTGCAGAATCTACAAAGCGAGCATAGTTAACTATGAAGATGATGTTGAAATGAAGCAATCAACAGGAATGTACACTAAAAAGTTGGTTAAACAAGTTGTTCCAAAGAGAAATGTGTATGAGCAACCATGCCCACTAGCCAAACTTGTAGCTCTAATTATATAGTCATGTATTAATGGAGAACCTTTATCTTTACAGAACACAACTGCAAGTCTAGGTAACGAGTAGAATCCTGGACAATTATTATCCACCAGAAAATGGCATAAAACAATCAAAATCAAAATGCTATATCAATATGAGAATTTACAATGCATCAACAGAATATGAGGATGAGCATTTTTTTTTCGCAGCAGTAAATTAATCTAGAATAGTAGTAATTTTATGTGGTGAGAGGCTCCCCCAATACATGGCATCTTGACACAGCATGATATATCCATCATGAGCATACAGCTGGAAGCCACTTCATCAATTAACATTACAAAAAGAGGGCAAGAAATATCTTGAAAGAAAACTTTGGAAGCCACTGTTAACTTCACAAGAACCAAATTTTGAAGAGAAATGTGCCATAAAGCATGACTCTTATATAATAATTCTATTGAAAATGATGAAGCAAAATTAAATAGTAAATCACCAAGGCATATTTCTGAAAGGGTCCTACACATAAAAACTAAGGCATCATGGAAAGATCTTTTCTTCAAATTGCTTAAACAACCTCTTGGGTTTTCCTACGATGAACTTGTGGCATACTATCATTTAATCTAGGAGAGAATTCAATGTTTTGGAATCCCTAATGCTCCATTGCTCGTTCAAATTACATGGAAAGCATTTTGCAATACAACATAAGTTGTCTGACAAAGACCAGGGAACCATAAATGAATGTCTATTGGTAACCTTGCTATGTTAGTTGATTGCTTGTTCAAATAACGTGGACAACATTTTCAATAGAAGGTAATTGTCTGTTAATGAAACCAGGAAACTATAAAAAAAAAAAAAGTCTATTGGTAACCTTGCTATGTCAGCATTTACTTTTAGTCCTGAAATTGCACCTTGAGCAAACTGAAGAAGCTCCTCACGCTTCACCTGAAACATTTGAAATGTGCATGAAAATAAAAATTTAGCAAATATGGTTTGGATGAGACATCAAAAATAACGAATCATATTTGATACTCAAAAAGTAGAATCGTACAAAAGAAAAGAATTGAAAGACTATTATCACTTGATGTCTCTCTAAATACTCTTGTGCAAAAACATGTACTTTAATGCAAGTCATTCTATGGGTTCATAGTAATAAAAAGAAACCCAATCAACAAGCGACAACCTTATGAAAGTATTATTATTTTAATTAACTTTCAAATTTATACTTTGCTATTAATTTAGAGGATCTTCAAATGAGCTGAACAGAAAGTTGCATGAACATTTAGAGGATCTTCAAGATTGGAATGATTGCAGGTAATTATCCCTATTAGCTTTGAAATTGTCTCTTCGTTGAGTGGTTGGAATTGAGACAGTATCTCTTTACAATGAGAAATGTCAATTGTGCATCCATAGCCCAATTCTGCCACTATGTCAGCCATGCTAATCTCCTTTTCAATTTCAACTAATGCAGCATCAAAATCATTGTCAAAACATCCAGAGAACCATTCCAAATGCCTGTGATATAACAAAGTATGGATGAAAAAGTTGAAAATTGAGTTGCTCGGGATGCTCAAACATACAATTTTCACTAGATACATTCAAACAACCTGAAATTGTTGATGACATTGCTCTCATGTGTCAGCAACGGGGTTGAGAAGAAAAAAGATCTCCCTTTCAGTTGAAGAAGATATAGAATTCTAGTAAAACAATCCATGTGCTTTGAAAGGCCTTCAGTTCGGTAGAGAAACATGACAATATCATGAATTTGCTCAGTGTGCAAAGTGGAGGAAGGATTTGCACATAATTTCTCAATTTTAGCAATGCAAAAATTTTGACCTAACAAACAAAGACGTAGCTCAATCACAAAATAGAAAATTGAGAATAAACATTTGAAATATATGAGAGACGAAGAAAAGGTAGTATTCTTAGATCCGAGTAAACAAACTAACCTCTCATCTTTAAATCTGGATTATTAGAGTCCAATAAAGCAAGCCCAACGCCTATTTTCTCAGCCACTGACATACCCAATGTGTTTGAAATATCTTCAAGGAAACTTTCATTTATTGAAATGCTACTCAAAGCTTCAGAAAGGTTTGTACTGAAATGTGGTTTGTCTAGTAAATATCTCACAACAGCAGAAACCAAATCTTTTTTCAGTGGAGGAATATCTCCACCTTTAACTAAAATTTGATCCAAACACGTCTGAAGCAAGAAGGTGTTGCCTTCACTTCCACACTCCACGAGCTGAAAGAAAATTGATAAGGATATATGAGATAAGAGATCATTTGAGTTGGTCAACAAAAACATTTTCGATATTCTTTCTTACTAGATAACAGCGGCCAAGATTGATAAGAATAAGGAGCAGCAAATATATACATATAAGACTCTAGCAAGGTATTCCATTTCAAATCTTCCATCAGGACCTTAATGTCCAGGGAAAAAAAACAAAGAACTAACCGGCATGGTACAAAGAATGGACATCTGCGAAGCAGAAATCAAGAAGGCTAGTCAAGAAGTTTAATTTTAACAGTGTTTTCGAGTTACACCCTCCCCCAGTCGAAAACACGCCAAAGCCTAATCCCTGTGACACCGATCAATTCGCCATGCATATAGAATGAACCCTCGCCCACTCGAGGGAGACGCTACTTGCTGTCTACAACGTTCAAAAAATCGATAAAACAATGCGACAAATGAGCAGGATACGGGTCCAGTTACCTGGAAGAGTTCCCGGCGGGTGGAGTCGAAGTTGAACTCGTTCACGCTCTGCAGCAGGAACCGGATCTGACCAGCGAAGATGAAGGAGGAAAGCATCGCGGAAGTGGCGGCAACGGTGGAAGCGGAGGATGGCCGAGCAGCGCTAGGGTTTCCGAGCTAATGGAAGAACCGGGAGAGAGAGAAGGGGAATCGCGGTTTTAGAACAAACAGCAGGAAGAGGCTTTGGCTAGAGACGACCAGATTTATCATTTAGAATTTGCAACCCCCTTCTCCCCGAGCGTCACCAGCAGAAGCTTGAAATCTGACCGCCACAGAGTCAGAACGTCGGCGACTGCGAGAGAGAGAGATGGAGAGGGTAGTGGCGAGCGTCGTGATGCTGCCGCTGGGGTTCAGTTTCCACTCGACGGACGAAGAGCTCGTGGAGGATACTTCTTGGTGGTGAGCTAGGAGAAGATGTATGTTCACCAGATCTTCGTGGAGAGGAGAGGACGAGGGAGGTGGCAATGAGGGAGGTGGAGGGAGGTGGAGGGAGATATTTCGCGGAGAAAAGAAGCGCGGAGAGATTTTTCGCGAGCCGCCGAGGTTTGGCAATGAGCGAGGGATGTGTTTTTTATTTTAGCGGGAAATACGACAACGCTTTTAAAAAACGCTTTTGTAACAGCGTTGTCTTTCATCCGAAACCACAACACTAAGCACATCGCATCATTATAAAACGTTGTCGTTATTAAAAAGTAAAACACATAGACAACGCTTTTCACTAAAAACGTTGTAAAACAAAAAAAGACAACGTTTTTTTTTAAAAAACGTTGTCGATTGGGCGTTGTTGATTGCAAAAATTCTTGTAGTGAGGCTTGTGTGCGCATCCGAGGGATGAGAGCCAGAGGAAGATGACTTCAAGGGGCGAGCCAAGGGAGTGGACCTGAAGGCACACGTGAAGGAGAAGGTTCAGAGTGGCTGAAACTGAGCTGAGAGGCAGGGCAGTCGACTGGCCAGAGGGCAGTCGACTGCCAAAACTCACAGAGAGTTTTCAACCTCGGACCAGTCGACTGCCCCAGGGCCAGTCGACTGGTAACACCCCGAAACTAGCCGTTGTCTAGCAATTAATGCTAGACCAGTCGACTGCCCCAGGGGCAGTCGACTGGTGCGGGTCTGGACAGACTGTGAGTTTGTTCTGTTCTCCTATAAAAGGAGGACCTTTTTGCACGTGAGTGGTACGGTTTCGTACTATAATGAAGTGCTGCTCGTGTGAAAAGCTTTCTCAACTTCCTCTCTCTCATTTACTACATTTTGTAAAGAGGAAGACCACCACTGTAAAGGTTTCTCCACCTAAAGGAGATTTTTCATAGTGGAAGTGGTGTACGTGCGTGGATCCTTGGATTAGTCACCCATCTGGGTGGATACCAAGTAAAGTATTGTTGTTAGCATTGTTCTTATATTATTTTGCATATTATTGTTTCCGCTGCGCTAACAACCTTGTAGAGATTCAACTGAAAAAGTGTTATTCACCCCCCCTCTAGCACGCCAGTCGATCTATCAAATCTTCCTTTAGAGTCTCATCTGTTGATGCAATCAGATTTTGATGTATGATAAATGGTTAAAGTTAGCTGTTATATTTTCTAATCTTTTTACCAAGTGTGCAAGACTGAAAACTTGATGGGACGTGACAATAGGCTGAAGTCTAGTTAGGTCTGGAGGACCTAATGACTGACAAGAAGACCAGATAGGTTGATATATGGCAAAAAGTCTAGTTGGGTCTACAGAACCTGACAACTGACTAAGTTCAGATGGGGCATCTAGCAGAAAAACTTGGTGGGTTATGATATTAGAGTCAAGTAAGTCTGCAAGTGGTAAGTGGAAGTTGTTGGTACAATCGACCTCCATAGTTTTGATGTTTGTTTGAAAATATATTTAATGAACCTTATTTAGGTCAAGGTTAACCAGATGATTAGAAAGAGTAAAAAGTCGTAGAGGAGTGAACTCTAAACAAAAGGAAAATCCCTAGAGGAGTGAACCTTAGTGATGAGAAGTCTTGGAAGAGTGAACTCCAAGCAAGGAAAAACCTTAGGGGAGTGAACCTTAGGTGATGAGAAGTTTTGGGAAATTAAACTCCAAGCAAGGGAAAATCCCAGGGGAGTGAACTTTAGGTGATGAGAAGTCTTGAAAAAATGAACTCCAACCAAAGAGAAAAATCCTAGGAGGGTGAACCCTAGGTCTTGGAGGAGTGAACTCCAAATAAGGTTGCCTGAAGGATTTTCGGTCGACCGAACCAATGAATTTTGATAAACTTAAGTACAATTTTGCATTACTACCATTGTAAGCCCCTAGAGTGAGTAAGTGAGGTCATGTCCCAGTTTGGGATAAGATCTTAGGCGATGATCCGACCGAAGAAACCAATGGAGGTTTTTAAGTCGAGATCAGACAGACCTATCCGTTTATCATATTTATGTTCATATCTATTCTAAATTTTGTTTTGCAGGAAAATACTATTTTTGTGCTAACATTATTTTAGGTGGTCCCATTGACGGATAAAGTTGTTCTGTAGACGGATACATGTATGGTTCCGTCGACTGATCTGATTATTAGTCAACGGACCAGAATTATCATAAAGGAAAGACAGGCTATTCCAATCAGAATGAAAGAATTGTTTTGTTGACTGAAAGAGGTTATTAGTCGACGAATCATTAGAGCTAACCTAGCAGCTAAGCTCGCAGTTTGGCCATAAAGGAAAAAATGAGGTCCCATCGATGAAAAAGCCTTGTTCAGTTGACAGAACAGATGATTTCAGAGGGGGTTCTTGTTGGGACCGGGTGCATGTTGACATGGATACGGGTTCGTAATTTTAAGATTTAATTACGTGCAGCGGAAGGCTTAGCATAAATAATTTATCAAATTATTTTAACCACGTATCTAGCATGCAACCTTATGTTGTGGAGACATGATCAAACATTTAAAATTTTGCAGAAAGTAAACTAATCTACTTAATACCTCGCGTAACTCGTAGAAAGGGACGAGATCCAACCGTAGCGTCCCTTGGAAGCTCCGCCTCTATTCGCGTCCACGCCGGGTTTTCTTCGGGATGACTTCGCAAAGCCACGAGTTTCGTGCCGACAAGAACTACTAGATTCTCCAAAGGCACGACAAGAATACCAAGAGAGAGATGAAAAACTAACCACCAAACGAAGAACGGAATCAAGATTCCGGGAGGAAGGAAGGAGTCGCGCCCGCTTCTTCTTCTTCTTCGGCTTCTTCTTGGTGGTGGAAGCTCACGGCAAAGGGGAAGGGCTCTAGGGCCGGCGGCACTACAAGAGGGAGAGGGAGAGAAGGAGAGGGAGAGAGGCTAGGCAAGAATCCTTGATCTCTTAGATTAATTTCCAAGCCTTGCCTTGGTACCTTTATATAGTAGTCTCTTAATCGCCAAGTCTCCTCTTAACGGAATAAATTTTTCATTAGAAATTTATCTTATAAATTTTTCTATGAATTATTCCATTATGCCAAGTTTTTTTTATTATAACTTAATTTATAATAAAAACAACCATGTCTCCCTTTTTATTATGGAAAGAAATTTCTTTATATAAATTTCTTTATATAAATTTCTTTATCATGGTAAATCAATCCATTATTGATTTTATAAAATAAAATAAACCATTCCAAGGTTTATTTTAATTTCCATGATAAATAAATTTCTTTATATAAATTTCTTTATACAAATTTCTTTATATAAATTTCTTTATCCATAATTTTATAAGACAAACCACGCGCGGTTTATTTTATAATTTTGAACCAAACAATTTGGTTCTTCCCTCTTATTGTGGCCGGCCAAACAAAGAGGGTGGGGACCCTCTTTGGCCGGCCAAACCCAAGCCACGATCTCACGAATTAAACTCATTTAATTCGTTCAATAAGTCTTCAAAATACTTAGTCATTTTATGCTTCCGATGCGTCTCTGAAAAATTCAGATTCGACTTATCTCTCTTGATTGGAAAATCCAATTTTCAACTCGTTTTAAATCCCTCGGACTACTCGTAGTGCGTGTGACTAAATAGGCTTTCGATTTATGTTGGCCGTCTATAATTAACCAATTATAGAATGATCATGAGTGGCACCTAGTAGTACATCATGATCCCCAATTAATCGAAAGATCAACGGTTGACCTCAGAAACTATTCTGAAACCCTTCAGCAGCTTTAATGAATCGTGCCTCATTCCCTTCACCATCTTATACCCACTTGGTTCAGGACATGGTCTATGTGTGTCAGTCCCCACTAGGCTGACTACGTCACACCTAGCCCAAGCAATGTTTTTCTCGTCCTACGGATTCTAGTTACTCTCATGTTTCTGAGAGATTCATACTCTGAACATGTGATGCTCTGGCCAGAGGCTTCGAGTAACAATCCGACGATAGGCCTTGGGTATACATCTCCTCGCAAGGAGTGGTGAATCCTTTGTTGGCTGTTCAAACATCTTCGGGCACTTCGGCTTATACCCAACCATCCTGGGTCCACACCTCCTTGGAGATGCTTGCTTAAGATGTCAAAGTATAAGTCTTCATGACCAAGATGACTTGAACACCGCAAGTCAAAGGAACATCGCACTTAAGCTGCAGTAAGAACTTCATTGACATATCTATATGTAGATTACCATATGAAGTCTTACAGCTAGTCACTCCAATGAACTAGTTCCCTTAACTAGCATTCATGTTTATCTCCGGACATCCCAATGTCACCAGCCAGTGAGAATCAGCTGATTAGAGAATAACTCATGCTAGTCTCAACAGAATTGATAGTGTCCGTATTTATCAATTCATCGACTAGGGACAATTTCAATACTTCACAATTGCATATGTAGAGATAATCACTAGTTGTGAATTCATCACAAATTCTCTCATGCTGTGAATTGTATTGCGGACATTCAGTAAATGAGTTTAAGATCTCAATCAAATACACGAACATGTATACTCAAATAGTGAATATTCATTTATTAAAGTAAATGATTACAATCATAAGGCGATTGTCTTAGGACACTTCTCTCATATTACTAACAGTTCTGTCAACGGATCAGAGGGATCAATCAACGAAACGATGATTTCCAAATGGTTCAGCTATAAAAGGAGGCTCAAAGATTCAATTTAAAACAACTTTGTTTGGCTCAAAATCTGCTCTTCGTCATGCTCTCTGTGCCAAGATCATCTTTAAGCAAGCTTTCATGCCAAGAGCTATTCCAACAACAAGCTTTTATTTCTATTATGCACTTATCGATATGTTTTATTTTTGTGCTTGCTTTTGCATTCAAAGGGGAATAGTAAACTTGTTACTATATCCTTTTATTTCTATTTGATATTCTCCTTCCGAGAGTTCTCGGAGGAGATATTTAGTGGATTGTCCAACGAATATATGTTGGTGTCAGAAGCATCAGACAAGAACAGTCAATCGTTAGGGTTTCGATATTTGACTACACTAAGGTCTGGTCAGTCTGACCAAGGGTTAAGTCAAACAAGATTTGATGTTTGGCAGAGTGATTAGCAAAGCACCCAGGGTTGGTCAGTTTGACCAAGGGTTAAGTCAAATAGGACTTGATGTTTGGCAGAGTAACTAAACCTAGATATGGTCAGTTAGACCAAATGACTAAGCCAAATAGGACTTGATGTCTGGCAGAGATAAGTCTAGTCAAGATCATATGACTAGCAAAGAGGTCCTTGTCAAGGCACTGAAAACCTGGCGAGTAAAGCTGGGCACGAAGTTCTAGATCAAAAAATTGGGCATGAAGACCTAGACGAGGGTTGAGCACCGAATTCCTGGTCAAGGATCGTGCAAGAAATCCTAGTGAGTGAAGTTGGGTCCTAGTGAGTGAAACTAGGTGGACGAAGTTCTGGTGAGTGAAGCTGGGCACGAAGACCTGACTGTGAGTCGGGCATGAAATTCTGGTAAGTGAAGTTGGGTAAAAGTCCTAGTGAGTGAAGCCAACCAAGGTAAAATCCTAGTGAGTGAAGCTAGGCAGTGGGAAACTCTAAGGAGTTGACCTTAGGAAGTAAAGTTTTGGAGAGTTAACTTCAAGCAAAGTCTAGTAGGTCAGGTAAACTTACAGAAGTTGGGCTTAAGATGTTTACTTGCTTTGTGTGTTTACTTGTCTTGCAGGAATCTGATGCTGGAGGCAAGAAAAGAAAGAAAAAGCAAAGGGGAAAGCAAACTGCAGCCTGAGACCGCTCCTTAGCGCTTGGAAGGACCCGAGCGCCCGAGTGGCTCCTAGGCGCTCGAGTGACCCGAGTGTTAATGATATGAGAAAAATGTCCTAAGGCAATCGCCTTATGATTATAATCATTTATTTTAATAAATGAATATTCACTATTTGAGTATACATGTTTATGTATTTGATTGAGATCTTAAACTCATTTACTGAATGTCCGCAATACAATTCACAGCATGAGAGAATTTGTGATGAATTCACAACTAGTGATTATCTCTACATGTGCAATTATGAAGTATTGAAATTGTCCCTAGTCGATGAATTGATAAATACGGACACTATCAATTCTGTTGAGACTAGCATGGGTTATTCTCTAATCAGCTGATTCTCACTGGCTGATGACATTGGGATGTCCGGAGATAAACATGAATGCTAGTTAAGGGAACTAGTTCATTTGAGTGACTGGCTGTAAAACTTCATATGGTAGTCTACATATAGATATGTCAATGAAGTTCTTACTGCAGCTTAAGTGCGATGTTCCTTTGACTTGCGGTGTTCAAGTCATCTTGGTCATGAAGACTTATACTTTGACATCTTAAGCAAGCATCTCCAAGGAGGTGTGGACCCAGGATGGTTGGGTATAAACCGAAGTGCCCGAAGATGTTTGAACAGCCAACAAAGGATTCACCACTCCTTGTGAGGAGATGTATACCCGAGGCCTATCGTCGGATTGTTACTCAAGCCTTTGGCCAGAGCATGACA